>CM019746.1:6855155-7168569 GCA_009761775.1 Ficus carica
TCATCTGTGGCACCAAAGTAATACGTAAAACTTCTTTTTGCTGCTCAGGACCAGAGCTACGTCTCTGCCCATGGAACAAAAAGAAACATGAAGCATTAACTACAGGAAGATTCGAACTCTTTCCATAACTCTTTAAGTCACTAGAAGACAACTGTTTATAGCAATATTAGAGTTAGGCAACGTGCTAAATAATTAAACTACGAACATGCAACAAAATAGATAAATCAAATCAATTTTGTTAACCAATTATACCTATGTTTCCCGGTAAAAATACTAATTGGAACAGCACGTAAGAAGTTACAAGGTCCAGAACGACATAAAAGATCTTTAGAATTAAAATAAGAAATTATTTGAACCATCTTGAACAAACTAATTTTAATTCAGCATAACATAATAGGGAATTGCAACATGAAAGCCAGTGAAAAGAAAAGGGTGGGTGGAGCACTTGATACTTATAAAGCTCTACAGTAGAAAAATCTAGAAGATACCACAACATTTAACAGCTAACTCAAGTAACAACAGCAGCAGACAATTTAATAGTTCACTTAATGAGAGGATATTATTCTTGTAACGTTACAAAGAAAACCACAGCTTCTAGTCTTTACATTTATATATCATAATACTTGATAACTTTTACTGAAAAGAATATTTAAAAAAAAAAAAAAAAAGTCACCTTTCTGTCGACATGGAATCCATTTCAAGTATACAGTGACAACACATATACTGCCTACAAATTTCTTGATTTCTTGAATCAGCTACATTTGAATTGAAATAGTCCTCAATAAAATCATCACTCACTCGCTCGACTTGACCCGTTAACCAAAAAAGTCCTGTGAACATCTTCATTTCCTTGGGTTCTGGAAATACATGGTATTATACAATTCTTTTCATCAACTTCTTGCAGACCACTTCCATCGAAAGATCGACTTTGTTGTTCCATCTCTGTCCCTGTTTCATCAAAATCAGAGTCTCCATTTGATTTATGGGACGTTTCTATCTTTCCAACTGCATTATTCTCCCCTAGTAATGAAACAACTCTTCTTTTTGTTTTTCTTTTGCCCTTTTTCTTGTTTGGCAACTCATCCTCCTCATTGAGGACATATGGAATCGCAACATCATGAGCCTTGGGACCATCATTGCCACATGACTGCCTGTCTGAATCTATACTATTCTGCATATCAGCGGTTTTGCTGTACGAGGGATCAGCAAGATTGACCATTTCCTCTTACAGGAGAAATCCGATGTCTTTTCTCATAATACTTGTCTTCAAAAGTTTCTAAACTGGGATGGCTTTCAGCAATTGTCTTGGAACATTTTTCATTCAGTAACTGATCGATATCTGACATTGGGCCAAAGGCACATATATCATCGTCACTACAGCTAGTAACACTATCAGATGATGCCACCGAATATGACTCTGCAGATAACTGCAGAATTTCTTCCTCTAAGTATTGACGACGATGAAGAATATCCTCTCGATATTGAGGCGGTGATCCAGGCTGAGCAGAGGAATGAGATTCTGAAATACTATCAATGGCAGTCAATGGAGAAATACTCCTAAAACTAATTTGATTGGCAAACATATCAGCCAGGGCTTTTAGTTTGAGCAGGCAAACTGCTGCTCCTTTCAGAAGGGGCTTTTACATGGTCCTCCTTAGGATCTGTTCTCCCAGTGCCACCTTGGTTAGCTCCACCAGCAACTCCCATTAGACCGATTAGGTCAATGTATTGATGCGAATGCAAGGAACTATTAGATTCCAAAACATTTGTGCTACTCTCATCTCCTGAAGCTTGGACGGAGTCTGAAATATATCTCAAGCTTTCGCCAACATGCCTCTGACTTGTCCTGGTTTTTGATAAATTTTCACTCCGAGGATAAAATGTATTTCCTATATATTTGCTCTGCTCCACAGGATTCTCAGAAGCAAGATCCATCCACTCCTTAAACTCCCGTAACCAAAGAACAGAACGTTCCTTCTTCATTAGTTCAACTTTATTCATTAAATCAACTATTTCAGCATCTTCATCAGACATGACAATTTCGTCTCTGCTTTGAACCTCATTATCAATCGACGCAGAATCCTGATCAGAACATAGATAGGTGCTTTCTCCTTCACCTTCAATTGATGCAAGACGAGTTACCTTCTTCTGTATGGAAGTAACAAAACAAGTTTATAACTGTCCGCAGTGGTAATAATGAGATGAGGAAAACAATCTACATTAAGAAGGATGTAAAAGAACAATCAAAACTGTAAGGAACAGCAATACTGTAATCTAACCAATTACAAATACATTTCAAGACAAGGTGGACATCAGGACCGGCTAAACATATTTTGGGGCCTTAAGTGAAACTTTAAAATGAGGCCTTATTTTACTAATAATCTCTTAACTTGTTCTAAATATTTTTCATTCTTTTCATATCATAAACATTCATAAACACATCACTCAAATTACTGTAATCATTAGTCTCTTTCAATTTCATCTTCTTCATTTGGTTTTTGATCTTCTTTATACTAATACATAATCACACATTTTATCATTCTTATTCTTTATGTTTTTTTCTATCATCACTTCATCATTTCCTAACTTCTTAACATTTTTTTCTTCATTTGTTTCTTCACTTTTCTTCATTACACCTCTTACTACTTGTGAGAAATTTTTCAAAAAATCATTTTCATGAGATTGAATCAAACTTTCAATTCTCCTCTTTTTCTTGAGTTAGTCATACCCCAATTCTTTTTTTTTTTTTTTTTTTTTCTTCCCTAGACATGTATTCTTAACTTTGGTATGTATGAAAACCAAATTAAGACAATACAACGCAATAACAACACCAAATAAAAAGCCAATGTAAATTTCAAAAGAAATTAATAAGTAGATAAAAATTAAAAAAGAAAAAAAAAATATAACCAAGAGATTTTATGGTCCATCTTCAAATTAAAGTCTTACGACTTGGTTTTTCCCTTCATTTTCAATGAACTTTTCCTTTTTGTTCATATACATATTTTTTTTATTAAAAAAGGTGTGGAAAAGAAAATTAAAAAAGTAGCATATGCAGTCTTGAGAAAATATTCGATCGAGAGAAAATACTTATGTTTTGAGAAAAAAAAAGTGGAGATATTGTGTGAATACCAAAAAAGAAAAAGAAAAAGAAAAAAAAAGAAAAAACTCAAGTTCTTATATATATATATATATAAATATATATAATATATCAAGTGTTGTAGCTCCTTAAATTAACCGCAAAAATCTTAATGTTATTGGTAATTAAATTTGATTTTTCTTTCCTGTAAGTAAAATGACAACAAAAAGTCAAAATCAAAAAGAATAAATAATAATTAACACTCTAATCAATTAATTTTGAAAATATAAAAATAGCAAAAAATAGACCTTTAAAAAAAATAAATAAATAAATAAATTGGGCCTTCCTCAAGATGGGGCCTTAAGTGCCAAATATCAGGTATATTTATTTACCCTATGAACAGGAAAGAGCAGCAGGACTCAAGTATCTATGATAGCAACATACCCGTCTTCTGTTTGTTAGACCCCTCTCCTGTATCGTCGTATATGGCAGGAGAATAAAACCCCAAAGCTGGCAGGTCGCTTCTGCCTGCTGGCAATTATAACCTGCCTCTTCCAAAATTCTCTGGTGCTAATTTCCTTATCATCTAGCTTGAACTACAAAACCATACAACAAAAAAATTAAAAAAAAAATTAAGAGGAAACCTTATGCACTTCAAATGCCAAACAAAAACAGCTGAAAAAATTTGTGTAACAGTTACAAACCAAGAAGATCCACTGTATCCAAAAACCACATAGATTAATAGCTTACTTCTCCAAATTACTATGTAGCTGAATGCTTGTGGTCGATACCATCGGGCACACAATAATGGATTACCTCCAACCACAAACTTTGTAAAGATGGAAGTCCCGAAAGGAACTCTAACTCTGAAAATTGGAAATAATATTGTAGGAAACATCAAGGTCTTCAAGGTGACTTCAAATTCTCATCCCATGCAATGTAGTTAGAGCATTGTTCCTCAAAACAAGTTTAACAATATGACAGGAGACCTGCATAGTTTCAACAACAACGATGGATGG
This sequence comes from Ficus carica, assembly GCA_009761775.1. Classification (NCBI taxonomy): domain Eukaryota; kingdom Viridiplantae; phylum Streptophyta; class Magnoliopsida; order Rosales; family Moraceae; genus Ficus; species Ficus carica. The sequence goes on from CM019746.1 coordinate 6,859,251, forward strand.
GTTCAATCTCATTCCTAAATAGAAAATTATAGTGAAAAACTTCAGAACTGAAATAAAAAACCTGACACATCACAGTTCGTTCATTTCATTCATTTACATAACTCAAGTTCCTTTCATCAACATCAAAAGGAGAAAAGGTTTTTCCCCACATCAAAAGTTTTACTGAACAGTTTCTGTTCAACAATTAAAGTTATTCCATCATGGAAATTTCCTTTGGGTGGGGATACTAAAGAAAGGAATACTGGGCGTCACCTGACACCTGATAATGATAGATAACTCTTAACACTTCACATTGTATATCTTAAGAATCATTTCTATCCAAGGTCCACAATCTCTGAATTTTTTACGGGACTGTGAGGAAATTAAATCTTATGCCACCAAAGTAACCCAGTAAACTACAAGTAGAAAGGACTAGGACTTCATAGGGTCATGTGCTTTGTACCATTCCATGCTGGTCAATTTCAATACTACTTCCAGAAAATGGTGTAGTAAAAATCTGAGATGGATAATCTTACATCTCAGATAATCAGAAAAGGCAGTTGCACACCGAAGGAGAAGAAGTATCAGTAGAGTACAGGGAGGGAAAGTCGCTTAACTCTCTAACCATGTGAAATACGACGCAGTTTGAGAATGGATAATTACATAGTCTGATATAACACAAGTAAAATTCCTATTACATGGTTATCAAGTCAAACCTATTTGAGAGCAAGCTCCATTTACTCGGCAACCAACATGTAGTTTAAAGTTGAGCTTATTTGGTGTCCTTGCAAAAAAGAATTAATGTGTTCTATCCTTTTTCCCACTTCTAATGCAATCTACCTTAATGTGGCTCGTTCAGCAGCACTTAAAAAATGTATAAAAATAAAAATAAAAAAACCTTAAGCAAAGGACCAAGTAAACCTAAAGACGAGTTCTGAAATGTAATCCAAAACTCGAAGTACCAACAAGAAGAAGCTTGGTGAAGCACTAATGCTAATAAATTAAGAAAAGACCTAAATTTCAAAATCAACTGACTAAGGGGGTGGCAATATGTCAAGACAAAAAAAGGTCCATACCTTGCTAAATGATGAAACCGTTCTAAGTTGATTGAAGCCAAGATCAAGGTGCTTCAATTTGGCACACTTGCAGAGATTATCAACTTTCGTAAACCTGTTACGGCTAAGGTCAAGAGTTTCAACAGCAGATAGAAGTTGCAAAGACTCATCCATGAGCAACATGCCATTGCAAGCGCATGAAACAAATGACAAGCCGATTCCATTGTGGAGAATCCTTTATTTCTGCAATCCTACTCGCAAAGACGTGTCGTAGAGCATCCTAACGTGCCAAGAAATCACAACAACACAAAAACTTAATTTCAAAGTCCTGGAAACAAACTCTCACATAAGATTTGATGCAAACTGACATAACTCGAGTTTGGGTTAGGAACAAGAAAAGAGTTAAAAAGCAAAAAATCATAAAAAATAAATTAAAAAGTGAAAGAAAGTGAAATCCAAAGTAGATAAACAAAATAGTAACCATGTTAAATAAAAGTGCAGCATAATTTCATTCAGCTATTTCCTTGCAGAAATCAAAACTTCTATTCTGGTCTCAAATGAAACATAACACACTCCTTCCATACTCCATTTCCTTTCTCTTCATTTTCTCGGCAACCAACAGAAGGAAGACCACGAAACAGAACACAAATACAATCTTATATGCGAACTTATTGGTGTATAGAAGAGATCAAAATACTTTCAAAATAAAATAAATAAAATAAACAACAACAACAACAATCCAAAGAACTCACAGTAGAATTGTGGCAAACGTATCTTCTCTAGCGTGTGCCTCAACTCGAGCAATCCTTTAGCGCCGAAGGTAGACAAATCGCAGCCTCTGAGCTCCAAAATCCTCAGCCTCCCAAACGGCAACAACGAGAGCGGCGTTGGGTCCCTCGCCGGCGGCGCCAGGACCGAAACGACCTTGAGGGAGGTAAGAAGGCGCAGAATCCGGCGGAGCTGCTCGAGGGGCGCGGTGGTCGCCGAGGTCGGAGGACGTAGGCCCGGAGGTAATCGACGGGAGCGCCGGCGAGGAGGCTCTCGAGCTCGCTCAGCGCCTCAAGCCGCGACTGCACGTAGTGGAGGCCCACTGGGTTGAGTTTCAGCACTAGGGTTCCGTCGATCAGAGGGCCGGCGTTCTCCTCGACGAACCTCACCAGCTTCTCCAGGTACCGATCTCCGGTGACGATCGCCATCGGCGGTGGTTGAGATCAATTCGGGGAATTCACAAAGAAAAACCGCATCTCCTCTGTAACATTTACGTACATGTATATAGATGTATACGAATATGATAAGCGAGGAGGAAGATGTTTTTAGAGAGAGAAAGGGGGCTTGGAGGGATTGAGAGGGATTGAGAGAGAAACGGCCATAGCTGTACAGTTAGAGAGAGAGAGAGAGAGGAGAGAGAAAAACGGTTTTAGAAGGAAATTAATTGGGTCAAATGATTGGGATTAGAGTGCGTAGTAAATTTGTTTGGGAAGTTTCGTAAGTTTCATTTACCCAGTAATAATATAAAAAAGAATAAAGGAAAAGGAAATGGAAAAATGAGAAAATGTGAGTGACACCTGGCCAACGTGCACTCAGCATCACGGGACCCCCCCGCGATCCGGACGCGTATTCACTTTCCTCCTGTTTTATCCTCTTCGCCGTTCTTCTAAATTCATGACACGTTTCAAATCCTTTTTTTTTTTTTTTTTTGAGAGTATAAACTAAGAAAAATACTTTAAAACATTAATGATATTTATGTTCGTTTCGAAAACCAGTTTTTAAAAATAAGTGGAAACATGATACGGATTAAATTACACATATAAAAATTTTTTCAAAATTTTTTCGACGACAATACTTATATTATTTTAATAAAATAAATTAAAAAAAAAAGTTTAGAGATTGATCGTTGTCCGATTAGGTCAAAATTCTTGAAATCCTTCAACAATCTTCTTGAGTACTCCAAATTCTTCGGAAACACAATCCTCTTGAGAACTCCAAATCATTCGAAAATACCAACGGTTATTTTTCAACGTTCTCCAGATCACGATGAACAAAAAACGAGTGAGCGTTTCTGAATTTGGGTTTGATCACACAATTGAATTTTGATTCACTTTGCGTAGTGAAGGAGAAGAAACTCTTAGATAAAAAAAAATACTTATATTTTTTTTCTCTCTGTCAAAAATGAATTAATATATCTTCCCTTTTTTAGATACATCGTATATACCCCTTCTTTTAAGATATATAGTATGTATCCTCTTTTAATATTACAGAGAAATAACTGACACTTTTTTTAAAAAAATTAATTAACAACTCCTCCATGTGGAACAATATGCACGCCCACTACCTCACTATACTGGGCGTGTATGATAGATATGGAAGAGAGAAAGTCTCTCTCCCAATATACAATCAGTTACTTTTTAAAAAAAAAAATTATTTTGAACTATTTAAAATAAAATAACCGATTTTTCTTTTCCACATGTATCAAAATTCAAAATTTCACATACACTTGTGGATGTAATGTGAACCACTATGTGGTGCACAACTACGGTGTGGTCCTTACCACACTGTATAATCTTTAATTTAAAACTATTTTAAATTTATTTAAATAATCATATTATTTAAAATACAAATTAATTCAATTAATTGTTATATGAATATTAATATAAAATTCTCAATTCTAAATTAATAAATTAACCAAACATAAAATAATGTTCACATTAATCAATAGTGCTGTTGAGAGGAACTTTGGACTTTATAATTTTAAGCTCCAATAATTTTGACAATTAATTAACACATTAATTAAAATATCAAATTATTAATTCTAAATTATTCCACTAAAATTGGAATTGCACTCTTAAAATTATAAAACTAATTATATTTAAAGGATTTGAATTGCCCATTGATATAGTCACTACATATAAATCAATCCTCCATAAATAGTTCATAATTAAAGCTAGGTATTTTCCGTTAACATCTTTAATTATATATTTCTCCTTAAGTACCATTGATTCTCTAATGAATAATATATTTATGATCTAATCATAAATTGAGCGCTCTTATTATTCAAATCCCGAATCAAACACTTAAGGGAACCGTTTATCTAACTTTTTTACGAATAAATGGATTTCATCTTGTATATTAATATTCTCGGCTACTTATTATATTATATTTTCAATATACCAAGAATTTGACACTATTCATTTGTGTCATTACTCGATATGTCAAAAAACATGATACAATAAATAGGAGTCTATTAATTACTCAGAATTAAGATCAATTCATATATGACCATCATTGATTAATTTTGAATGCTCTATATGACAACGGAAATTATTAGATATTCATAATTAATCGTGTTTCAGTTATATATAATCAAATTATATGAAGCGTTTTCATTCCAATAATCTCATTATTAACAATCCGGATAAGATCATTTCATTCAGAATATAATGAACCGCGCTAGTAATTTTAAATTAAAGATCCCAACTTTAATTTTTAATTACGGACAAATTTAAATTATTTTACTTTAAATATTATCCTCTTATATATAACACTTATATACAATATTTAAAGTCACATTTAAATAATCTAGGGTTTTCAATTTTTATAAAAGCATCTAATCATGCATGCAAAAATAATATTTTAAAAATTTCTCAAATTAAATCAGCAAAATAATACATCTCATTTGTTTATGAGCACACATCCCAACAATCTCTCATTTGCCCTAAAGCAAATGTGACATGTCTTTAAGTCCCATCCCTTCAAGATGTTGCTCAAAACTCCAAGTTGGTAATGTCTTGGTAAATGGATCAGCTATGTTATTTGCGGATGCGATCTTCTCAACTGAAACGTTTCCTCAACTGACTATCCTCTCTCACCAAGTGAAATTTCCGCTCTATATGCTTTCCTTTGCAGTGATTTCTGGGTTCTTTGGCATTGGCCATTGCTCCGCTGTTATCACAATAGAGTCTATTTGGCTCATGCATATCTAGAACAACTTCCAGATATCTCAAGAATTTGCGAAGCCAAACTGCCTCTTTAGCTGCTACATATTCAGCTTCCATGGTTGAATCAGCAATACAAGCTTGCTTGATACTCCTCTATATAATGGCTTCACTTTCCAAAGTGAACACCGCCCCAGAGGTAGACTTCCAAGAGTCTCTATCTGATTGGAAATCAGAATCTGTATATCCAATAGGAATCAAATCACTACTAGAATATACGAGCATATAGTTTCTCGTCCTTCTTAGATATTTGAGAATATGCTTGACTGCCACTCAGTGATTTAATTCTGGGTTCGACTGGTATCGACTAACATTCCCACTACAAAACATATGTTAGGTTTGGTACACAACATTGCATACATTAGACTACCAACTGCCGATGCATGTGAAATTTGTCTCATATTCTCCCCTTCTTGCAATGTTTTAGGGCATTGCTTTTTAGAGAGATGAACTCCATGTCGAGAAGACAAGTTCCCTTTCTTGGAGTTCTGCATCGCAAATCTGATATGTACGAAGCTTGAGACAATGCCAGAAGCCTATTCCTGCGATCCCGTATAATCTGGATACCAAGAATGTAACTTGCTTCTCCCAAATCCTTCATTTGGAATTGGTTGGCTAGCCAGTTCTTTACCTTTGATAGAAATTCTACATCATTCCCAATGAGTAGAATGTCGTCTACATAAAGAACTAAAAAGACCACCTTATCCCCTTCTATCTGCTTATAGACACAAGGTTCATCCAGGTTTTGTGTAAAACCATAAGACTTTATGGCTTCATTAAATCTGATGTTCCAAGATCTAGAAGCCTGCTTGAGTCCATAAATGGACCTTTGCAGTTCGCATACTTTCTACTCTTGACCTTGGACCACGAAACCCTCTGGTTGGACCATATGAATGGTCTCTTTAAGATGACCGTTCAAAAACACTGTCTTGACATCCATTTGTCATATCTCATAATCATAATGAGCAGCAATGGACAAAAGAATCCAGATGGATTTTATTAAATTCTAAATATATAGTTTTGAGTAACTACGGTAAGGTATTAATGCCCGTTTGTAGACACTTTTTTTCCACACGGTATTTGGGGGTTTTTATTTTCAAATGTGTGTTTGGGATTACATTGGGTTTCCAAGTATACTTTTTCAAAGTTTACTATTTGACGAATTGTTTTAAATAACAATTTACTTCTGTTTTTTATTATTATTCAACAAAACACACGTCTTAAAATATATTATTCAACAAACAAAAACAACTTTTTTTCGGACTATTTGGCAAATTATTTTTTATTGATATATGTATTTTTTTTAACAAAAGTTTTAAAATATAATATGTTACACATAAGTTATATAAAAGTTACATAAATCTAGAAAAGTTGTGGAATTTAAGATCAATTCTACATAATTTTATCAATTAATTTGTTCTTAATTTTTAGAAAGTAACAAAAAGCAATATCATGTAATACTAATTAATTCATTTGTAGTATTTTTTATTGATATATGTCACTTGTAATAAAGAATGAAAATATAACATGTTAAACATACTTTGTAACTTTATTATACCGTAAAAAAAAAACTATAACATGGATATAACATGTTACACAAAAGTTACGTGACATTATAAATAAATCGATGAATAGTTACATGATTTTAAAAAGAATACGTTTGTCGGATGTACATACTTCCGGATTTAAATCTATTCTATATAATTATATCTCTTACTTTTTTCTTAATATTTGAAAAGTAACAGATTTTCTTTCAATTTTTTTTTTTTTTTTTTTTTTTGAATTTTCAACTCTTACACACTTTTGAAAAAGGTTTTTGCATTGATGCTCCAGAATTATAGCGTACAGTTACATTATTACCCTGGTTTAATTTTAGTACTGAGAAAATATTCAAATCACTCTTGACTTGTTTATTCTCCACGAATAGGAAATCGGAAATCGGAATGAGTATCAACCCCATATTTACTTACTTATTTTTATACTGGAATAGGAGTGAAATTGTGTGGGATCCACACTAATTTGGGATTGAATAAGGTGATTAGCAATCCCAGACCCCCCTATTAGATTAGCATTCACACTCCTGATATTAAGTTAAATTACTAATTTACCCCTAACTTTACTTTCTTATATGAGGATTAAAAAGGAAAAGTAAAAGATTGAAAGAACCCTAATTTTTTCTCGTTTATTCACTTTTTCTTCTATTGTGTTTTTACACTTTTTTAATGCTACTTAAATTTTTTAATGCTCTAGCAAAATTTAAAAAAACTGAGCCATAGTAAATCAACTACAAACAAAATTTTGATTTTAGAAATTTATTTCAACATTATGTCTTTTTTAGGCAAATTTATATTTCAAAAAAGTTAAATATTTACTAGAACAAACTATTTATCTCAAATTTTGACTTTTTCATTTAAAAAATAATCTTCATAATATAATAACTATTAGTACATTAATATCTTATCTCCACAATATGTTTTTCAAAATATACATATATTTCAAGAAAATAATTCTATAATTAGTAGAATAAAATAATTTATCTCAATTTTTTTTAACTTTTTTTTTTAAGCACAAAAAAAATCATTTTAGTATTAAAATAATTTGTATATAATCTATTTGTTTAAATTGAAAACACAAAATTAATTGAAAGGGTATATAAGTAAATTTATAATAACTGACTTTGATTCCTGTTCTAAGTAAACAGATGAATGGGATTGACAGTGATTCCAACTCCAATTACTGGAACCCAAGTAAACAATATATTCTGACTCCGAATCCTGACTCAATTACGCGTAAATAAATATGTCATATGTCTTTAGTTAGATATATGTCATATGTCTTTAGTTAGATATCATTCTATCTATCTTATTATGCAAATACTTAAAAACAATTACTATAGTTGTAAAATCAACTACAAAAAATGACAACCTAAAAAAAGTTTTACCTTCTCTCTCTCTCTTCTCTTCTTTCTCTAAGGCATGAGAGTTAGGGTTTTTCAATCGTTTTCTTCTTTTGGGGTTCAACTCTCGTGGCAGCCTTTGGACTGTCTGTGGTTTCCCAGCCTCGATTTCAATATGTCGAGGTATGTACCCATTATCGGACCTCAAGCATACGTCTTTTCTTTTGAACGTCATCATATTTTACTAATGGATATGTTTTTATTAAATGCTTTTGTCTCATGTAATACATGGTCATTTGTTATGCTTTATTCTTTGTATCTCCTCATTAAATTTTAAGAAATTCTCATTTCAGAAAAAAAAAAAAAAAAAAAAAAACAATTACAATACTTGTAAAAATACTAAATATTTGAAAAGACCAATTTTACTTTTCCAAATCTATAATGATACAATTTAGGGGTTGATTGGGTACCATCTGGAGATAACATTTTGTCATTTGGATTTCAAAATTTCTAACTTTATATCAAACTTTTCCTATATTCCATTTTCAAAAAACACAAACTTTAAAAGTTTATAACTTTCTCATTTCAAATCAGAAATGAGATGATTTTTATGTCAAAATGCTCATAACGACAAGACGAACAATATGATAACTCTATTTTATAGAGTTATTTTAGCATTCTTGAGTTTATTTTTTTGTTACGATCTTAGTATTTATTTTGATTTTTCCTCCAAAATTATTATGTTGTCCCAGTGTGTAAGTTAATTATGTTAATAGGATCAAAAGTATCAATTTGGAGTTCAAAGAGGATCAAAAAGTCAACTAAAAACATAGAAGAAATTTGGATCCAAAATTTCACTCTTAGACGTTCTTCAAGTGTTCCCATGCACTCATCCAGCCGTCGGATTAGCATTGAGTGGTCCAGATCGTGAGTTCCAGTGGCTCGCCCTTAACCCACACGTCCAAGGCTGTGTATTAGGCCAACTCAGGGGATGCCAAATCTGGTGCTTTGCGTTCTAGCTTTCCCATGTGCAATCACGTGTTTCATCCAACGCTAATTTGTCATGTGTTCCGCTTCTGCACTGTAACGCCCCGACCTACGCAGGGCCATTACCATGCTTACATACCAAATCTTATGGCGACCCACCTTAAGTGGTCGCTACTTCATACTTAACATACTTAAACATACTCTCGTATTTCGTAAAAATACGAAAAAAAATATATATATATATATATTTTAAATTCAATTTAAATCTCAAAACTCATACTTATATATATGTACTCACTCGAGTGCCGAGTTTTAAAATCATATTTTACAAAAAATACTAGTTATCATATACTAGTACCATCGACTTATCATAATATAATACAAACACATTTTACTAAACATATTTTTCAAAACCCATGGCGGTGTCCAACACAAATTTCACAATCTGTAGCGCCATCTCTCCACAGTCTTGTATCAAGCATTGCCGGTAGGTTGCTTACCTACAGCATGAACATAAGTTATGAGCTTATGCTCAGTAAGTAAAATTTTCTATTCCGTAAAAAACATTTCGGTAAAAGAATGTATGAATTGATAATGCATGAACTAATTATGCTTTCTTATGAATCGATTATGCTTCCATTATGAACTTATTATCTTGCTTAACATATGGGCCCTTTGTGTACGTACCAAATGCACACAATCCACAGAAAGTTAGGGTTTGCAAAGTCCCTAACAATTCTGGGAATCATATACATAACTCTTTACGCATTAACGGAAGGTCTGAGAATTTTCTTAAACATACATAATCCTCCACGCATCAACGGGAGGTTGGTACAACACCTTACTTATCTTGGTTTAGTCTTAGCCTTGTCATGTGATTTATTATTAGTGAGCATGCTTACATGATGTCATAATAATAAAACATCAATCATATGCATCACATACATTAACACATGATGCTTTAAAAAAACATGCAAAGCAGTAAAAATATATAAAACAATGCATGAGTTTTTGAAAAACATGCAAAGCAACAAAAATATTTTGCATATGCTGTAGGCGGAGTTGTACTTACAAATCGTCATACGCTCTTGGTCTATTGTTCCATCAAGGCATGACAACATGTCATATTCCTGTTTCAAACAGGGCATAAGATAAGAGCCATCTTACTTACTACAAACCATAACATAGTAGATCGGTATTCAATCCGATTACCTTTGGTAATTATAGATACAAATCCTATTATAGTAAACCAATATCCTATCTGATTACCATTGGTACCTTAACATAGTAAACCGGTATCCTATCCGGTTACCATTGGTAATTATGGGTACAGGCCCTAACATAATAAATCGGTATCCCATCCGATTACCATAGGTCATACACTTGTTACCATATTCTTATGTAACTTAGTGTATTTTCTTTTCTTAAAAAACATCTTGTTTACTTGAAAATGTAAATTAAGTATTTCTTATCATAATACTTGAAATTGCCTTTTTGAACCAATTTTCATAAAATCTCACTCTTTTTAAAGAGATCATAAAACCTTAAAAAATGCTTTTAAAACATCATTTTAATTAACTGGAATGCATGTGTGCAGGAAATTTCCTGTACCATGCATAGTTTTGAAAATCCTGTGCAGGAATTTCCTATACCCTACACAGTTTTGGAAATCTCATTTTATCTTAAATTGGTTTAGAATTTTGGAAACCTTTCTTCATAGAAGTTGTAGATCTCATCGAAACCTACAACTTTTGTCTTTTGATCAAAACTTAAATCTGCCTTTAACTTACTCGTTTTTCCCTTTAAAACAATTCCGACCGTGTACGCTGTGAGTACTGACCAGTCTCGGATTTTTATAAAAACAGAGGCCTTTGGAGCCTTATTTTTAGAAACTGTCCATGTTGTCCACTAGGATTTTCTATTTTCCACAACTTTTTCAGTTTTGACTTTTTCCAAATTCGGCCTCTAAGGGCCTCAAAATTCAGTTTCCAAAAAATTATCCAGTTAAATCCGAAAATTGGCAGTATTCATGTTTTGTTGGTTTTTGCTTAAAAATCTGTGCACACTATCTCAAACGGTCTCAGCCGTGAGCCTACGTAAACATGCAGCGTGTTGGATTCATCCTTAACATTCCATAACTCACTTATTTATCTTTATGAAAAACACAAGATTTGATAACTTTCTAGTTTACCAAATTATGTTTTTAGGTTAAATTCCATAACCATCATACTTAGATTATCCACATAACCATCATTCACAAACCATCCATATTCAAGCATGTGAATGCATATTCACAAACACTTGGTAAGCAATCATAACTACGAACTCATTCTAGAGCATAAAAATCAAACATATGCTTAGATCTATCAACCAAATCACTCTAAGCAAAGATCTAGCATAACCAATCATAAAAAACCATAACATAAAAAGCATGAGCTTATGCTCTTACAATCCATTGCTTGAAATACACATAAATCTCATAAACTAAACTTAATGAAATTCTTAGTTAGAGGGTTGAGATTTTACCTCTAAAGCTTTTGCAAGAGTGGTTCTAGATCCTTGCATGAGCAAAATTTCTTGCTTCACTCTCTACCATATGAACCGGCCATTTTTTTTTTTCCCCAGTTCCTAAGGGCTAGAGGAGAAGTTGGAAAAGAACTAAAAGTTTTGAGGCTCAACTAAATGGTTCACCAACAACCCACATCACTTATTTATAGGTGAAAAATACCTAATTTCCAACAATTATTTTTATTCTTAAAATTTTCCTTGAATTGCATATTGGTCCTTAAAAGACAAAATATTTGCCTTCTAGTCCCCTTAGGTAGCCGGCCATGCATGTGTGGGAGCCAAGAAATTTTTTTTCAAACTTATCTTTAACTTGTTTCCTTGTTCCCCAAGGCCACCTAATGTAACCGGTCAATGTAACCGGCCATTTGGCCTAGTTGGAGGCTTTGGTTAGGAAATAAAATCCATAAATTCCATAATTCAAAAATTCATATTTATCCATAATTACTTGGCCTCCAAGTAATGCCATGTTTGGCACTCCCCTTAATATGCAGTCTAATTTCTTGATAATCCAGATAGTGCTAATACTGTTTTAACTATCAACAGTATAGGAATACTGGACTACAGTCCATAATTTATCTGTACTTAACTGGACCGCGTATTGAATTTTCTTAGGACTTGAAACTACTTAGTCCTCCTTGCTCCAAATATTATTCTTGATTTTTCTGGAGTGATCACATTCCTTATTCTTACTTCTTCATCCATAATGACGGTCGGCCACAATATATTTCAATACTGCTTAACTTACTGTAGTACCGTCTTAAACATATCATAAATTATCCTGGTCATTCATTGGCCCGAACAAAAATTATAATTCATGGTTCGGCCTTTTTCATCACAAAGCCTTATCCTTAACCTTAAACTGTCATTGAGTCTCATAATACTTATAAAAACTCAAACATACTCTGATTATTAAATTATGAATTTCACATTGATATTCATAATTTTCATGAAACATCACATAAACACATAGTACGGACTTAAATTCCTTTACATATAAGGAAATCATGAGTCCGTAAAAATTTCGGTTATTACATGCACACCTCCAACTCATTCGCGCCACCTGTCCGCATGGGGCCAAGGGCTGCTTTTGCGTCAGCTATGCAGTAGAATAAAGAAAAGAAAAAAATTAAAAAAAAAAAAGGAAAATCTTCGGGAGAATGGCGGCTATAGGGTTGGCTGGAGAGGCTATAAAAAAGAGTCTAGGGCTCCATTCCCATGGTCTTTGGCTGCTGGAGAGGAGCCAAATCCAATGAAGAAAAAGAGAGAAAAAAAATATTTCTTTGAGTTTTAGGTTTTGTTTTCTATAAAATCTAGGAGAGATCATCTTAAAAAATCAAGAGAGAAGGAGAAAGAGATTAGAGGAAAAATCTTGGAAACTTGTGACACCTTCGTAAGGAATTTTTCTTATTTTTTGATTTTTGTAATTTAAGAATGATTGAACCTTTATTTTGTAGATTTTTTTTATGAATTAATTTTATTATTCTAGATGAGTGATGTAGCCGACGCTTGATACTATGTTTTAATTGTCAATTTATATAATGAGGTTTTTCATTCAGTTAATTTGTGTTATCTCGTTCTTAATGTTTCTAATTTATTGACCATGAGATAGATGATTTTATATTTAGAATTCGGCATTCGGGAGAAGGAATTTTAAATATTGTTAAGGGATAATACAATCTAGGATTTTATAGAGTTCGGGAGGCCTATAATTCCTTTGAAGTCATTTAAAAAGAATCATAGGTCATAATGAGTTTTTAATTCTTGGTTTTTGTAGGGATATCGAAATTGGGTTTTAAAAATATTTTTAGCTCGGCACTCGTGAGAGGGAGTTAAATATTATAGGATTATTTGGCTCATAAATTCGAAAAAAAAAATTGATTAGTAATAGGTTGGCATGAAAAGACATGGTTGACGGCTAGGTGAAATTGAACCTCTAGACTTTTCTCATATTGATTTATTTTCAAATTATTTTTAGTATTTTGAGTTCTACGTTTTTATTTCTATTTTTATTGTTATTTTTATTTTAAATTCCTTTTCAGTTTATTCAAATAAAATTAGGGTTAACCAATTTCGGTAATTAGTAAGCAATCAACTCTCGTGAAAACGATACTCTATTCACTGCTTTATTCCTTATGAACGATAACATACATTTGCATTAGAAAATCCGTAATACAAGACAATATCTATTTTGCATATTTTTTTCGAACATATTTAAAATTTTTGTACTATTTTCTATATCACATAACTTTTTCAAAAGTTTTCCCCCCGAACACACATTTCATTTCCAACTCAACTTCCAAAACACCATCTCCAGTGTTACCCCAAACATGCCCTAAATCTGCAACGCAAGACAAGATCCATTTTGCATATTTTTTTCTAAACAAATTTAAAATTTTTGTAATTTTTTTTATATCACAAAACTTTTTTAAAAGTTTTTCCCCCAAACACACATTTCCAACTTAACTTCCAAAACACCATATTCAGATGTTACTCTAAAGAGGCCCTACAGTATTATTAAACTAAACAATTTTCTAGAATAAGTAAATTAAAAAATTCTCTATATATTGAAATGTTTGTCTGAGTTAAATATTCATTTGATTTTATTAAAATTTTGTTATTTATTTATTTTAGTTAAGTTATATTTAAATTGACATAAAGATGATTAATAAGGGTAATCTTGACATCTCAAAAAATTTAATTACTTCAAGGGTAATTTTTTGACTAATTTTTATAAACACATGGAGTGCATTAGGCATTTGCATAATGAGAGGGGCAAAAATAACATTCACACTAGAGTGTAAATATGGGCCGGGTTAAGCGAGCCGAGTTAAGCGGGCTTACCCAAAGCCCGCAATTTTGGCCCTAAGGGGGCCCGGTTCGGCCCGTTACATGTTGGGCCGTCCTCGGCTTGGTGCAATCATTAGGGTCGGGTTGGGCCTAAGTTTCGAGCTCGGCGGGTCGGGCGGGCCCCGCCCGACTTGCCTTTTTAACCCGCTCAATCGGGCCCCCCGAAACCCGGCCCGCCAACCCCATTTTTTTTTTTTATAGCATATTATGTTGATGTATTTGTAAATTTTAAACTCTAAATCATTTCAAATATATAGTAAATTATATTTTTCCATGCCATAGTAATTTATATTTTTTTAAACTTGTAATTTTAATCTTTTTTTTTAAAATATAGTAATAAATATAAATATAATATTATAATAATTAGAAATTTTATATAATATAAATACATATTGTATAATATTGACCTTTCATTTGAAAAAGAAAGAATTGTTAAAAAAAAAAAAAAAAAAAGGAAGGAAGAAGACTGTCGCAATGCAATGGTAAAAAAAAAAAAAAAAAAAAAAAAAAGAAGAAGAAATGACTGCAAAATGTGACCGTTGCAAGACTTGCAACGTTAACAAAAATTGTTGCAGCGACCAGTAAGGGGCAACGGTCACTTTAATTATCATTAGTGACCGTTGCTCTTTTTTTTTTTTTTTCATTGTCTTTCGTTTTTTCCTTCTTATTAATACCCCATCCCTTCTTCATTTTTTTCACACCTTCAATCTTCAAATGTCATTTTTTTTAATTATTAAGTACTAAGAGTCTAATTATGCAATAATTGTAGACGCTGGGAATCTACTATCAAATTTTAACCAGGGTTAGTAGATAAAGAAATGACATTCATTTGGGTCCTTGGACATTGCATATGAAAGTCACAAAGCAGTCACAATCACAAAATAATATAAATAAGTCAGCGACAATGAAACAAATAAAGAATGATAACACCAATATTTAGAGAGGTTCGCCAGAAGTGTGCTACGTCCTCTGTGTATGTGGGTTTCACTATGTATGAAAGTTTTCACACAATGAAATTACAATTTCTGAGTTTTTTGGCAGAAAGATTGTAGATGATGGCTTCAAGAAAGAATAAGAGAGGTCTTCCCTCAATGAGGGGGCTCTTCCTCTATTTATAGAGGAAAAATAGTGGGTCTGAATTCATGGGTAGTAATGGGCGGTTCCCCACTACTCCGAATGATTTGAAACACGTGTAAAAACATGGGTCACGATGCCATGATTGATCATGGGCTTAGCAGTTATGGGGATTGATCTTTGTGTGATGTTCGCCAAATATGAACGCCGAATGACGAACCAATCATTTACGAAGACCAAGGCTTAGGCATCGTTCGTCATTCATTTTGTTGGGCCAAATACTCATCCGAGCAGTACTTGGTAAATCGACGGGCCTTAAGGAAAACAATACCAACTAATCGAGTCATTAATTGGGCCGAGCCCAAATGTTTGAAAATATTTAATCCATCGGGATCCGACTATCGTCGTTCATTTATTCAGTAGTCGCGAAGACTCTTTGACAATGTTACGGGAAGACGAAGTATGACCCTAACAGATAGCCCCCCACTCTATCAAGCGATTAATCCTCAATAGAGTGTTTTGATAAACATTTGAAAGATGACGCGTGTTGATATTTGGCAGGGTCAAATCACGAAAATCTAGAAGAAATTGACATCGAGCCCCACAAAAAGATATATTTTTTACGCATGGCAAACGCTAATTGGATAATCTAAAACGACAGTTGCACCATTTTTAAAATTTGAACAGTTGTGAAATAATGTCTCTAAATGGGAATCTGAAAGATCTCGTGATTTGTGTCATTTGATAAGGCCTGATCAGAACATCAGGGTCATTCAATCTCTTCGCAGGGGGTTATAACCTTTCACCTCATTCCTTTCCTCTTCTTATTTCAATGCTTGGAGCTTTCCGAAAAACTAGAGAGTCCGAGAGTTTCCAAAGACACTTGAATCTCAGGCAAGATTTCTTCTTCTCCTCTTTGTTTTATGTACTTTTGATTTAAAAGGTTTGTTTTTCTACTGTTTTTGAGTTGTTTGTGGCCAATTTTTCTCATTTTCTTTGGG
Source organism: Ficus carica (assembly GCA_009761775.1). Lineage (NCBI taxonomy): Eukaryota > Viridiplantae > Streptophyta > Magnoliopsida > Rosales > Moraceae > Ficus > Ficus carica. Next base: position 6,875,650 of record CM019746.1, read on the forward strand.
GTGAGTGATTTGGCTTGGGGGTTTTGTTGTATTTTTATGGGTTTTTCTTTGAGTTTTCGGGTTGGTGTTCTTCGTGTTCAATCCATAACTTAATAGGATTCCAAATTATTAGGTATTAGATCCGAAATTCTTCCATCCTTTGCCCTTACATTTGTCAGTGAACCACCATGGACAAAGCAAGAGGCAAGCGACCACTTGATGAAGACGTCGAAGTCCCAATGAACATCAACTTCGATGAGAGTGATGTCGAGGATGACAAATTGACGTCCTTCATTCGTCGTTCGAAGGAGGAGTACAATTCCCTTCAAAAGAAAAAAGGGCACCGAGTCGAGCAACGAAGCGTCAGAGAGGAGTCGACCGGCAACTGTGTCCGGGGCTGGAGTTCTATCTATTCCTAACATTACTCAATTAAGTTGGCCTCCATGACAAATTAGCACATAATTGTTTCTTTGAACCGCGAAGCCTCTTTCCATTCTGACCGCAGAAGACTTGGCATCTATTAGGGGCGATACGGGTTCCCAAACGAAGTCCACCTTCACCTTTCTTTCGCAAATGAATGAGTAGACACTGTGTCGAAGGGTTGGATCTACATGTACACGATATATTTCAAATGTGGACTTCAACTTCCGATCCATTCCCTCATTGTTCAAAGCATGCATCATTATCAGCTTATGATTCCTCAACTGATGCCAAACGGGATGAGAATTTTTCTAGGTCTGATAGTGATTTCAGATGAGGCGGGCATCGAATTATCAGTGGATGATTTCCTCACCCTTTACTACCCACAGGAGAACTCGGAGGACCACAGCCGCAACTCGATGTACCAGAGGTAGAAACGACAGGTAGTCGGGGAAATGAAAAATGCCGATAGAAATTGGCAAGAACGATACTTTTTCATACTAGTGAATGAAAAATCATTGGTGCATTAGCGAACGCTTTATACCCTTTGTAGGGTCCTCTTCTTAAGTTTCCAACGAAGAGCATTGAGAGAAAGATCTTACATATGTTACTGGAATGTTGATGCTAAACAATATCAATTTGAGTTACAGGTAAGGAGCTAAGGAAGCCCCCACCGAAGGTGCTTTTGTTTGAAACGAAGCTCAAACGACTGTTTACCCAGCCAAATTGAGAGTGTGATAAAATCAACGTTCCCAACAGGTTAAGAATGTCAAACCTTTGGAAGGACTTCATCGTAATCCAATCAGGTATAATTAAACGAATTCCTTCATGGGTTGATTGGCCGTTCGTGATTAGAGGAGCATTGAGGAGACACTTCGGCACTCCTCTGTTCGTCGAGCCACTATTTGATGAATAGACTTTGATCGCAGAGTTGGCTTTAGACACGATGAAGATCAATTTTTCCTTCCTGAAGGAATTACTCGCAAGGAAGAGGGCGAAGAAAGAGGTTGCAAAGGTGGCAGCGGCAGCTAAGGCAGCCCAGCCCTCTCAAGCTCTCGAACCTACACCGTTCCCTTACATTGAATCATTCCCTGAGCTTTCGAATGTGCCGGAGCAACCCCCTGTCAAAAAAACAGAGGGTGGACGAAAAGTCCAAGAGGAAGGCACTAGCAAAGAGGAAGGAGCCAGCCAAAGCAATCGTTCCCGAATCGAACGTCGAGCCTCAATTGACTGAGGAGGAAGAGGTAAATGTGGAGGTGAATTTGCCCCGAGGAACGAGTCTCTTTCAAAATAAGAAACTCAGCGTTCAGATTATGCATCAGTTACTCACTGATGTGGATACTGACACGGTGAACAAAGGCTGAATACAAAGCCACCTGGACGATTTCTCGTGGGATGTTATGAAGGTATGTTGGCTATACCAACAGATCCAATTTTCGTTGTTGATTATACTGCTTAACCTCTTTGTTTTACAATGTATTCTAAAGGGAATGGGACTAATCTACCATTCCACCGACAAGGTAGTCGAACAGAGGGAACAAATTAAGGAGCTCAAGGAAATTGATAGAGAATGTGGGGAGAAGCTGCTCGACATTGAATGAAAGTTTAAAGACGTTAAAGCGAGCACCAAAGGTTTGATTGGAGAGCTTCATACTCTAAACCAAACAGCGAAAGAAAGGGCTGAAATGATGAAGGCAATGGTTGACAAGTTCAACAAGACAAATGACAAGAACGAAGCCTTAAAAGAGGCGGTGAAACAGAAAAATACAGATATCGTGGGGCTCGCTACTTGTGTTGTTGGTGAATACGAGAGGGCCACTCTTAAGGCTCGTTACGAGCTCTTAAAGGCGTACAAGCAAGGCCTTCTTGTTGACCTAATGTCGAAGAGGAGATCGAGCTATTTGAGGAATCTATCGCTGAAGCCAGAGCTCCGATGTCCGTCCCCAGTACAGGCATCGAGCAAGTTGCTATAGCTGCCCCCACAACTGTCAATGAGACCGGACCCATCGGGATCAAGCCTCCTACTATCGACAAACCCATAAGCGATCCTCCAGAATAAGATAAGGCAACGAAGCAGTAAATCTTCATTTTTTTTAAGTAGGGGGCATTGTGTGCCCTAATTATTCGAACATTGGGTTGTGAACCATGATTTTGTAATGTTAATACATTGAGATTTGCTTTGGTTTATTTCCATACCTTGCTTCTACTTAAGCATGTTGATATGGTGCAAGGGTTGTTAGGATACGATATGTCGAGTGTCGTATGACACGTAATTTGTCTTTTAACAAGACAACCCAACGATCCAAAAAATTGAACATCGAATATGTGAGCTATTCGCAAAAACAATATGTCATCCAAGCTTTTGGAAGCTGATTGGACGTAAAGAATTATCATAAATGATTATTTAATTGCATCGTTTAGGTAACTAAACGAACATTGGATTTCAAATGTCAGCCATGCTAAGGCAGTGGCCGTCCTGATTGCATGTCCTTTAAATTGGTATGAAGAGTTTGATTTATAGTGCCCAGAATGAGGATTGGACAACAAATTATGACATAGATTAGTGACCATCATGCTTATACGAAGTGTGGAAACACAAGCTTTTGTTTCGATAGAGTAGCTACATTAATTTATAGCGCACGAGCTGCCTAAGTACCCATGTGTAGGGATCAAGCCAATCGTAGTTCAATTGTACAATGTAATCATTCAAATGTTGTGACTGGACTCGTACAAACGTATATGAGCTACAGCCCTGTGTAGGGATCAAGTCAAATGCAATTTAGTTGTATAATGGAATTTAGGCTTCGACCTACAGGGTTCGAGAGTGCATCAAACGGCTAGTGTAATGGATCAAGCCTTTACAAAATGCAAACATTAAAAAATTGAAAATTACAAGAATTCAAGTGAAATTACAAGTAATATTTGCGAAGGTGATGAGCGTTCCAACTGCGAAGTACTTCGACACCATCAATCTTTTCAAGGCGGTAGACACCTAGACAAACGACCTTTAAGATTATGTAAGGACCTTCCCAGTTGGCTCCCAATTTTCTAGTATTTGGCTTAGCAGTGTTCTGGAAGACTTTACGAAGCACCAGATCTCCTTCATTGAACTTTCGTGTATGAACTTTTGAGTTGTGGTATCGTGCGACTGATTGCTGATAGTTTTCCATTTGAATGAGGGCTCGATCTTGTCTTTCATTTAGTGTATCGAGGCTTTCGTTGAGTATCTTCTGACTATGTTCTTCGTTCTTGAAGGGTAGCTGTCGCCGAAGTGTGGGAACACCAATTTCTGTAGGGACGAGCACCACTACTCTAAAGGTTAATGAGAGCGGAGATTTTCCAATTGCTTGTCTGGGGGTTGTCCAGTAAGCCCATAAAACACCGTAAAGCTCATCTGCCCATCGCCCTTTACGAGCTTTGAGTTTTTTTTTTTTTTTTTTTTCAAGTTTTGGACTATCGTTTTGTTTGTTGCCTCAGCCTATCCGTTGCCTTGTGGATACCTCGGAGTGGAGTAACCGAGCTCGATCCTCCATTCTTTACAGAACTTACTAAAGTTACCTGAGATGAACTGTGATCCACTGTCAGTCGTGATTTCTTGAGGCACAACAAACATGCAGATTATGTTTCTCCTAATGAAGCTTTCGACGTCTAAATCTTTTACCCCCGCGTATGCTTCTGCTTCAACCCACTTTGTGAAATAATCAGTGAAGATAAGTCGGTATTTACATTGGCCGCTCGCTAGTGGTAGTGGACCAATGATGTCCATTGAGTACTTCATGAACGGGTAAGGGGATCTGATTCTTGATAGTCGCTCTGTCGATTTATGGATTGCTGGATAGTGCCGTTGGCACTTGTCACATCGTTTGACGATAGCGTCATAGTCATTGAGCATGGTAGGCCAGTAGTAACCCTGGCGCTTGGTCTTATTGCATGAAGACCTTCCTCCAGAATTGTAACGACCCGCCTAGCACAGGCCGTTACCATACATACATACATACATACATACTTATAACGTAACAGCGGAATATTTTTTTTTTTTTTTGTATAATCATATATGCACATACGTAAATAATTATAACGAATAATTAGTAATGTTGTGCGGTTGTAATATAAAGCTTTATAAAATAATTACTTATATAACAAAACGCATGGCGGCATTATCCCCACATTTCACAGTCCACCAGACCTCGCCCTCCATCTTGTATCAGGGGTTGCTGCTAGGCTGCTTACCTACAGCATAGACGTAAGACAGTGAGCTTTCGCTCAGCAAGTACAACTATTTAAACCGCAAAGCAATAATTCAACCATTCATCATCACAACATAACAATTCATACTTAACATTTCATAATTAACATACATCGTAACATATCATAACTTATCTTGACATATGCATGAGCCAGTTATGCTTGGTTATGCTTACTTGATCATTCTTAACTTTCTTATCATACTTATCTTGTCTTATCCTATGGGCCCCATAACGTAAGTGTTCGTACCGGGCGCGCGACTATGAATTGGTGGTGGCGGCCAGTCCATTTCCAACTCAATCCATAGTCCAACCCGACCTAACGCGGGTCGGTACGACACAGGCAATTGCTTGCCATCATATCATTTCATACTTAATCTTTCTTTTGTTAATCGGTGAACATGCATCGTGATGTTTCACACAATTAATTCTCAGCATATCTTAACCCTAATCATGTTCCTATAATTTCATAACATATAACCCTAGCATATAATCATAACACATAACCATAACATGTAATCATGGCATACCTAGAACATTCTACAACACTTAATCGTGTAACATTTAATAACATGTAACATTCACATATAGCAAACATACTCAGGTAAGTATACACCACAAGCCTATGCTGTAGGCGGAGTTGTACTTACCTCGTTCGTAAAGGCTGTGTCCAATGTCGAGTTAAATCCCGTTGGGACACTTCTGCGTGCGATATTCTGAAAATAAAAGTAAGGGTTAGAAATGTTGGCAATATAACCAACACTCTTTTATAACCTTCGTTATAAGCCCTTACTTAATTTTACGTTATCCTAGTTGGTTATCTAAGTAACCTTAATTGGACTGTTTTTAACTTAGGTTTCAAAATCTTATCTCTTTAGAAAAGAAAACCTTAGGTTTAGGTGTAAAAAATCCTTTTTGTTTAACTTTGAAAACTGTAAATCTTGAAATGAGACATATAAAATTATTGACTATTGGAAACTGCCTTTGGAACAGTTTCACAATGTCAATTTTTTTAGTGTAACTGTTAAATTATCCTTTTTCTGTGTTGATTTTAGAAATCCTGTACAGGATTTTCCATAATTCCTGTACCGTTTTTGAACTCCATTTTCATTTTAAAAATCCAAGCTGATTCTGAACAACTTGTCTTCACGAAAGTTTTAGATATTGAAAAGCCCTGCAACTTTCGTGTTTTGGGTAAAACCTATCTCGGACGTTTTCTTTGTCAAAAACCCTGTGGCACCAATCTTGGCCGTGCAGGGATCCTGGGCCGTGCAGGGGTCCTGGCCGTGCAGGGGTCCTGGGCACTTCAGGCTCGGGTTTTGTTAAAAACCGAGGCCATTGGAGCCTCATTTTGCAAATCCGTCCGCGTTGTCCACTATGAAAAACTCTTCTTAACAACTTTCGTGTTTTGAGTTTTTCCAGATTCGGCCTCTAAAGGCCTCAAAAACTGTTTTCCCCGAAACTGGCCAATTTCTACCCGAGTTGGCAGTTTTCGGTTTCAATTTTCGATAACGTCCTAAAACGTTCACCCTACCTCAACCGAACTCAGCGGGAGCCTAAATCAGTCATACATCACGTTTCTAACGTCAAATTTTTAACATGCAAGCCAAATTATAAATCATTCATAAACCTACAAAAACCCTAGGCATACTAACAAACACATAACATGCAACATAAAACCACCAAACCCTACTCCTAATTAAATCAAGCACATACTCATATTTCCTAGCTAGGGCAGAACTGAAAGTGGGCTTATGCCCATTACAAATCATTGCTTAAATACACTTAAATTTCTCCAAACGAAATTCAAATGAAAGCTTAGGCAATTAGAGGTTTTACCTCACTTTTGGCTCAAAGTTGACTTAGGTTTTCTTCTCCTTGTTCCTTCACAGCAGCCGGCTGAATTGGTGGGTGGCAAGTCCAAGCTTGCTGCCTTCCTTGCCCTAAGTCCGGTCACCAATTTGCTCAAAAATCCAGCCACCGCAATGCTCCAAAAACCCGGTTTCCTAGCTTGGCTCTTCCTCCTTGGTGGATTCTTTGCAACCGGCCTCCTTGGCCAACAAGGGTTACAAATTTTTTTCCAAACTTTTTGCTTGTTCTCCAACCCAAACCCGACCCTCCACTAAGCTCTAGACACTCTAGGGTTTGAAAATTTTCTTTCTTTTTCTTCCTCACAAGTCCGGATTTGGTAGAGAAATTTTTTGCCAAAGTTTAGCTAGCTTTTCCAATTTGTGAATAATGCCCACCCCTATTTATAGAGGTTGGGAAACTTTTGGCTAATTAGATTTTGGCCCCAAAAGAAGCAAGAAATCACACAAAGGGGGGGCAAGTGGCCGGCCACCCTTGGTGATCATCCACCCAATTACTTTCAAATTTTCTTTAATTAAGAAAATGATGTCATAAAGGGAAAGTTAAGTGAGGTAAGCTAAGTTAAAGCTTGTTTGGCTCTTTAGCTATTGTACAGTCCAATTTTTGAGTTAACACAGGTATTTCTAATACTGGATTCACTTATTCACAGTATTGTTTTACCGAACTGCAGTTCAGAATTCATCCGTGTAAAAATGGACGGTATACAATTTTCCTTATTTCTTAAAACCATTTTGCCCTATACTTCCACTTAATGTGCTTGATTTTCTATGGTGGTTTCTGAGTCTCGAACATATCATTTTATCTGAAAAATTGGTTTTCACTCGGTACAATTTTTATACAGATAAATATTTAATCGTACAGTCATTTCTTGGATTTTTCGGGTCAACCATTGACTTTCTTGTCGATCATTGCCCTTCTTGTCAAGATTTGACTTTCTTGGTCAACGGTTGACTTTTTGGTCAACCGTGACGTTTTTGGTCAAACTTTGACCATCATGAAAAATTTTGCATTTTTGTTCCTTTTTACCTAAAAGGTCATTTTCTTGACTAAATAATCCTTTTTGAGTCTTATAAAGTCAGAAAACTCACAAAACATAATTAAAAACCCTTAACTGGGCTTTTTCCATAAATACCTTTACGGTTCAATGTAATTTCTGTACAAGGAATCGTATTGGTGAAAAATTAGGTATTACAAGAATGATTCCCGCATTTGCCTTTGTGGATCTCCTTTAGGACTTAGGCCACTTCCTGCTCATCAAGACAATGAGCGTAGGGACCATTGAACGATCGTCGATATAATATATCATTAACGAGTGAAAACCGCTTTGATTCTGATCTTGCGGGCCTCATGTTTGTCATATGGCAATGATCCTTTTCGCAAATACGTAATGATAGGCATTCTCCAATCGTCAATTTCTGTTTTTGTAGCACCTGCAATGTCTAACCCGATGGTTAGCCTCTCAAGGTACCCAACTGGGATTGTTCACCGTAAGCTCGATTTTGACGTCGAACTGAATGTCCCCAGGGCATCTGCTTGGGCGTTCAAATCCCTCGGGATCTACTGAATGGCGTATTTGTCGAAATGGGCTGTAAGTGATCGTATGACGTCCACATAGGACTCCATCCTGGGATCTTTCGCCATATATTCCTTAAGTACCTGGTTCACAATGAGCTGTGAATCACTGTGAATTTTAAGGATGCGAGCCCCTAGTCTTTTTGCTAATCGTAGCCCGACTATCAGGGCTTCGTTTTCGACTTCATTGTTGGAAGCCTTGAATCCCAGCTGGAACGATTGTTCGACAACCTCTTCATAGGTTGACTTGAGGTAACTCCTACACCAGAGCCCTTCACGTTCGATGCTCCATCTACCATTAGAGTCCATGATTCTTCGAGTTCATTCTTCATCCTTTTAACGTCAGGGGATAAATCGACAAAAAAATCGGCTAAAACCTGAGACTTCAAGCTACTTCGCGTTCGATACTCGATGTCAAATTTGCTCAACTCAATGGCCCATTTGGTTAAATGCCCTGACATGTTTGGACTATGGAGAATAGCTCGCAATGGGAAGGTCGTCATCACCATGATTGAGTGCGATTGGAAATATGACCTCAATATTTGTGCTGCGGTGACTAGGACGAGAGCCAACTTTTCGACAACCGGGTACCTCGTCTCGGCCTCAAGCAGTGATTTGCTACTGTAGTAAATCAGTTTCCGTTCACCGTTCGAATCTCACATAAGGACCGTGCTCACGGCGTACTTTATCACTGTCAAATACAAGGACAATATTTTGCTAGTTAGTGGCTTAGCTAGAATGGGGGGAGTGGATAGATACCTATTGATCTCGTCAAAGGCTAGCTAACAATTGTCATTCCATTCGAATTTCTTATTGTCTTTTAGCAACTTGAAGAATGGCAGACACTTGTCGGTTGGCCGAGATATTAATCTGTTGAGCGCTATAATTCGGCCGATCAGCTTCTGAATCTCCTTCTTGTTCCTTGGTGATGGCATATTCATTATTGCCCTTATCTGGTTAGGATTGGCTTCGATTCCTCTCTAGGTGACGATATAGCCCAAGAATTTCCGAGATGAAACTCCAAAGGAGCATTTGGAAGGATTAATACGCATATTGTGCTCTTTAAGTATTGCAAAACAATCAGCTAGGTGACTTATGTGGTCCTCGACTTGCAATGATTTGACTAATATGTCGATAATGTATACTTCCATTGTTTTGCCGAGGTGATTAGCGAACATCGCATTGACGAGCTTTTAATAAGTTGCATTGACATTCTTCAAACCGAATGACATCACTTTATAGCAGTATATTCCTCTTTCCGTGACGAAAGCAGTCTTTTCCTGGTCGTTTAGGTGCATTAGGATTTAATTATATCTTGAGAATGCATCCATGAATGACAAGAGCTCGAGCCCGGTGGTGGCGTCCACCAGACGATCGATGTGAGGCAATGGAAAGTTGTCTTTCGGGTAGGCTTTGTTTAGGTCGGTGAAGTCGATACAGACCCTCCATTTCCATTCTTCTTTTTACCACAACGAGGTTCGCTAGCCATTCTGGGTAGCAAACTTCTCTTATGAATCTTGCCTCGATTAGTTTACGCATTTCATCGTTTATGATTCGATTTTGCTCGATACCGAGCTTCCGTCTTTTCTACTTGATTGGTTCATGACTGGGATCGACGTTGAGTTGATGTCTTGTCACAGAGCTGTCAATGCCTGGCATGTTGCTGTGTGACCATGTAGAAAAATCTTGATTGTCTTGGAGAAACTTTATCAACTTCGTTCGAATTGTTTCGTCATGCAACGAGCCAACGTTGACTCATCGATCAGGCCTATCGGGGTCGATCTGAATCTCGTCCAACTGCTCGACATCTGGCTATGAATTATTGGTATTCCCATCTTTCGCTTCTAATTGCTATAAACGATTGTCCGTTTTCATCTTCATTGAATGGAGGTAACACATTCGTGCAACTTCCTAGCTTCCTTTTATCTCATGGCCTGCCGAGGATGATGTTGTAGGCTGACGGGCAATCCATGACCAAAAACATGGTCATCTATTACAGAGTTCGAAAAGTTTTATAGAGGGCGTGAGTAGTGGTTTCGGACGGTTTCCGAGTGGTTTCCGTTGGTGTGGTCTCTCTTTCTCGTTCGCTTTCTTTCACTATCTAAATGAGAGTTTCTCTCTCTAAAATACCAAAAATGGTTTGAAATCAAGTTAGGGCATTAGAGAGAGATTTGGGCAGGTGGGAAGCAGGAGTAATCCGGGAATTTGACATCCATTAAAAGCTTCTGGTACCAAAAATCAGAAGAAAAAATGACGTGACAGTGCTAGCAATAAAAGAAAACAAAAATAGTGCTAGTTTTAATAATATTTTTCCCACAAGTGTTATTTTTAAAATTAACCCTAGTTATCAATTGGGAATTTTTCTAGATACTTTTAGATTTATTAAGCAAATTATCAAAATTGAAAATTAATTATGGAAATTACAAATGTCTAATAAGTTCAGGGACACCAATTAAAAAAATTCCTAAATGAAAAATTGATGAATCGTTTTAAATACCTTTAAATAGTTTGTAAGATGTATAAAAAATACATTTAAAATATTTTAGTAATAAAACATAAAACAAGACATCAACTTTTTATATTTAAAAAAAATTAGATTTTATGTTTTTAATATTAACAAATGTTTTTCAAAATTTGTTCTCACTATAATGTATTTCATAGCACGTTGGAGTGCGTGCCTGTGCGTCCATGTGTGCGTGTTGCGCGGACGCGTGTGGCTCATATGTGCTGCTGTGCATGCACTGATGCGCTGTAGCACGCCCATATATTGCAGTGTGCGCAGTTGTTACAGTCTGTGCCGAGAGTAGCCCAAAAAGGCCACAAATAACCCTTAACGCATTTGTACAAATTTTCACTTCATTTTTTACACTCCCCAAAGCTCAAATTGTATAGAAATTAATTTGAAAATAAAATAAAAATTCCAGATATACTCACGAATTACAAATCAAGCCCAATTTCACCAACATCCCTTGGTGGGTTAATAGGACGCTCGTCCTTATCGTTTAATCTTTGGGTTCGAATCCTTACCAATGCATTGATCGAGGTGTATAGGCAATTCATTTCGTGATGGATTCATATATTATATGGAGGAACATTCACCTCATTGGAATTATCTAGGCATACCAACCTCTATCCTTATAATCCATTTAATTTAATCAAAAAAATGAAGCCCAATTTCATTTTCCACTGATTTTCAGCATCAAACAACATTCAAAATTCATTTAAAACCAAGTCTGAACATCCATTTTAAGAAAACATTGAGGAAAACAATAAAAATGACGAAACTCTCACCTTAATGAGACAACTTGAACTGTTAACCTCCAATTCAAATTCCTCACTTGCAAAAGGTAAAATCAAGCCTTAGAACTCTTCTAGACACCCAAGACACCCTATAAATTTTGAAAAGATCGGCATGCATGTTCGGCCCCTACTTGAAAGGATTGAAAACTAAAAACGTGAAAATGAGCCCACCTAACTACAAAATTACCACATTGGTATTGTTTAATTTCTGAAAAAAGTAATTTCCTATCTAGGGATTATCTATAAAAGAGGAGTGCACCACTTGGATTCCTCCGTATGGTGGGCATGCACCAAGGGAGAGTCCCTGTGGCACTAGCAGTAGCGGAGTCAGTTTTAACTTCAGTCGGATTGTGTATATACTAATTTTTTTTTTAAGGAATAAATAATATCGAAATGAAAAAAGAAAAATGTATTAAAATGTTTTTCAAAAAATTATCAAATACATTCTAAAGTTTTACGGTAGGATATAAAAAAATACCCTGCTAGTATGGCTCTATGTTGAACCATTATATATATATTACAAAAGCTATTTACTTTATCTGCTTCTTTGTTTGATGTGATTTTAACGAAATTTAATATTTTAAAATATGCACAATCAATAAGGATATCTTATCATAAAAAACTTTTATAATATATATATATATATATCTTACTAAGAAATTAAAAAAAAAATACTACAATAGTTCATCATGAATAAAAAAGAGTTATGTACATAATATAAAAATAGAAACAAAAATAAAAATAAAATGATAATGTTAAGTGAGGAATATATAAAAATTTGAAATCTCAACAGGGGAAAAAGAAAGAAGTCAGAAAATTTTTTTGGGGCCGTTGGGTCGGTTGTTCCATTTGGCCCTTCACAGCTCTACTTCTGGTGATGGGATAAGTTATATAAATAAAAATAGAAAAATATTATAAAAAAAAAAAAGGATAAAGTTAAGTGGGGAATATATAAAAATAGTAAATCTCAGTAGGGGCAAAAGAAAGAAGTAACAATTAAGGTTGTTGGGTCGGTTGCCGCGATTTATGCCTTCATAGCTTTACTGGAAATTTTTTCTAGACACGAGGAAAGAGAAATTCTCTTAGTATCCCTTTATAACTAAAGCACCTCTAAAAGAGAATAGTTTACTTATTTTTACATTGTAATACTACTTAAATACATCTAGAGAGAATAATAACTCATTCGTCATTAGTTTTTGATACTTCTATCATCTGTGGTTGGAAGGGGACTACCGCTGATTGAAAAACCATTCGTATGAAAAAAAAAAAAAAAAAAAAAAAAAGAAGAAGTAGTTGGTTGAATCGCTTACTTGTTGATTCTCGAAAGGAAAGCTTTTCAACAAATGATGATTAGTTCTTTATAGTTACGAAGATCATGTACACAATTTATTGTTCATAATAATAATGAGAATTTGATATTGTGGTTTTTATATAAGTTTTAAATCCACTCCCTTCTTTATTTATTTATTTTTCAACAATAGCAAAAAGGTCATTCAAGCACCACATGAAACTAATTATAGTAAATTGTACACACAACTAATTCTAGAGAGTGGGAATACCGCCTATTATTCAAGAACAAGAACAAGAACACAACAAAAATGCCACACTTGAATGGCGGAAACAACTTCGTCTTTAAAATAATAAACTACCACAAAAAAAAAAAAAAAAACCCTGACTACATGGATAATACCTCGGACGACAAGCTGACCAAAATAACCAAAGAGGCTAGAGATAGCAGTGCTGCTGGGAACTAGAATTGCCACAAAAGAAGCTCCACCTCACTATGTGTGAGATCTACATGCCGATGAACTTCACATGGTCTATATCAATCGTTTCATTACATCATGGAAGCCAAAACCCTAAGTCCCAGACCCACTAAAGCGCACACGGCTTTGCACCGACGAAAACCACAACGACAATATGTCCAACGTCGATCATCTCATCCATCTTCATCACCGATGTGACAAAGGGGTCAAAACCTTAAATTTGTAGAAATGTTGGAGCCCCAATGTGCCCAAGACAAGCACTGAAAGCTTGATGTCTCTTCACCCTCCATCTCGCCAAATCATGCCCCTTTTGAACATGAAGCCATCTCCACCAACAAGACAATCACATGAATCCCAAAGCTTCTTTAAGGTTGTGATGTCAAGAAACGGCATCGGACTCCAAAATAAGAATGGCACAAGATCTAGCACACATGTGAGAGAGAGAGAGAGCCCAAAACAACAGTGGCAAAAAACCTAGCACGCAAAAGAAAAGGAGCTTTTAGTGTGTTTATAAATGTCATATTCAATGATAAAAAACAAAAAGTATATAAAAAGATACAAATTTGACAATTAAAATTTTCTCTACTAGAAATTCGGCATCCAGAAAACAAATTTGGGGAAGCTAGTTATAAAGGACAACCATTTCTAGTATAAAATATCATATTGGCTTGTTCTACCTTCTACGTTATAAATGAATGGTTTACTTAAAAGTGAAAACAAGTACGACCTTAAAATCGAGGGGCCAAAACTCAAGAATATTTAAATTATCCACCAAATTAGTATTCATATTAGTTAACTACTTGTTGTATAAATTTGAATCTTTAACAATTTTTGTTTGGATAAATTTTATTTTTACCATAGTGTTGAAATATTTTAAAATCTTCATTTCAACTATTTTTTATGATTCTTTCCAATTTTATATGGATTGATTGCAATATAGGAGATTTAAATTATTTATATTAATTTTCATATTAAGAAATAGGAAGTTTCTTAATTATAGAAGATTTGATATCTTTAGGTAACTTACCCGTTTTTTGTACTTGTAAACTTGTATTTATATTGGAGCATATTCATAATGCTCCTTACTAGTGAATCTTCTCTCTATTCCTAGTCCATGGATGAAACCACATGAATCCTTTGTCTTTCTTTCTTTTATCTTTTAATATATTATTATTTTTTATTTTCAAGATGGTATCAGAGTCAAGATAGCCAAATCCTTTGAAAGCTCTTGTGAATAATCCATATCCATTGTGTAGGAGGTGTCATCATCACAACTGAATCCGCTGTTGAACCACAATTGATATCACCATTATCTGAAACCGATGGTAGCCTTGGAGTCCTCTAAATAAGTACTATTTATCTTAGTACACGTGCGCATGTAGGGGTGGTAATTCGTGTCAGGTGTCAGATTCGTGTCGTGTTAGAGCCATGTCGAATTTTTTCTTCCCCAACCCGAACACGACCCTTGACACGAAAATGACTTGAAACCGTGACACGAACCCGTAACGGGTTGACACGACACAAACCGAACTTGACCCGCGATACGAAATTAACCCGTGACATGAAATTAACCCGCCACCCGATATTGACACGAAATTCGGGTTGGAACCGGGTCATATTCGGGTTGGACCCGAAATTGACACGACATTTGACCCGAAATTGACCAAAAAAAAATGGGTCGTGTTCGGGTTCTACGGGTCCAACTTGAACACGACCCGTTTTTTTCCCGTGTCAATTTCGGGTGACCCGCCCCCTATTTTTCCCAACCCGAACCGTGAAATTCGTGTCGTTTTTGAGTCGTGTCGTCGTGTCGCAACCCGTATTGTCACCCCTATGCGCATGCAATTGTAAGCGTGTGAAAAAAAAAAACGACAAGAGAGAAAAAATATATATACTGAAAATTTTGAGGGAAAAAAATGAGTGGAAACAAAAAAGAAAATTATATTTATATATATGAAAAAAAAATGAGAGAAAGAAAAAACCAAAAAAAAAAAAAACATATTGAAAAAAAAAAGAAAAAAGAAAAGAGTTTATTGTTCTCAAAGTTTTTTGGTAAGTTAGTGTATTGTAATCCGATGATTGTTTCCAGATTTAGAAGATTGACATCGACTTATGGAGGTATATCGGAATCCGATGTTTATTTCCAAATTTAGAAGATTTGCACCAACTTGAGGAGATGTGTTGAAATTTGATGATTGTTTCCAGATTCGAAGGATTAGTTTCCTTTTCTTGTTTTTGATAATAAACTGGTATGTTAAGGTTCTAAAATTGAAGCTTGTGCTATGAGAAATCCAAAGTTATTCTTGAAGTATTTAAAGCACATTGGTATGTACCAACTTGAGGGGGAGTGTTGAAATATTGTCAAATATTCATTTAAACTATTCTTTATGATTTTTTTCCAATTTTTTATTGGTTGGTTGTAATATAGGAGATTTAACTTATTAATATTAATTTTCATATTAGGAAATATGAAATGTCTTAATTATAGAAGATTTGATATCTTTAAGTAACTTACCCATTTTTTGTACTTGTAAACTTGTATTTATTTTTGAGCCCATTCATAATACTCCTCACTAGTGAATCTTCTCTCTATTCTTAGTCCATGGATGAAACCACGTTAATCCTTTGTCTTTATTTCTCCTATATATTAATCTATTATTATTTTTTATTTTTCAAGAATTAGAACTTCAGTACTCCTGTAAGCTTACCCTAATCTTTGACAAATGATGTTTATACCACCTAAATTATAAAACTATTAGTAAGAATACCCATCAAACTTTAAATTGTTAGCAATAACATACTTTCTATCATATTTTTGCAATATAAGACTTGGAAAAACTTTACTTTTGCCCATTAAACTTTAGTACATTTGTAACTTTACCACTGAACATTGAAAATTGATGCTTGCAACTCTCGAACTTTTAACTGTTAGAAAAAATTTTGTTCTATCATATTTTGTCCACTTAAGACTAATATGTCACTAATTTAAATAGTAAATAATTAATTTGAACTAAAAATTTGTATAGACGCAAAAATAACCTTAAAAATCTATTAAGATTCAGTATAAAACATTCAAAAAATTAACTTCGTGCAAAATAAAAACAATATGTACAAGTACTAATAATTATCTTAATTGTTTTTGTTTTTGTTTTTGTTTTTTTGTTTTTTTGTTTTTTTGTTTTTTTTTTTTTTGTTTTTTTGAAAATAAAGTTCAATTGAACAAAACCATTCGCCACGATAGAAAACAAAACAAGCAACTTCTTCTTTTTTTATTTTTTTATTTTTTTTCTTTTGAAATTTCAACTTCATTAAACAAAATATCCAAATAAAGAAAGGAACAAACAAACTAACACACACAAATAAGCTAACAACACTAGCAATGATAAAAGACAAATAAAACAAGCACAAAAGGAATAAATTATGGTCTGAAAGTAACTAATGCATTCAGAAGATTTGTTTTTAGAGTTAATTTCAAAAGTAGCACCTGTGGGAAAAATGTTATATTAACTAACATCACTTTTGTTTATTTTCATTGTTAGCATTGTCACGTCATTTTTTATTTTGATTTGTGGGATCCAGAAGCTTTTAAGGGATGCCAAATTCCGGGATTACCCCCGCTTCCCACCCGCCCAAATCTACCTCTAATGCCCTAACTTGATTTCAAACCATTTTCAGTGTTTTAGAGAGAGAAACTCCCATTTAGAGAGAGAGAGAGATACCACCACCCATAGAAACCATCGGAAACCACTCCATAACCGCGTCGAAACCATCCGAAACTGTCAGAATATAACCACCAACACCTTTTATAAAGCTTTTCGAACTCTGCAAGGGGTGAATAATCTTCTAAAACCACCCAAACCCAGTCGAAAATTCTTGAGTCTCCCATGTCCAAACCCACGAAGTTGGCGGAGAAAAATATTACTCCTGAAATGAGGCCTCTCCAAGTAATGGCTTCGGCAGAGAGAAGCCCACTGGCGGAGAAAATTCCTAAAAAACTGACACCAGAGAAAAAAAGAAGGGTGCCCGAGGAAGGGTTGAAGAGAAAATAAGGGAAAATCAAAGTTAAGGAATCCAAGAAGGCGAAAAGAGTGGTAGAAGAGAATAAGAACTCGAATGCTAAAGAGGTAAAAATGTTGTATTTTCAATTAATTGTTTAAAAAGTTTGCATTTCTAATATACATTCGGTAAAAATGTACATTTTTAATGAGGAGTTTGCATTTTTTTAAAATTTTTTATTTTTTATTTTTATTTTTTACATTTTAATATGAATTTTTGATGAGATTCTACATTTCTAAGTGATTTGTTGAAAAAAATTTGCATAAAAAATGTAAAGTTTGTATTTTTATTTAATTTTGTGACATAAACTAAATGTTTGTTGGTTTGGTATTTAGCAATTGAGAGGAAAATTGAGTGTATTAGTTTATATAAATATTTGGTTGCCGAAGATGTTTGGGTTTTTGTTGATATTTGGTTAATTGTAGTTGATATCAAAAAAGGCGATAATGTGGTTATTTATTTGAGATCATCTTCTAATTTTACCCATAGGTCATTTTTATGATGACTTGTTGGTCATCAATTTAATTACTCAGAGTTCTGTTATTTCTAGCTGGTCATTTTTATGATTACTTGTTGGTCATAAATATAATTACTCTCTTATGATATCATTACCATAGGTTCTGTATGTTCAACGTGTATCGGATAGTGAAATTACCCGTGCCAAAATAAATACTTTCATTAACATTGCAGAGACTTGTAAAAACTTGATATAGTGGTTGTCACCCTGATAGTACTAGGGAATGATCCGGCAGCCATGAATTAAGAAATTTTTGAATTTGAAGATGCTTGGCTGGGTTGCGTAGGTCTTGCACAACATCGTAATGCGTTTGACGGATCACTCAGGAATGGGTGATGCTCTGTGGATTGAGGTTGGTGAAGACCTGGGTAAATTTTTCATCAACAATTCCGCCTGATAACTGGCATGAAATGTGTAGGGTTTACCCATCTCACACAGGCGGTAAATAACCAGTTAATTAGAAGATATTTTTCAACATAATGAGCTGTATCGAGAGAACATTTGGAGTTACAGCTGTCAAATGCAAAGTTTGACAACGACGACGACGCTGTCAAGCTTGGCTTACTGTACATGATATTTTGCATTCCTCTTGCAAATGCAAATTCCGTGAAGATAGACCCGAAATATTTTTGCCCTAGCCTATAACTTGGAGGAGTTCAATGCTTTTCCGTGGGGCGTGCTCTTATGGGAGGCAAGCCGAGCTGTAATATGTAATGCAGTTGAAAACAAGCTATCTTCAAAGAGAAGACTACTTAAGAAAGCTGATAAAGTGCATTACAGTATCGCGGGCTTTCCTCATGCCTTACTCGTTTGGGCATATGAGAGCATCCTAACAATAACAGGCAAATTCACGACCAAGTACGTTGAGACCAATCCTCGTATGCTGTCATGGACCTCCATGGATAATGTGAAGTTTGATGCTGTAATATCGGCTTTAAACGCTGTTGGCGAGAAACATGTAATTTCTATACTATATTATTATTATTGTTAGTGTCATTTACAAGTGTTGGTCATTTACATAATGACCAGGTGGTAATTTTTTTAATGACCATAATGTCAATGCTAGTGTTGGTCATTTACATAATGACCGGATGGTAATTTTTGTAATGACCATACTTTTGTTAGTGTCAACATTTACATAATGACCGGGTGGTAATTTTTGTAATGGCCATACTCTTGTTAGTGTCAATACCAGTGTTGGTCACTTACATAATGATCGGGTGATAATTTTTTTAAATGACCATACTTTTGTTAGTGTTAATACCAGTGTTTGTCATTTATTTAATATTCTGTAGTAATTTTTTATTGAATCAAATGTGTGCAGCCGAAGTGTTTTATGATGATGCCAACTGATGAAGAGTTGAAGGAGCAATGTGTTGCGCAACTATATTTGAAGAACCCTATGGTTGTGCTTGCTCAGACACCTCGTAAGACACCTATCACGCAACCGAGCACCAAGACAAGCTCCAAATGGCGGGAGTTTCAAAAAGAGATTTGAGGACAGGTCGATTAAATGAACAAAAAAGTAGAGGAGTTAAAAAGAGACAGAAGAAGTCCAGGAAGTTCCTACGTAGGGCTTTAAAATTGTTGTACAACCTTAATGACAATGTTGAGGGGAACCCAACCACTGTGTACCATGTGAGCTACAGGTATAAGAGGAATGCTCAGAAAGATGACTCGGATGCCACGAAGACTGATTTTAATGACCTCCGATTTGGCCATCAAGATGATGGCTTTGTCGACTCTGACATCGATGTTGTTACGGATAAAGTTGTGAAGGCAACTATGGACTTCTTAAATGCTGATAAGGTGATTGTTTGTGGTTTCCGGTACGTTCTATGATGACTCTATGGTAATTTATTGATATAATAATGACCAACTACTCATCTCTGTAATGACCTATGGTAAATGATATAATAATGACCAACTGGTCATTCTGTAATGACCCATGGTAAATGATATAAATGACCAAATGATTATTTCTGTAATGAACAAACTGGTCATTTCTATAATGACTCATGTTAATGACAGCTGATGTGTTCTCCTTTTGCAAGAAGAGGGAGATAAGGAGAAAGAAATCATAGAAGATGAAGATGACAAGGGAGAAAACGATGAGGTAGTCTTGAAAATGTATAACGACCCGACTACGTAAGCCGTTACCATACTTACTTAAATTAAATCTTCGTTTGAAATACTTAAACTTACTGAAATTTTAGAATAATTTTTTTTTTAACACAACATAGAATAAATTAATCCATATTCATTTGGGTAAACTTTACCATGCTTACACATTACTTGTTTAACAAATCATAAAGTCTCACCTAATCCTTACTTTTTTCTGAAGTATAACATGGTACAAATTATTTAAACATATATGCATATGTTTATAGGTCAAAAGATTTTACGGAAAAGTCTGTGTAGTGGTATCCCACACCGTCCTTCACTTGCTGTTTCACCTCCATGGCCCACCAAATTAAGTTGCAGGTATCTTAACATTTACCTACAACATAAGCATAAGTTATGAGCTTTCACCCAGCAAGTACAACTTTCTTCCAGCAAAATCATTTTAGTAAAAGAATGCATGAACCAATTATGCTTTCTCATGTTAACTTAACATGAGTGTACGTACCATGACGCGCAGCCATGGATTAAACCCACCTTTGTGGCAGGTCGGTACAACACAAGGCAACTTGCTTGCCTTCGTTCTTGAAAACTTGTTCCTAATTTGATCATACTTGAAAACTTAAATCTTTATTATTTCTTACTTGAAAACTTAATCTTATTATTTTCTTGTGATTTATTATTAGTGAGCATGCTTACGTGATGCCACAATAATAAAACATAAATCATATGTGTTGATGCCGAAGATGACTCCGGCAGCAACACCCAATATGGTCGGGTAGTCCGGTCGGGACTGGCCAGTCGCTCCGCCGTCGGTCACCTGCAAAAGGGAAGCACCTCGGAATGATGGGGACACCGGTGTGGTATCTGCCGTGGGCACTCCGATGCTTAAGTCAGCAAGGATACTGATATGCAAGAGGAGAGGCAGAGCTTCGGTAAGGCAAAAATGACTATACCTGAATTTGTGAATTCTTCCTCCATTTATAGGCGTTTCCTGCGAGTCCGAGTGCTCGGAGCGACCCGGTCGGGTCAATCGCCTAGGGCACCAGATAGGCGGCTATGGCCTAAGCCTGCAAGGGCTAGCCACCCAATAGATTAACACCACGTGGGACCTAACTCGGTGTAGGGGACAGAAAGGTAGTTGCCTCTGGCGCCTGCAGGGGCGGGTCCTGCAAGAGCAGGTGGTGGCGGTTGGTGACGTGACGCGCTGCAGAAGTAGGTGGGCAACTCCTGTAGTTGATGGATACAGAGACGAGGTTGACGTCAGCTGAGGTGGCGGAATGCGGGCCCAAAGGGCCCATGCCAGTTCGGGATCTATCGCTCGGATCCAGGTACTCGGAGCACCACCTCGCCGAGTAACCCACTCTACCGAGAGGGTCGTAGTCGGCCGATGTTCTCGGTCGGTCAATGTCCGGCTACTCGGCCAATCTCCGAGAGGATGGGAACTGTACGTCGCCGAGCATGGTCGGGATTGTTACTTTGTGGTCGGAGCAGATTATAACATCAACATAAGCCCCCCAGCATCTCTGGGCTGACGTGGCCGGGGATGCTACGTGTAACCGTCTGGTCGTTCTCTGCTCGACCATTATTCTCATAGTCGGGACTTGGTCGGATTCTCGGACAACAAATAGCTCGGGGAGAAACTCGTCCAGGTGCCGCGTGTCGTCAGTACCACGTGTCGTCCCACGATAGGTGGGAAAGCAGAGCGGCACTTCAAATTTTTGAATTTTGAATTTAGACCGAGGGGGGGGGGGGGGGAATCGACGGGAATCCAAATCGCCGCCTCGAGAAATGCACCCAAATTTTCCACTCAACCCTCGCCTATAAATATCGACGGGCAATCCTCATTTTTTCTATCGCTTTCGAGAATTTGGATTTCTGCCGAGTGCTGTCGAAGACTGCCTAGGACAACCGAGCTAAGGACTTCGCATACCAGCACCGAAAGCTTCCGAGAAGGTAATAAGATCTCCCAACTGTCAATATGAGTGATATGTCAGACACCGAGAACGTCAACTTGTCCGAGAGCGCGGACGTCACGGGGAGCACATCATCGACCTCGAGCACAAGATCGTGGTCGGCTGGAGAGGCAACGGGCCCGAGGGGCCGAACGCCAGACAACTTGTCGGGAATCTCGGATATTCCATCCCCGAGTGATCCAGTCACCCCAATCAGCAGAGAACAGAAAGGCGCCGCTCGATTGGAAGAGATTTTGCGAGTGGGTCCGAGCACTGCCCCTGAATGCGGATTCACAGAAAAACTAGGTGGGGCTGCCTAAGCGCCACCGGCCCCAGTTGTAGACCTCACGGCCGAAGGAGGGGACGCTGCCGAGAGGACTGCCAGCCAGGCCAGCCAGGCCAGCACAGCCGGCCGGGGCGACGATACGGCATCTGACAGCTCCGACCCATCCGGGGAGGATATCCATGCCCACTAACGGCCCTGTAGCTGGGGAACGCTCGTGAACGACATGAAGTTGTATCGTAGGGCCGACATGGAGATGGTTGGATTGGCAGGTGACCGTCCGGTGTACTCGGCGGACTATTACACATCCGCCGTTACATTGAGGTACCTGGCCGCGCTTCGTTGAGAATTCAGCATCCCCAACGTTATGGATCTCGTGGTGCCCGGAGCGAACGACCTCCCTTCCTGTCCACATTCTGGCCACATTGCCCTTTCAGCTGAGTACTTCCGAGCCGAGCTACGTCTCCCATTCCACCCGTTTCTGAGGCGTGCGCTGACCAGTTTGAATGTCGCCCCCGCCCAGCTGAACGTGAACGCCTATCGCATCCTGATCAGCTGCTATATTTTGTGGGCAACAAAGTTCGCTGAGAAACTCCCGTTCCCTGCATTTCAGAACCTTTACCGGATAAAGACGACCCCCTCGTCCAAGGGGTTTTACTACTTTCAGGGCTTCAAAGGGACATTTATCACGGGGTGTCCGGATTCGGACAAGCAGTTCAAGCACCTGTGGTTCTACGCAGGTGGTCGTTGGCTGCACGAACACCTCTCCTAGTTCGAACTCCCCCCGTCGGAGAAGATCCCCGTAGCGTTCAGGAGGGGCTACGTGTGGACTCGGGCACCACACGCCCCGGCGTGAGCTCTGGCGAAGATAGATGAGCTCCGGGAGATGTCCGACTCTGAACGGAGCCAACATAGGTTGCTAGCCGAGGGCAGCCTAAAGCAGCATTGGGTCGGCTCCTCTTCGACATCCGGCCGTCTCGACGACCAGCCAAGGGCCTCCCCGCCGAGGGTTACGATTGCGCGTATGCTGGAACTCGCCATCCACTATCGCTCTCGGACAGGCCGCCCCGTCGTCGCGACCACGGACGACCAATCCAGAGTTCCACGGGGGGTGCCCGAGGCCACGGTCCATGGATCTTCGTCTGGCGACCTGTCCCCTGGAACCTGGGGTCCTCGGGTCACTGATGAGGACTTGGACCTGGTGATCTGGGAACTCTTCCCCGCCTGAGGCCTCCGGATCGAAGGTCGTTTTATTATTTTTTAGGTATGTCTTCCTTTTTTGTTATCCGAGCACTCACGGGCTTTGTACATTTTTTTTTTCAGAACCGATGGCCGATCGCGAGCGCCGTGGAACCAAGCGTCCGAGCTCGGAGGAGAGGATTGCCAGGCTACACAAGATGGCGGGGATGGGCAAGGGAAAAGGCAAGGAAGGAGCGTCTTTGGTACCCCCGAGTGAAGGGTGCATGCCCCCACAGCCACGACTACCGTCCTTTCTGCGACGCAGACCAGCCGGCCAGCGATCCGTTCGGAGGCTCGTCCGGACAGGCCAAGGGAAGACCGGCCAAGGGAGGACCGACCAAAGGGTGGCCTGCCAGCTGGCCGCCACGAAGCTCGCTTCGGCGGTTCCCGGGAAGACCGGCCAGAGGTTCCACCACCAGCGCCACGGAGCAGCCGGGATGAGCCGAGGCCTCGCGACGCTGCACCTCTTCCATCCGGGCCGTCTAGTCCGGAGTCCTCCATCCACCGGGTGCTGGTTTCAAAGTTTGCTGACCAGCTAAGTGCCGAGGTGGCCGAGTCCTCCAGGCGCTTCGACCACATAACGGCCATAAGCGACTCCACGGCCCAACTAATCGAGGTAAGTACGACTACTATATATATGTATTTTTTTCTTTTTTTTTTTTTGGTTTCGTCAGGGCAAATAGTCGTTCTAACCTCCTTGTCGCCAGACGGTTTGCATCCTCTTCTCCGGGAGCGCGGCAGCGAGGGCTCATTCGAATCGGATGGCGAACGAGATGAAGTCTGTCGAGGCCGAGGCCAGGAGCGCGAGGAGGTCCGAGAAGGATGCGAGGACCACCAGGGGCATCGCGGAAGAGGCCAAAAAGGAGGCCGAGGACAGGGCGAAGGCCGCTGAGGAGGTGGCAAGGTCGGCTGAGGAGACGCTACGACGGGCCAAGGACTGGGCCAAAAAGGCTGAGCAAAAGTCCGAGAAGGCTGAGACTTTGTGGTTGGAGTTGGAGGTGGCATTGAAGAAGGCCGAGCAAGAGCTCGAAGCCGCTCGAGCCGAGCAAAAGCTGTACCTCGAGGTCGCCCTCCCCGTCGTGCTCGACGATGCTCGGGCACAAGGGGTACAACAGTACCTCCAGTCCGAGGACTTCAGGGCTCGCCTTGTCGCGGAGTACAAAGACGGTATTCGGGATATAAAAGCCGGTTTTATAGCGACCAACTCATCGTTGGTCGAGGTGGACTGGTCTTTTGTGCCCGAGGAGTCCAAGGAAACCGCCGTCAAGGGGGCCTTGGAAGAGGGCGAGGTGTCAGGCACTACACCTGTTCCCGAGAACGTGGTGGTTCTCGACGACTCAGAGTAGCCCGTTGCCACCGAGCAGCCAGCTGCTGACCAGCCGACCTTTCCCGCACTCGACGTATCCATTAGCAACCTCTTCCCGCACCAGCTGGATTGAAGCCTGTTCGGCTTATGTTTCTGTGTTATCTAACTTTTTTTTTTTTTTTTTTTTTTGGTCTGGGGGTGCCCAATTTGTACCCTCCACCTCATTGAACAAATTTTAAAGAAATTTTTGTTTGTTAGTGTCCGAGTTTTGTTAGTCTTAGTGTCCCCTCCCCCTAGTTGGTCTGGGCGACTTGAAGTCGACCCAAGTCCAACCATTGTCGGGTCCAGGTGGTTTAGGATCTTGGGTCCTGGTTGGGCACGTCCAATTCTGGTCGGTGTCCGGTCATAAGACTTAACTCCGTGGTCCGGGAACCATAGGAGTTGGGGTCTACATAGGCAGATCTTGTATTGGGTCATGGTCGGGCACGTCCAATTCTGGTCGGTGCCCGGTCATAAGACCTAACTCCGTGGTCCGAGAACCATAGGAGTTGAGGTCTGCATAGGCAGATCTCGTGTTGGGTCCTGGTCGGGCACGTCCAATTCTGATCGGTGCTCGGTCATAAGACCTAACTCCATGGTAGATTTCACAACTAAGGGCAAACAATAATCAATACATACTGAATCCCGAGAAAATGCCATTGTATATATCGGCCTGGCTCTTACATTGTATAATCAAAAAATTACTGATAGAAATGCTTCAGGTGGTCGGCGTTCCATGGATGTCCGAGCAATCTGCCGTCTTGGTCGGCCAGGCGGTACGTCCTAGGCCGGACTATCTCTGTGACCGTGTACGGTCCGTCCCATTTTGGACCAAACGAGCCGAGCCCGGACTCTTGGACCAACACCTTTTTAAACACAAAATCCCCCACTCGGAAGACCCGGAGTCAGAATCTCTTGTCATAGTACCTGGCTACGACTCGGTTCCGTGCGGCCGTGCGGATTAGTGCTTGTTCACGTCGCTCTTGGACTAGGTCGAGCTCGGGCAGCATCTGCTCGGCACTGTCTCCTTCGTCGCAGTTCTCTACTCGGAGGCTTGGTAATCCTACCTCAACCGGGATCACAGCCTCTACTCCGAACGCCATTGCGAAAGGGGTTTCACCGGTCGAGGTGCGCCTGGTTATTCTGTAGGCCCACAGTACTTGGGGTAGTTCGTCAATCCAAGCCCCCTTGTACCTTTCAAGGTTTTTTTTCAAGTTTTCCTTGATTGTCTTATTGGTGGCCTCCACCTGCCCGTTGCTCTGCGGGTGCCCGGGGGAGGAGAACACTTTCTTGATACTGAACTGCTCACATAGCGCGAGGAACTTGTCCCCAAACTATTTATCATTGTCCGTGCCTACAATGTGGGGGAGGCCAAACCGGCAGATGATACTCTTCCATAAAAAATTCGTGCACTTCGCCTCGGTTTGTTGGGCTAAAGGCTCCACTTCGACCCACTTCGTAAGGTAATCTATAGCGATTAAGCAATATCGAAGTTGCGATCGGGCCATCGGGAGTGGTCCAATTAAGTCGATCGCCCACTTGACGAATGACCACGCAGATACTACCGAAGTGAGCCTCTCGGGGTGAGACCTGATGGCCTTGGCAAACTGCTAGCATTTCATGCACTTTCGAGCGAATTCCATGGTATCCCTGCCCATTGTCGGCCAATAATACCCCTGACGGAGACATTTGAATGACAAGGCCTTCCCCCCGAGTGATTCCCGCTTACCCCGCTGTGTATCTCCTTCATGATGTACTCGGCCTCGGTCGGCCCAACACACCGTTGTATGGGGCAGAGTATCCCCGGCGGTACAGTTTTCCATCGATAAGTGTGTACCTCGCCGATGTGTTCTTGACCCTCTGAGCCTTTTCCCTGTTCTCGGGCAGCTGGGACTCGGCGAGGTAGCAGACGATTGGGTCCATCCAAGTCGCGGCGTTCTCAGAACAGAGGACTTCCTCCCGCTCGATGCTCGGCTGGTCTAGCCGTTCAATGGGAAACGAGACGAGACTGTCTAAGTCATTCCCCGAGGCAAGCCGAGCAAGAGCATCTGCCTCAATGTTCTCCGAACGAGGTATCTGGATTACAAACTGGCTCTTGAATTGGTCGAGAAGGGTTTTCACCTTCTCTAGGTACCTAGACATTCTCTCCTCCTTTGCCTGGAACTCCCCGGTTACCTAATTGACAATGAGCATCGAGTCGCTGAATACCTCGATGTCTTGCATACCGAGCTCCCGGGCTAAGCCGAGCCCTGCGATAACAGCTTCGTACTCCGCTTTGTTGTTTGATGCCTTGAAGTTGTAGCGCAGTTCTTGGCTAGTCTTATACTGGTCGGGGCTCACAAGGATAAGACCTGCCCCGGAGCCCCCCGAGTTGGAGGATCCGTCGAAGAACAGCTTCTACCTCTGGCCACTTAGGCCGTTAGCTGCCAGGTCGTTCTCGCTGGGTGCATCGATCGACTTTTCCGGGAACCCTGGAGTCGGTTCGGGTGCGCCCGTGAATTTGGCCACAAAGTCGGCCAATGCTTGTGCCTTGATCGTGGTGCGTGAGATGTACTCGATGTCGAACTCTCCAAGCTCGACAGCCCACTTAGCGATTCATCCCGATAATTCAGGATTCTGGAGGTCTTGGTGGAGTGGGTAGCTGGTCGGGATACGGATCGGGTGACCCTAGAAGTAGGGCATCAGCTTGCGAGCCGATAAGACCAGTGCCAGTGCTAACTTTTCTAGAGGGGTGTACCTCCCCTCCACTCCCTGGAACGTCTTGCCACTGTAGTAGACGGGGAACTGCACCTAGTCGTCTTCTCGGATCAAGACGGAGTTGACGGCTTTCTCAGAGACAGCGAGGTAGACGTACAGTATTTCCCCGGGAAGTGGTTTCGAAAGCAACGGGGGGCTTGCTAGGTACTCCTTTAGGCCTTCGAAGGCTTCCTCACACTTGTCATCCCAGCTGATCTTGCCTTGGCCTTTGAGCGCCTGGAAGAAGGGAAAGCACTTGTCGGTCGACCAAGACACAAACCGGGATAGGGCTGCAATCATCCCGGTTAGCCTTTGTACCTCATTGGTCGTTCGTGGTGGTTGCAGGTCTACAACTGCCTAGGCCTTGGCGGGGTTGATCTCGATCCTCCGGTGGTTCACCATAAACCCCAGGAACTTTCCCAATTCCAACTCGAAGGCACACTTGGCTAGGTTGAGCTTCATCTTGTACTGCCGCAGGGTCTTGAAGCAGTTTTTGAGGTTCAAGATGTGGTCGTCCGCGATCCGGCTATTCACCAACATGTCATCCACGTACACCTCCATAGACCTTCCGATGAGCAGGGCGAACATTTTGTTCATCAGCCGCTGATAGGTCGCCCCGGCGTTCTTCAGGCTAAACGGCATGACCTGGTAGCAGTACAGACCCTGGTCGGTGGTGAAGGCCGTCTTGACCTGGTCGGATCTACTAAGGGGTATCTGGTTGTACCCCGAGTACGAGTCCATGAAGCTGAGCAGCTCGTGCCCGGCCATTGCGTCTACAAGTTGGTCGATCCGGGGAAGTGGGAAGCAGTCTTTCAGGCACGCCTTGTTGAGGTCCGTGTAGTCTATGCAGATTCGCTACTTTTCGATGGTCTTTTTGACCAGGACTATGTTGGCTAGCCACTCCGGGTAGGTCACTTCCCGGATGAATCCTGTCGCGAGCAGCTTCTTCACCTCTTCGTTGATGGCCGCATACCTCTTGGGGTTGAAGGTCCTCCTCTTCTGGATCACGGGTTTGTGCTTCGGGTTGACGCTCAGCCGATGGCACATCACAGCCGGGTCGATTCCGGGCATATCTGCGTGTGACCAGGCGAATACGTCCTTGTGTTCCGTGAGGAATTCTTCGAGGGTTGCTCGGGTTCCCGAGTTGAGCCTCGCTCCGGATGCTCGGGGTCAAGGTGGTAGGGGACCAGGTCCTCAACCGGGTGTGCTCGGATCTCCTCCTCGAGTATCCTGGGGTCCAAGTCACTCAACCGTGCAACTTCCCCGCTCGGGGCCTTTCGGCACACTTTATTGACCGCCTCCATATAGCATTTTCTCGCACCCTCCTAGTTTCCCTGGAACACACCGACCCCACCTCCGGTGGGGAACTTCATCGCTAGGTGGTAGGTGGAGACTACTGCCTTTATTGCGTTCAGGGTCGGCCTTCCCGGGATGACGTTATAGACGGATGACCGGTCTACAACGATAAATTCCACCATCCGAGTCACCCTCTCTGGGCCATCCCCGATCGTGACCGGGAGGCTAACAGTGCCGGCCACTCGTACGCACTCTCCAGAGAACTCGTACAGAGGCGTTCGAGCGGGTGTGAGCACGGCACCCTCAATCTTGAGCCTCGAGAACGCGTCCATGAACATGATGTCGGCTGAGCTCCCATTGTCGATCAAGACGCGACGAATGACGTTGTCGGCTACTCGGATCTCCCCGATCAGCGCGTCGTTATGGGGGTGGAGTAGCCGGTCAGCCTCATCGTTCGTGAAGGTGATCGAGGCACTGTCCTGATGGCATATTTTAGAGATATGCTCCGCCATGTTTATATACTCCCCGCGAGCATACCGACGAGCCTCGCGGACATAACTTCTTCGGCTACTTGCGGTGTCCCCGGTAGCCGTTCCACCGAAGATGGTGTGGACTATATGTTCCTGCTCTTGCTCGTCATTCTGATCGCTCGGCCTCGGATTCTGTCTGGCGGCCTGTGCGGGTCTGCTCGGCCCCGCCGGGGTAATTATTCTCTCCACGAACTCCCGCAAGTGGCCATCGCGGATCCTTGTGGAAGTCCTTTGTGTCGTGGCCCACATCCTTGTGGAAGTTGCAGTACTTGTTTTGGTTTCTCCGTGCACGGTCTGCCCGGAGCGGTGGTGGGTCTTGGAGCAGTCCCCGTCTAGTCATCTGGTTGAGGACATGCTCGATGGTCGTCACCAGCGGGGTGTATTGCTGGAACCATCCCGCTGGTGTTCTCGGGCTAGGATTGAACCCTGTCTTGTCCACGACCACGACCTTCCCTTTATCTTGTCGGCCCTGGTCAGCTTGGTTCTTCTCCGACTTCCTTCTGGGAAGCCGGGGATGTTCTCCGGCTACAAGCCCACGTCCCCTGACGTACTCGTCAGCTTCGGCGTGCCTCCAAGCGATCCCCCTTAGTTGCGCGAAGGTGGGTGGCCTATCATAGGCGAGCGTCCAAACGAGACGCGCATCCTTGATGTCTTCTCGGAATGCCTGCATCAAGGTCTCGTCGGTGCAACTTTCGACCTGCACGACGGCTCTGTCGAAGCGCTCAAGATACTTTTTCAACACCTCTATTTCTCCTTGTTCGACGCCAAACAGGTGGGATGCTCCTAGCTTCTTGGTCTTCGAGTTCAGGAACGCGACTGCGAAGGCGTCGGCCAGCTGCTTGAAGCAGCCGATCGATCCGGGGGCTAGTCTCCGGTACCACTGGCGATCAGCTTCGGTTAAGATTAGGCAGAACGATTTGCATAGGGCAGCCTCATTGGCGTTCTGGATCAGCATGTGACTTGGTAATTCTTGATGTGTTCATCCGCATCCGTGGAACCGTCGTAAGGGGCCACCGATGGCATTTTGAACCTGGTCGGGTACGGGGACGCCATGATGCCTAGAGTAAACGGGGGTCCACCGCTCCAAGCTGGTCCATCCCGTATTGCTGGCCCACGAGCTGATCAAGCTGCTGCTGGAGCTGGTCCAGTCTATTCTGGTTGTAGTCTTCATCCTTCGCAGGCTTGTCAACAGAACGTTCACGGCCTATGTGTCGATGGACTCCGGACCTCCCCAGGCGATCGGAAACAGAGGTGGTGCTCCCCTGACATTCACGGTTTCCCTTCTTCGGTTGTCTGGGTTACCGCCGGTCATTGACAGTGGCTCGGCTGCTGCTGAGCGGGTAGCCTGGGAGTGGCGGCTCCTTGACCGCACCCTGCTCGGTTCAGCCTACTCTTGCGGCTGCCGCCTCGGGTTCTCGTGGCGCGTCCGATCGCTCCCCCGGTAGGCCGTTGGCGAGGGGTTACGCTGTCGGCTGCCCGACCTGGGAGGCCTACTCGGCGTGGACTCGGCCACTTCAGGAGGTTCCTCGGGGAACTGAACAACGTTGGCGTCCTTGCGGGTATCCACCAGTGTCCTTATTAGCTCAGTTAGGTCCCTGACATTCCCGGCGAGAATCTCGGTCTGAGATGGCCTTTGTTGTGCCCGGGCTCCTCTTCCATGCTGGGTCCTCTGAGTTCCCCGCGAGCCTGTAGGAGCCAGGTCATCGACGTCATGGAAATCCTGATTATCCCGCTCCGCCATGGCCAGTGGTCGGGCTCTCGGGGAGCGTTCGCGGTAAGGGGTTGAGGTTGCTGGAAAGGCGCGGTCGCCCTCCTTCTAGCGCCAAAATGTTGATGCCGAAGATGACTCCGGCAGCAACACCCAATATGGTTGGGTAGTCCGGTCGGGACTGGCCAGTCGCTCCACCGTCGGTCACCTGCAAAAGGGAAGCACCTCGGAATGATGGGGACACCGGTGTGGTGTCTGCCGTGGGCACTCCGATGCTTAAGTCAGCAAGGATACTGATATGCAAGAGGAGAGGCAGAGTTTCGACAAGGCAAAAGTGACCATACCTGAATTTGTGAATTCTTCCTCCATTTATAGGCATTTCCCGCGAGTCCGGGTGCTCAGGGCGACCTGGTCGGGTCAGCCGCCTAGGGCACCAGATAGGCGGCTATGGCCTAAGCCTGCAGGGGCTAGCCACCCAATAGATAAACGCCACGTAGAACCTAACTCGGCGTAGGGGACGGAAGGGTGGTTGCCTCTGACGCCTGCACGTGCGGGTCCTGCAAGAGCAGGTGGCGGCGGTTGGTGACGTGACGCGCTGCAGAAGAAGGTGGGCAACTCCTATAGTTGATGGATACAGAGACGAGGTTAACGTCAGCTGATGTGGCGGAATGCGGGCCCAGAGGGCCCATGCCAGTCCGGGATCTATCGCTCAGATCCAGGTACTCGGAGCACCGCCTCGCCGAGTAACCCACTCTACCGAGAGGGACGTGGTCGGCCGATGTTCCCGGTCGGTCGATGTCCGGCTTCTCGGCCAATCTCCGAGGGGACGAGAACTGTACGTCGCCGAGCATGGTCGGGATTGTTACTTTGTGGTCGGAGTAGATTATGACATCAACAATATGCATCACATACATTAATACATGATGCTTCGAAAAACATGCAAAGCAGTAAAAACATTTAAATCAATGCATGAGCTTTTGAAAAACATGCAAAGTAATAAAAACATTTGTGTCTATGCTGTAAGCGGGGTTGTACTTACAAGTTGTCCTACGTTCTTGGTCTATTGTTCCAATAAGGCACGACAACAGATTATATTATATTCATGTTTTCAAATAGGCCGTAAGAATCATTCCATTGTATCTTAACAATCCATAACATATTCATTGAACCATAAATCGGTCTCCAAACCTACTACCATCTGTCATAGAATCGTTACTTATACTTAAGTAACTTGGGCCTATTTTTTTTATGATTATTTTTTTCTCAAAAATACCTTGTTTTCTTAGAAAACACCTTATTTACTTGGAAAATATCTTAGCTTCATAAATTAAGTATTTCTTGATACAATACTTGAAATTACCCTTTAAAAAAGTTATTTGTGAAATTTCAAATGGATTTAAACCTCTTTGAAACTCATCTTCATAAAACCATTTTTTATTTAAAAAGAGTTATAAAACCTTGAAAACTAATTTTTTCCAGATAAAAACAGCCTTTTAAATTGTATATGTGCAGGAATTTCTACTTCCATGCCCAGTTTTAAAAATTAAGTTTTATCTTCAAATTGGTTTAGAATTTAAAAAAGTTTTCTTCACAGAAGTTGTAGACCTCGTCAGAACCTACAACTTTTGTTTTTTCTATGAAACTTAAATCCATCTTTAACTTGCTCATTTTTCTCCTTGAAAATTTCTTGCCAGTACCTAGACCGGCCAGTTTTAAAAACTCATAAAAACATAGGCCTTTGGAGCCCTTTTTTCAAAATTTGTCACTTGAAATACCCCTAGGATTTTCTATGATCTATAACTTTTCAGTTATAACTTTTTTCAAATTTCGCCTCTAAGGGGCTCAAAATTGAATTTCCAAAAAATTGTCCAATTTATTTTTGAAAACCGCCAGTTTGTATTTTGTCGGTTCTTTCTTAAATATTTGCACACACTACCTCAAATGGTCGAAACCGTGAGCCTACATCAACATGCAGTGCGTATGATTCATTTTTAAAATTCAACCATCACTTATCTTATGCACTTGAAAAACACAACATTGATAACTTGCTATTTTTACCAACTTGTGTCTTTAGGTTGATTTTTTAACCAACATATATATAATCATTCACATAACTATCATACATAAATTATCCATATTTAAACATGTGAGAGCATAATAACAAGCACATGGTGAGCACACATAATCTTAAAACTCATCCTAGAGCGTAAAATCAAACCCATGCTTAGATCTAGCAAACCATGTTAACCTAAGCATAAATCAAGCATAACTCAAGCATAAACCAACCATTAAATACCATAATATAAGAAAATAAAATAATATGAGCTTATGCTCTTACAACCCATAACTAGAAATACACATAAATTCCTCAAACCAAAACTAATTAAAATCTTAGTTAATGGATCAAGAATATACCTCTAGAGCTTTGAAAGAGTTAATTCTAGTCCTTGAATGAGCAAAAATTCTTGCTCTACCTCTCCATCATGACAACCGGCCACCCCCATTTCTCTGTCTCTCTCTCTCTCTTCTAAGGGCTAGAGAGAAAAGTCGAGAAGAGAATTAAAAGTTGAGAGACTAACTAAATGATCAAACTCTTCATCACCCACCTCTATTTATAGGTGGAAATTCTAAAATTTTTCACAATTATTTTTTTTTTCTTCACCTTTCTTGAATTACATATTTGGCCTTAAAGAAAAAAATTTTACCTTCCAAGTCCTCAAAGTGGCCGGCCATGTGGAGAGCTTAGACCAAAAAAATATCTTTTCATACTTATCTTTTCTATTTCTTTTCATAAAATCCATAAATCCCAAAATTTGCATAATTATCTATAATGACTTGGCCTCTAAGTAGGACCATGTTTGGCACTCTTTCTTAATATACAGTCAATTTCCTTAATAATCCAAATAGTACAAATATTGTTTTAACTATCAACAGTACAGTAAACTGAACTGCAGTCCAGAATATATCTGCACTTAACTGGACCGCGTATAGGTTTTTCTTAGGACTTGAAGCTAGTTAGTCCTTATTACTCCAAATATTATTCCTTATCATTATAGAGCATTCTTAATCATTATTCTTGATTCTGCATCCGTAATGATGGTCGGTCACAGTATAATTTTAATACTGCTTATTATACTGCAATATCGTCTTAATCATGTCATAATTTTTTTTTCTAGTCATACATTGGCAAGATAAAACCATAAATCATGATTTGCCTTTTATCATAAGGCCTCATACTAAAACTTAAACTGTCATTGACTCTTATAGCACTATAAGAACTCAAATATATTCTGGTAATCAGATCATGAGTTTCTTGATATCCATAATTTCCATGATACATCACAATAATACTTAGTACGGACTTAAATTTCTTTATATATATGTATATATGTATATATATATATATATATAAAGAAATCACGAGTCCAAAAAATTTGATTATTACAAAATGCGTGTTGAGTATACCTTATATGCAGATAGTCATTTCTGTAATAACCAACTAGTAATTTTATTATGACATAACTGTGAAATTACACAGGAAATATAAAGAGTATGAAGAAGAAGAGGAGGGAGAAGCCAAGGAAAATGAGGAGTAAAAGTATGAAAACGACAAGGGAAAGGAGGAGGAGAAAAACCCTTACACAGCTAAGGAAAAAGAGGATGAAGAAGCCAAGGGAGAAGAGGAGGAGAGAAAGAATTAAGAAGTAGCCAAGGAACAAGAGGAAAGCATAAATGATGTGGTTGTTACTAATTTCTGTAACAAACAAACATAGTCATTTTGATTGTTACCTACGAGTTTTTTTATCTGTTTGATATTTGTCATTTATAAATCTCTAAGCAGAATAGGTCCAGACTTTCAAGGCTTGGACAAGAGAGGTTCAGACTTGTGATTGAGATTGGCTCACCAGCCTATGCTCCGACGAAGGTCAAATTTTATGCCCTCTCATGAGGTCTTTCAGATGAATTTCCTAGAGAGAAGTTAGAGCAGTTCAGGGAGTAGATAAAGAAAGGGTTAATGAAGAAGCCTCCTTAAGGGTAATTTGGTTGTGACGAAAAAATGTCATTTTTCTTTGAAATGATATTTAATATTGTCCTTACTAATTTAATTATGTTTCTTTTTAGGAAACGGCATGCCTGATATATCACAAAGTATGAGACGTTGGACAAACCCCATGACCTCGGATTCATGGCAGTTGAGAAAAAAAGTTAGCTTTATGAGTTGGCAACCTCTCATGTGTGGCTCTGGGATGAAGTAAGTAGTCATTTTTTATTTCCATGTACTCAATATTTGTTAACCTTATGTGAAGTAAGTACTTTTTGTGCTGATTAATACTGGTTTTTCATTTGCTTCTGGTTTGTGTATTTAGTACATTAACGTTGCATTCTATATCTGAGCAAGAAGATCATGCATTTCCCCGAACTGCTACAATAAAAAGTCACAACAGTAAACACATTTTTTATTGTCAAGATTGGTGCATTGTGGCCCGTCTACAAGAAAGCACCAGATAAATTTGATTGGGGATCGTGTGATTCTTTAATGAAGATCATACTTGGTGTCTCTATCCGATGCGGTTTGTCATGGTTTGAGGTGAACACTTTGCTAATCCCAATGCACTTGCAAGATTTGAAACATTGGGTATTAGCAAAGCTCAACCTTTTGAATTGGACCCTTAAAGTATACGACTCTCTTCATCATGAAGGCCCTCACAATTACAAGGTCCGAGAAGCAATAGAATGTATGTCCAAGTTTATTCCAATGCTGGCTGAGAGGATCAGTTTTTTCGAATTCAAACCAAGGAACCCTTTGGGAACTTACCCAATACATGTCACCATCATGCAAGATATTCCTCGACAAGAAAATTGGTGAGTTAATATATTGATAATGTTTTCCTATAACCTTCTTAACAGTGACAATGATATGGTTTGTGATTCATTCTCATTCGTGAATCGTGAAATAAGGGTGACTATGTCATTTTTACTATTAAAAGTGTTGAATGCTTGAGAAAAGGGAGGGACATTCGTTATTGGGTTATTCAGGGACGCATGAATATATTTCAGGAGTGGCTAACATGTTATCTGTGGTCTCATGCAAAGAGGAAGGTTGAAGACAATTACAAAAGTGATGAGGAGGCGGATATGATAAACTTTTAAATAACCATTTTTTTAAACTTTTTATATTTTCATGATGTAAATAACCCCATTATGTTATTCATTATAGACCATTTTTTAAGTTTTAGATGTTTGTTTCTTGCAACATATAATGGTTAACATTTTATATTTGCTCTTCAATATATTTTTGTCAAACCATTGGCACAAAGGTCACAATGA
The DNA here is from genome assembly GCA_009761775.1 of Ficus carica. Classification (NCBI taxonomy): domain Eukaryota; kingdom Viridiplantae; phylum Streptophyta; class Magnoliopsida; order Rosales; family Moraceae; genus Ficus; species Ficus carica. The sequence continues at coordinate 6,911,914 of CM019746.1, forward strand.
ACTTGACTAGGTGGTGTGATACCCTAGAAATTCATAAACTCGATTCATGAACTATTATTATGGATTTCCTTTATCAATACACTTCTAATAAATTATTTTGATGAATACTAAATTTCAAGATCATGAATGATTGTATGTGTATCATCAATGTGATGATGTCGATGATTTAATAATGTTAAGTTTCTATATTTAAATGAGAAAAAAAAATATATATATATATATATATAATGTTACTCCCATTTGCTTTTTCAATTGAGATTTTGTGAAAATATTGTGTAAAAATTTATTATTATATATATATAATGAATGAATAATCATAATTTTGTGATTTAAATAAATGAATTTTATATAATGTCAAGATTTACCTACTAAATTAAATTTAACAATTCTACTATAATCTCCAAAAAAAAAAAAAAAAAAAAACAAGGTTCCAGGGAGTGCCCATGCACCCCCATACCCAGTGGGTAATTACCCACTAGGCAAGGCAATGGGCTTAAGCCCACTGCCGAAAAAAAAAAAAAATTTCAAGGGGAGGGGTGCAGTAGGCCATTGGTCCACTGAGCCATGCAGGCAGGTAGTAAGCTGCCTGCCTGCTGCCAGTAAACTGGCATCAATTCAAAAAAAATGTTTTTCTTTCTTTTTTTTTTCTTCAGAAAATTGGCTGAACAAAAGTGGGGTTTTGTGAATTCAAAATCCAACACCTAAACAAGCAAAACAAAAATGAAAATACAAGAAAGAAAGAATGATTACAATGTAAGATGATGGACTATTTGAATGACTACTCACTAAAACCACTTAGAAATACATGAAAAACCACCAAAACAACCTCCTAACTTGTCCTCTTCAGCTGAGCACATTTTTCGAGAGATTAAAATCCAAAAATTTCAATTTTTTTTTAACTCACAATAAGACTTGGTTATAAAACGGTTTTTAGGTAAACCAAAAACCACTTTTTTCTCTTTCATAAAAACCATACAAGCAAAAAAAAAAAAAGTTTCCTTTCTTCCTCCCTTCATTGTGGATGAAATTTATAGCTAAGGGAAGCCAAAAAATAAACTTAATCTCCCTCCACCCACTCCCAAGATCATTGTTTTACAAGTAGGAAGAGCAATTCCAAGTGTTTTATAAAGTAAAAACCTATACTTTCCACTTGTTTTCTAGAAGGAAAAATTGATGTTTTAAAAATGTTTTAAAGTGATATTTTATTTCCATTCTAGCCCCCTACCTCAAGGATCCAAGAGTGGTTCAAAGCCTTTAAGAGGAGCTAAGAACCCACTACATTCCTAAGAGGTAAATGATTTGTATACTAGTGGTTTACCAAGTTCTTAATAAATTTTCTTTCAAAATGTGTTCTTACAAATAGGAAAATCTTGGCATGGTAAATGGTTAAAATGTGATTTTGCTACCTAGTGAGATAATATATGTGTTGGCCATGATTTAAGGTGGCTAGAAAACATGATTTGTGTATGGAATATGAAGAAAAGTATGTTTATGTGATTTTTATGGTTATATGACATGAAATGAGTATTGATGTATAAGAATAGGAGATTATATCTTGTTGATATGTTATTTTCTCTGTTTAATGGAAGCATGAATGATGAGAAAAATATTTTGACATCACAAATAGGCTAGAATAAGAATTAATGACCATAAAATACCAAAAATATTATTTTTGACATAAATGTTAATAAATTGGAAAATGGTATTTTGAGTGGGATTTTCATAAACATGTAGAAGGATAGAATATTACTCTTGACATAATCCATAAGAAGAGCTCAAGTTTGATCATAAATAAAAATGTCAAAAATGACAATTTTGCCCTCAAGGGGTTAAATCATAATTTTACCAGCCTAAAGACTTTATTTGAATCCAAAACTTTGTAGTCTTGACTAGAGACTTAAAATAGACCTTATGTCAAATTTTGGTGATAAATGGATAAGAAATGACCAAAACATTTTTTGGGGGTCAAAACGTAAATATAGAAAAATTTATGGTAAAAAACATAAATAATAAAAACTTATTAAAAATGAGTCATGATCATGTGAGAACACTTTATAAGGACAATAAGTATAAAAAACGTAAACCAAAGGGTATTGGGAACTAATTAGGGCTAAATAAGGACTAAAATGTAAAAATAAATAAATAACGAGTCAAACTATAAAATCTGCTTAGACTATAATTAGACAGCATCTTTGTCACCCTTAAAGCAATATATTAAGCTAAATAAATACAAGAAATAATATGGTTTATGTTATAGTCAAATGTACGACCTTAAATGACATATAGGGGCTTAAATGTAATACTAATATTTAATTGTGTTTAGAAATGTAATAAGCTATAAAAGCCATTATGAGAGCTTATGGGCACTGTAAAAATTATTCTAAGGTTGGAAAAACTTTTAAAAGCCATTCAATAAGTCTAAATTAAAAAGGATATGTCTAATGGTAAAATTATAATTTTGTCAAACTAAGGGGCAAAATGGTAATTTGATGGGGAGAATGTTTTGGACTGTAGGTAGAGAATTTTTGGACCTATAAAACTGCAAGAGAGATTAATAAAAGCTAAGGTCAAAAGATTTAACAAGTTTAAGCTTAAAAGTGCTTGATCACTGAAATAGGGGCAAATTAGTACCCGATGGCTCGGTGACGAGAAATGAACCTGCCACTAGACTTGTTGAGATGCCATGTAATTGTTGACTAAAATTTGATAAAGACAACAAAGTGTAATGGGCCTTAACAGGTTTAAAACAATAATAAGACCCAATTACAAGTAAATGGGTTGTAATAGACCTAATAAACCTACAACCCACAAAGATGACCCAAAATGATATTGGAAGACCATGATTATCATGGTCACCTAATGGACCCAATTATGAATAAAAAGGAATTAAGTAAAATAATGGATAAAAAATTAAGTATTAAATAATTAACTCACAAATGGAATAATAATTAATTAATTTAATATTTAAAATTAATTAATTATTAATTAGGAAATTAATTTATGATAATCATGTAATTAATATTTAAAGATGTTATTCTTAAATAAATTAAAAGAACTTAGAAACAAATTAATAATTAAATTTAATTATTAATTAAGAGAACATATATTCATAATCGAAAATGATTTCAAAAACTTACTCTAACTGTCGGATGTCAATTTAAAATTAGGACACCGCATCGACTTGAGAGTAGAGCCGAAAACAATCAATGTGGATACACAGTTATGTGATTTTCTGTAAGTACAAACCTCACCTATAGTATGAAACAAATTGTTTTTCGTTGTTAATGTTCTACGTTTTCTATGATTTGTCTTGATGAAGTGATGAGCCTATGAGTCATATGTATTGTGTTAATTAAGCATTTAACGTGTATAATTTCTCTTGCACTGATATGATCGACATGCCTCACAGATATGTATGCAGTAATGATAGATGCATAGTGACATGTAAATCTACATATTGTCATAAATAATAAGAATGAGGCTAACGAAAGATAGGATTAAGTGTCGTACCAACCTCCAATTGGTGAGAGGATATGATAAGAACGAAAGTTATAAGATATGACCTTGGAGGTTGTTGGAGGGTCGCTCCCCTAACTCCCCATTGGTTGAACACATATGGGTACGACAAAGGGACCCTTATGTACAAGATATTTAAATAATAAAGCATAATTGAACACACATAAATCGCATGCATTTTTTAACATTCATGATGTTACATATGATTATATGATTTTATGAAAATGATTTGTAAGATATTATTTGTACTTGTTGAGCGAAAGCTCATACGTGTGTGTTCGTGTTGCAGGTAATGCAGGCAAGCAGCCCGCTACATAGATATTTTATGGACTGACAAAGCTGTGTGGGGACGATAAAGGACGTGAGTGGGATACCACCATGAATTAAATTTCCGCATATAGATCTCTTAAATTATTTTGTATTTACTTTATTTATAACTATGTTCCAATGTTTTGGTACTACTAAACTAATATGAGTATTTTACGAGAAAAAGACTTTAGACTCTTTCCTTTTAATTTACATGAAGTTATAGCCTTTTAAAATATTATCTAAATACGAATTTGAATAGGATATTTATTAGCTAGAGGTTTTCAATTTCCTCAGTTAAAAATTATAGTAATTCTAACTTTTGTAGTATGAATATGATTTTTTTTTTTAATTTTGTATTTTTTGAACCCAACATAAATAAGTGTTAAGACTAAATTAAATAAGAATAAGTAAGCTAGTTAACGGTCCAAAAAGTCGAGTCGTTACAGATGAAAATGACCATTTATGTTCAACTCTCAAATGTTAGGCAAAACAAGAGTTAGGCCAATCATGTTTTTTTTCCCATTATACATAACGTATGACAACTCCCTTGTGTGTTTTAGAACCCCTGTTATTACATCAATTTCTAAAATTTTTTGTCAAACCAATGGCACAAAAGTCACAATGAAATTATTATGAAAATGACCATTTGTGTTCAACTCTCAAATGTTAGGCAAAACAAGAGTTAGGCCAATCCATGTTTTTTTTTTTTTCACATTATACACAACGTATGACAACTCTCATGTGTGTTTTAGAACCCCTGTTGTTACATCAATTTCAATATATTTTCCATTGACACAGAAGTCACAACGAAATTGACCTAGTGGTCATTTTAAAAATGACTAGTTATGTTCAACTCTCAAATGTTAGGCGAAACAAGAGTTAGGCAAATCCATGTCTTTTTTTCCATTATACACAACGTATGACAACGCCCATTTGTGTTTTAGAATCCCTGTTGTTACGTCAATGTCAAGATATATTTATCATAGCATTAGCACTGAGAAGGTCATAATAAAATTGACCTATTGGTCATTATAAAAATAACCATTTGTGTTAAACTGTCAATGTTATGACAACTTCTATTTGTCATTTAGAACCCCTGTTAGTCATTATGACAATAATCATTAGGGGTTAAACTATCAAATGATATGCATTTTTTTTTGCATTATCGTCAAAATCATAATTTCCGTTTGCTAAAAATATTATTGACCAATTTGGTCATCATAATGATGACCAAAAGTCATTATGTTGTTTACCGTTAGTACTATTAAAAATTTTTCAGAATGAGAAATATTACAGTATGAGACCAAAAAAACACATAAATTCTATCTTACTACCTACAGATGCTACATGAGACAACAGATGTTACAAGATCTTACTCTTAAAAGTTTAACATAGTAATTTTTTAGATTATAATTCAAAACACAAACCCATTTAAAGTATATAGAAACAAATAAAACCAAACAACAAGCAGGATTACCTCAGATTTGTACCTGATCTAAACTCGAACGAGGCTGATGGGAAGTGGGAAGAGTTTCAAATGGACTAAGAGCTGAGCTGCCAGCTTCGGTTCAACTATGGTGAAGATAGAGAGGGTGAGGTGAATAGAGTGAACAAAGACGGGGAGAGATTTGTTGGACTTAGAGTGAAATAGCTAAGCACAGATCTTCAACAATGGTGAAGAGAGAGTGCATGAGACAAGGGTGAAAGGAAAACGAGGGAAGAAAAAATGAGATTTAGAACTAGGACTTATATGGTTTTGGGGGAGGGGGGGTGGTGGGCTGCAAAGTGGGAAAAACTTCGGTTTAGGGTTGGCTGAGGGCATTTTTGAGTTTTTACAGCCACCTCAATTGATGTTGATGACATGGCAGTGCTAGCAGTAAAATGAAACAAAAGTGGTGGTAGTTTTAATAATATTTTTCCCACAGGTGTTAGTTATTACTTGTTTTTAAAAGCAACTAATTGGTGTTTCAGTTGGAACTCAAAAATTTGAGTTCAAATTGAACTAAGTGCATCCGTTGTTCATTTAAGCCTAAACCTACCACTGACCCGTTACACAATATCCTCAACTGAGATTACTGAGTAACGATTCTCTCGCCTATATGTTGCTTCAGAAACCATTTCTCTATTCGCCTTTTTCTCCTCTCTACTCTAGGTCTTCTTAAAGAATATATTTGATTCCATGAGACACGCAGCTTCGACTGTGTCTAGCAAAGAATCTCTCTTTCTCGCATGCCTCTGTAAGTTCTATCTTCAACCATCTCTACCTCTCTCTCTTCCTTTCGCTCGATTCTGGATTCTATATATTTGGGGGATTTTTTTTCCCTCTCTCTATTTTCACAGTCAATTCGAAATCCTCCCTTTCTCTAATTCAATGGAAACCAGTAGATTTTACTACCTCCCATTCTGAACCCAAAATCCTTTATTTCTTTTCTAGGGTTTCTCTAATTTGGGCTTTTTAGTGTAATAACAATGGGGAAGGTGCGAGATCACCGGATTGGTGCAACCAAACCATGTAGTAGGTCATGACGATGGCCGAAGAGCCGTCGACAAGGGTCTGCAAAGCACACTCAAACTAGAGGGCTGATTCCCCACTATTTCCGAGTTCGGAAATCAACTCCCCGACCCTTTGCTTCTTACTCTGATCCACCGTCAACCATTGTGTACTCATCTTCCTGATCGAATTCAATAACCGTTGTATAACTTCTAAAGTTTTTGCTCATATAATTTCCTTAATGTCATCTCTGTGTACGTTGTTTGAATCCTGAGTTGTTTGTTGTATGTTGTATGTTGTTGTTTTTTTTTTTTTTTTTAATTTTTTAATTTTTAATTTTTTTATTCTTTATTCTTTATTCTTTATTCTTTATTATTTATTCTTATGTGGAAAAACTAGTTTTGGTATTTCTCCATGACCGCTGTGACTTGTTGAATTGGTTCGTTGGCTAAAAATGTGTTAGTAAGTTGGTATGCAATTATAGATCTGGTCCTCTGTGACCTGTTGTTGTTGTTGTTGTTATTATTATTATTATTATTTTTTTAAATTCTTTATGTGGAAAAACTAATTTTGGTTTTGTTTCATGACCTCTGTGACCTGTTGTTGCGGTTCGTTGGCTAAAAATGTGTTAGTAAGTTGGTATGCAAAAATAGATCTAGTCCTAACATTAACAAGGAGACTCACGGGTGAATTGCACTCCCTTTCTTTGCATTTTTCGTACTGGTTTTGTGTGCGGTCTTGATAGTCTTGGATTGGAAGAATTTCCGAGTGTGCTGCAATTGTGTTTTGTTACATTTTTCCATCGTGATTTTGTAATTGAACATATGGTCTTTTTTTTCATGAATGATATTTGTGCTTTTTTATTTTCATGGTGACACTTACAAATATATTTGTGTTTTACTTGCCAAATTGTTAAGGAAATTCCTTGCAAATCAACTGGTCAGTCGTACCATTGGACCAAAGCAAATGAAAAAAAAAATTCTTTCAAAAACTGGATTACTTTTTGTCATATAGTGATGGTAAACATCTCTCCATTCATATTCTAGAACAATGGGCCGTTGAATTCAATATGGAATATGATGAAGTACAATATGGCCTAATATTGTATATAAAAAAAAAAGAAAAAAGAAAAAAAGAGTGCATGAAGAAAATTTATAGGGACTGGAAGGCATTACAAGTTCAGACCGGGCATGGATATGATTTGGCAACCGATAGACTCAAATGCTTGGATGATGCTTAGCAGCTTCCTCCAAGTAATTGCATTGTCTTCTTGTCATTAGTAATTACTTGTTTAATGTAATAATTAGTATTTAGAATTGTTTGGAAATTTGTTTTTCAATTTACACCATTATTGTCTTTGCAGGTTCACAAAGAGTGTAGCCAACTCCACTTTGAAGGACTTCGCCATAAAGAGTTGTACTACAACATATTTGAGAAGAATCATGAGCACTAAAATTTTTAAAATTAAGGCCATTTCTATGAGTTTAACGTAAATTAGGGGTACTTTTTTTTTAATTAGCTTTTAGTTGGTTTGTGCTTAAATTTGTTGTATTTTATAGCTATGTAAAAATAATCGTAATCAATTGTGTCTGATATATATATATATATATATATAAATATTTTTTTTTCACAATCTATAATGACATGTTATATAAGGGAAAATAAAAATGGAGAAAAAACCTCCTAAATTGCTTGTTATTTAAAAATAATCCAAAGGATAATAATTTTTTTCCTTTTACAACGTATAACAATATTTCTATACAAAGGAAACAAATTTAAAAAAAAAAAAAATCATTTCCAATACATATATTCTACTCAAGCACATTTCCCATTGTAACTCAACTTTAACATCCAAACACTCAATTCAAGTTAAATTTTTTCAACTCCAACTTTTTACCAAATGTTGAACTCTAACTCACAACTTAACTTATATTCAACTCAATTTAAAAATCTCAACTCCAACCGTAGCACCAAACGAATGCCACGTCATTACAAGATAAATGAAGAGAAATTAAAGGAACTTGCATATTTAGAAACCTTGAATTTTGATAATACTTTTAAGATTATATTGTAATAATATAGATTTCAATTCAAATTAATTTTTTATTATTTAAACTAGTGTCACGTTGGTCTTAAGTGGACGAAATATAACAGATGGGTGTTATTTTGCTAACAGTTTAAATTAGAAAAGTGTAAACACCCGTTTTTAATTTTTGGGGTAAAGTTATAAATGTACTAAACCATGATGTAATGGATTTTTTTGCTAACAGTTAAAGTTCGAATGGCATTCTTGCTAACAGTTCATAGTTTGAGAAGTATAAGAACCAGTTTTTCAAAATTCAGGGGTAAAGTAAAAAAACACTAAAGTTCAGGGACAAAAATAAAATTAGTCCCTTTTGTTTTCTAATTTCCAATTCAAGTACAAAATTAAAAAAAAAAAACTACGTGCAACAAAAAAAAAAAAGTCTCTATTACACAAGGAAGTTCCTGATTACTTAAAAAATAAATAAAAAGAATAATTTTCTTTTTTACCCTTTGAACTTTAGTGCTCGTATAATTTTGTCCCGATGCTTATACCTCACAAACTATGAAATGTTAGAAAGACTGCCCCTGAACTTTAAACCTCTAGCACCTATTGTATCATATTTTAGTCACGTAAGACTTTGAAAAAACTTAATTTTTACCCTCTTAACTTTAGAACATTTATAACTTTACCCCTTTAATATTGAAAATTGGTGTTTACCCTTCTCGTACTTTAAACTGATACCAAAAGACACTCATTTTTTAATATTTCACTTTCTTAAGATTAATATAACACTAATTTATATAATAAAAATTGATTTAAACTAAAATCTTTATTATTACAATAATGATCTAAAAAATCAATCAAAATTCTAGGTTTATGTATATGCAGGTTCTCTTAATTTGCCTATGTGTTTGTCTTCTGTGTCTTTTATGCTGTGTTTGGTATGATGAAAAACTGGAAGGAGGGAAGTGGGGGGATGGATCGTTGGATGTAAAATATTATTGAGTGTTTGGTAAAAAGTTTAAGATAAAAAGTTTAACTTGGTAAAAAAGTTTGAGTTGAAAAGTTTAAGTTGAGTTGAGTGTTTAGTAAAATAATTTGAGTTAAAAAAATTTTAAAATAAAAACAAGGGCTTTGTTTGGATGTTAAAAAATTGAGTTAAACAATTTTTTTTAATTTTTTTTTAACATTCTATTGTACGTTTTAGTGAAGAAAATTGGAAAAATTAAAATACGCTCAATTAATAACACCAATCAATTTGGGACACCAAAAGATGTTGTAAAATTTCTAACATTGTAATATTATACACCAACAAAAAGTACATAGTTGGTAATTAAAAATTGATAAAAATAAAATAACAATTACATTCATAATCTGGCGCAACTAGATAAAACTTGCTTGCTTTCACGTGGCTTTATACCATGAATATGATTGATATCGTTCCCACATATCATCAGCCATTATATTTCTCATCTGATTCATCACACCCCTCCTCAAGTCATGTTGCTGCGTTCCTATACTGGGGCCAGTACCATCTATCCCATCGTCAAACACGTAATCCACGTTAACTTGACAATTCCACATACAGGTACGCAATCTGCTGCATACTCGTCAAGAAATGGATCCCCAACCTGCACCATCCTAATGAAATTATGCACAACCGCACACGCCACGGGAATCATTACTTGTTTCTCCATTGGATAGCTGTTGATGCCTTTAAGTATTTTAAATCTTGCCTTCCAGACACCAAAAGTTCGCTCAATACAATTCCACATCGATGAATGTGTGTAGTTAAAAACTTCCCTACGGTTGGCTAGCCCGGCACGACATCTTTGATATTCCGATAAATAATACGTCTCTTGTCGAAATTGACTCAGGAAACAATCCTTATTGGCATAGCCCGAATCTGCTAAGTAAAATTTTCCTACAAAATATACATCGCAATATGAAGACAAGTCCAATATTTTTTAACTATTTTATTATGTAAATACTGCTATAATATAATAATTATGCTTCGCTGGTGGGGGTATTGGGAAACCATGGAATGCTATTGCCTCTTCTAACATTCTGGCATCATGACATGATCCCTCATACCCGGCCAACATATATGTGAATTTCATGTCAAACGAACAGGCCGCTAATACATTCTGCGAGTGAAACCCTTTAGGATTAATCCAAGCGTCAGCATTTTCGCGCCGTGGGACACATGAGACGTGTGTCCCATCTATAGCGCCAATACAACCCTGCATGAAGCATTAGACTATTTAATATGCGTACCATCATTAACAGTAAGAGATTGTTATTAAAGCTCTACCGTACGATAATGTGCTTAGCTGACATCGATAACTTATATCAAAACATGGCCGATATTTTTCCAAATGCTCAAGAATCAAATGTTGAACCGCTGTGTAGTTGGGTGATCTGATGAATTCGTCCTTCAACGCACAAATAACCTTCAATACTTTAAAGAACCAACGTGAAGTTGTTTCTTTAGAATGTTGGAATAAATACGAAATGTGTCGGTTTATAGCGCCTTGTGCACAAATGGATAAAAATATGAATAACTGCTCGTTCACATTCATGTTATAAGTTGACGTCAATAATTCCCAACTACGTAATAGGTTACTTAGTAATCTGAATGTTTCTGATTTTATACTGATCAATTCTTAAATTATTTCTTCATGGCCATTTAATATCTCTTCCACTCGCATGCTGCCAGTTAATCTTGAATTATGCATTGGTTGTAGAACTCTTCGCCTGTTACGCCTACTATTTGTCACGGCTACCACTGCCATTGCAAGCATAGCGTTATCGTTGCATTGTTCGTTTTCTACACCTTGGTCGTCCTCTTCATGTTCGGATGAGGAACCGGACTCGTTCATATTGAGATTTACGTTGTCGGAGATAAATGCACTACTTTACCTGTTATAGATCAATTTTCCCCAAAACGAGATGAATTAGTCCCCATACCGCAAACGTAATTACTATTGATCTCAAATTGTTTCAAATTCTTGATGTAATTATTTAATTATCCACAAACTGTTCATCACATAACGTAATTTAACAACGAAATGATATCAAATAATGTACCGTAAAATTGCTTAACCAATAATGTAGCCAAATGTTTATACATAAAAACCCTAAATAACGCACCCATAATCCAATATTAAAAAAAAAAACATTTAGTTTCAATGTTATGTCTAAATTAAATGAACCGGAAAGAAAAAAATTGAATCAACAACATAAAACTCAATTATCCGGTGGCGGCTGGGGATTGACAACAGAGTCAATAATGCCCCTCCGATCGTCATCGTCAAGCTGGTAGAATGGACGTTGTAACCGCGGATGAGCATCAAAGTAGTGTCACATAATCGTACGTTGATTTTGTGGAATACCCATCTCCTTCATAATATTCATGCAGTCCAGAATGTGATCCCTTCGTCTTGATTGGTCGCTGCTTGTACCCGATTGCGATCGACCTCGGAAATGATTGACGATTTCCTGCATTGCCGAGAAAGTCATCTCGTTTGTTGCGTCTCTTTGTTTCCTCTTACCAACACTTCCCCTAGATCAAGACGGACCGGCCTCGTCGGGCCGTCGTCTCGTGGGGCCCTGCCTCCCACCGTTGGTCGGATCTATTTCCTCCTCTAAAACCGGATGTGTTCCAAAGTTGTCCGTAGAGAAATCAAAGTTGGCGGATGGAGTACTACCACCTCCCATCGTAACTGACCCAAACCCAAAGGCACCGGCTGCATGATTTTTTTCAAATACATTGTAATACAACTCCTAGTTCCGAAGGCCCTCGTGCCGGAGATGGTTGCACTCCTTGTAAACCTGCAAATAAATTATCATTAACATGTTCGTGGACTTATCGTGTTGTTAACGGATAGAATCAGTATGGCATATATAAGGCAATGCAATTACTTTGATAAAACTCTGTCACGCATCATCCGAGCAAATAACTCGATCGGTGACCGGATCATATCCAAGGCCGGTGCGAGATTGCAACACCTTCCATCCGCGATAAATTTTCTTCATCCTCTCCTTTTTTTGATATAGCGTTTCTTCGTAAGCAGGTACACCACCAAACTCTGTGTTAAACTGAGTGGCCCATAAGTCCAATATTTGCATGGTGGGCTGCTTATTGCCATTACACATCAAGAAGTCATCCAGTTTTTCAAGGAATAGTTTTTCCTTCGCGTTGTCCCAAACATACGTCTCACCCGAAGCTTTGCGTGACATTTCCTTAATATAGCGAAAAAGAAAATAAAAAATTATACTTTACACGTGTACGATAAGGATAAGATTTTGGCTCAGTATTTATTGATTGACATTTTTCATCTGAAGCATGTCAATGACCCGATACAACGTCAGATACCAAGGCATAAAAACCGGCACCCAAGGGTTTATATCAGACTATTAACGCACCAGTCAGACAAAATTACAATCTATTAACATGGGCTTCTTACATCATAGCCAAACAGAAGTGAAAAGTGCAAACAAACACCAACAAAGTCGTTAAAAAATGGCCCGAAACTTGAAAAAACATGCCAATACGGGTAGATTAATGTCAAGTTGCTGGAAAACCAAACTTGGACATGACAAAAACCATAAAAAACCACCCCGACCTGTTTTGGGTAAAAAATTTACAAAATTAAGCCAAAATTAACGCACCAACTGTCCAAAATGCGAATTAATGACACCAATACTTGTTTGATCACTTAGGCAGCAATAACATGACACAAACAAGATATGCCAATGAACAAAACCCCCCAAACCCTGCCAACACCAGTTTTGGGTCTCAAACTTGCAAATTGGACCCAAAAACGTTGCACCAAAACACCAAAATGCACAAAGCTGACACGAATACCTGTTTGATCACTTAGGCAGCAATAACATGACACAAACAAGCTATACCAATGAACAAAACCCCCCAAAACCTGCCAACACAAGTTTTAGGTCTCAAACTTGCAAATTGGACCCAAAAACGTTGCACCAAAACACCAAAATGCACAAAACTTAAACCAATACTTGTTTGATCTATTAGGCAGCAATAACATGACACAAATAAGCTATACTAATGAACAAAACCCCCCAAACCTGCCAACACCAGTTTTGGGTTTCAAACTTGCAAATTGGACCCAAAAACGTTGCACAAAAATGCCAAAATGCACAAAACTTAAACCAAGACCTGTTTGATCAATTAGGTAGCAATAACATGACACAAACAAGCTATACCAATGAACAAAACCCCCAAAACCTACCAACACCAGTTTTGGGTCTTAAACTTGCAAATTGGACCCAAAAACGTTGCACCAAAACACCAAAATGCACAAAACTTAAACCAATACCTGTTTGATCAATTAGGCAGTAATAACTTGACACAAACAAGCTATACCAATGAACAACACCCCCCAAAACCTGCCAACACAAGTTTTGGGTCTCAAACTTGCAAATTGAACCCAAAAACGTTGCACTAAAACACCAAAATGCATAAAACTTAAACCAATACTTGTTAGATCTATTAGGCAGCCATAACATGACAAAAACAAGCTATACTAATGAACAAAACCCCCCAAAACCTGCCAACACCAGTTTTGGGTCTCAAACTTACAAATTGGACCCAAAAACGTTGCACCAAAACACCAAAATGCACAAAACTGACACGAATACCTGTTTGATCACTTAGGCAGCAATAACTTGACACAAACAAGCTATACCAATGAACAACACCCCCCATAACCTGCAAACACAAGTTTTGGGTCTCAAACTTGCAAATTGGACCCAAAAACATCGCACCAAAACACCAAAATACACAAAACTTATACCAATACCTGTTTGATCAATTAGGTAGTAATAACTTGACACAAACAAGCTATACCAATGAAAAAAGACCCCCAAAACTTGCCAACACCAGTTTTGGGTCTCAAACTTGCAAATTGGACCCAAAAACGTTGCACCAAAACACCAAAATGCACAAAGCTGACACGAATACCTGTTTGATCACTTAGGCAGCAATAACATGACACAAACAAGCTATACCAATGAACAAAACCCCCCAAAACCTGCCAACACAAGTTTTAGGTCTCAAACTTGCAAATTGGACCCAAAAACGTTGCACCAAAACACCAAAATGCGCAAAACTTAAACCAATACTTGTTTGATCTATTAGGCAGCAATAACATGACACAAATAAGCTATACTAATGAACAAAACCCCTCAAACCTGCCAACACCAGTTTTGGGTTTCAAACTTGCAAATTGGACCCAAAAACGTTGCACAAAAATGCCAAAATGCACAAAACTTAAACCAAGACCTGTTTGATCAATTAGGTAGCAATAACATGACACAAACAAGCTATACCAATGAACAAAACCCCCAAAACCTACCAACACCAGTTTTGGGTCTTAAACTTGCAAATTGGACCCAAAAACGTTGCACCAAAACACCAAAATGCACAAAACTTAAACCAATACCTGTTTGATCAATTAGGCAGTAATAACTTGACACAAACAAGCTATACCAATGAACAACACCCCCCAAAACCTGCCAACACAAGTTTTGGGTCTCAAACTTGCAAATTGGACCCAAAAACGTTGCACTAAAACACCAAAATGCACAAAACTTAAACCAATACTTGTTAGATCTATTAGGCAGCCATAACATGACAAAAACAAGCTATACTAATGAACAAAACCCCCCAAAACCTGCCAACGCCAGTTTTGGGTCTCAAACTTGCAAATTGGACCCAAAAACGTTGCACCAAAACACCAAAATGCACAAAACTGACACGAATACCTGTTTGATCACTTAGGCAGCAATAACTTGACACAAACAAGCTATACCAATGAACAACACCCCCCAAAACCTGCAAACACAAGTTTTGGGTCTTAAACTTGCAAATTGGACCCAAAAACGTTGCACCAAAACACCAAAATGCACAAAACTTAAACCAATACTTGTTTGATCTATTAGGCAGCAATAACATGACACAAATAAGCTATACTAATGAACAAAACCCCTCAAACCTGCCAACACCAGTTTTGGGTTTCAAACTTGCAAATTGGACCCAAAAACGTTGCACAAAAATGCCAAAATGCACAAAACTTAAACCAAGACCTGTTTGATCAATTAGGTAGCAATAACATGACACAAACAAGCTATACCAATGAACAAAACCCCCAAAACCTACCAACACCAGTTTTGGGTCTTAAACTTGCAAATTGGACCCAAAAACGTTGCACCAAAACACCAAAATGCACAAAACTTAAACCAATACCTGTTTGATCAATTAGGCAGTAATAACTTGACACAAACAAGCTATACCAATGAACAACACCCCCAAAACCTGCCAACACAAGTTTTGGGTCTCAAACTTGCAAATTGGACCCAAAAACGTTGCACTAAAACACCAAAATGCACAAAACTTAAACCAATACTTGTTAGATCTATTAGGCAGCCATAACATGACAAAAACAAGCTATACTAATGAACAAAACCCCCCAAAACCTGCCAACGCCAGTTTTGGGTCTCAAACTTGCAAATTGGACCCAAAAACGTTGCACCAAAACACCAAAATGCACAAAACTGACACGAATACCTGTTTGATCACTTAGGCAGCAATAACTTGACACAAACAAGCTATACCAATGAACAACACCCCCCAAAACCTGCAAACACAAGTTTTGGGTCTTAAACTTGCAAATTGGACCCAAAAACGTTGCACCAAAACACCAAAATGCACAAAACTTAAACCAATACTTGTTTGATCTATTAGGCAGCAATAACATGACACAAATAAGCTATACTAATGAACAAAACCCCTCAAACCTGCCAACACCAGTTTTGGGTTTCAAACTTGCAAATTGGACCCAAAAACGTTGCACAAAAATGCCAAAATGCACAAAACTTAAACCAAGACCTGTTTGATCAATTAGGTAGCAATAACATGACACAAACAAGCTATACCAATGAACAAAACCCCCAAAACCTACCAACACCAGTTTTGGGTCTTAAACTTACAAATTGGACCCAAAAACGTTGCACCAAAACACCAAAATGCACAAAACTTAAACCAATACCTGTTTGATCAATTAGGCAGTAATAACTTGACACAAACAAGCTATACCAATGAACAACACCCCCCAAAACCTGCCAACACAAGTTTTGGGTCTCAAACTTGCAAATTGGACCCAAAAACGTTGCACTAAAACACCAAAATGCACAAAACTTAAACCAATACTTGTTAGATCTATTAGGCAGCCATAACATGACAAAAACAAGCTATACTAATGAACAAAACCCCCCAAAACCTGCCAACACCAGTTTTGGGTCTCAAACTTGCAAATTGGACCCAAAAACATCGCACCAAAACACCAAAGTACACAAAACTTATACCAATACCTGTTTGATCAATTAGGTAGTAATAACTTGACACAAACAAGCTAGACCAATGAAAAAAGACCCCCAAAACTTGCCAACACCAGTTTTGGGTCTCAAACTTGCAAATTGGACCCAAAAACGTTGCACCAAAACACCAAAATGCACAAAACTTAAACCAAGCCCTGTTTGATCACTTATGCAGCAATTACATGACACAAACAAGCTATAACAATGAACAAATCCACCCCAAACCAGCCAACACCACTTTTGGGTATCAAACTTTCAAATTGAACCAAAAATCGTTGATTTTTTTTTTTTTTTTTTGCAGAAAATCAACAAACAACCCGGACTTGCATCACACCATCGTGCAGTTTACAAAGAATAAATTATCTAAAAGTTTAAAGAAATATACAAGGGTTACGGAGTTCGAGCCGGAGGAAGAGTACACGGTGGAGGACGGCGGATCAGGACAGGAAGCAATGGCTCGGTCAGATGCTTTCCGAACTTATAAATAGTGGCTAATCAAACCTTTTTTTTTTAGCTTGCTTCGCGGACCCCAGTCAGCGCCGCATTTGCCACCGACGGTGACGACCCCAAGTGTCCGTCGAACCAACTCGGCGGTGTCGCAATTTTCCCGAAACAATTTGAATAGAAGCCCAAAATAGAGACACCCTAGGAAAAAAAATTAGGGATCTTGAGAATTAGGAATGGTTCGGATTCTCGACCTTGAGAACAAGTATGAGTCCGGATTCCGCCCTTGTGCAGAGATGGAGACATACAAATGGGTAAAGAAGGTCTTACAAATGTCTAATTGGGCAAATTACCCCTGCACTTTGTAACCCACGGGAATCGAATAAATTCGATTCCAAAACCCAGAAGTCAGAGGCTCGGCAGACACAGAGGAACAAAGACCGAAGCTACACATGGGCAAAAGGAACGACAGTCTCCGATTAACAGGGAGTCACCGAACAGGTGAGGAGGGAGCGACAGGCCGGCTGGCTGGGCATAGTGCCGATAACACCCAAGCTATGATAGCCTTCGACTTGGTGCACAATAATCTCATTTTGATTTACTGTGCAACGGGTCAGATTGAAGTTGGAATAAAGATGGTGAGCCAAATGACTTCAGTTGCGTTTGAACTCAAAATTTTTGAGTTCAAATGGGAGAGCCAAACGGGCTCTTAGATTGGCTTGTTTGTAAGAAGGAAGAGAAAAAGGGGAAGGAAAAATGGGTGGGAAAAAAGTACAGTGGGACCCACAAATTTAGTCCATTCTGAGAGGAAAACTAAAATCCACCCAATAACTACTAAAATTACCTTTTTACCATTACTTTTAAAGTAAAATAATATGTTTACATAAAAAAAAAATAGTAATTTTACATTTCTTTTCTTCTATGATACCAAACAACGTAAAGAAAAAGTAAAATATTTCATCTTTATTTTATTTTCTTTCACTTTCATTTTTCCTTTCTATCATGTTTTCTTTCCTTCTTACCAAACATAGGCTTATATTTTTTAATATTGTTTGCTTGTTTTAGTGTTTTAGTTTGTGTTAATGTCGTGATCTACCCCGACCACAAAGTACAAATTCTGACTACTCTCGACAACGGGAAAGCAATTCCCGACTGCTCGGAATCGGATCGGGAACCCGACTTCGTCCGACCATGAGTGATTATCCGACCAACTCTTGCCGTCTCACTACGACGAAACATATACTCGGGCAGGGTTGTGCCCGGAGCACCCTAACCCAAGGATCGAACCTCAGACTGACATTAGTCTTCCGGACCCACGTTTCGCCTGCCACCTTACGGCTCACAGGCCCTGTTCCTGTACCCATCAGCTACAAACGCCGCCCACCTACTACTACTGTAGAACATCACATCACCACTTGCCACCACATACCCTGGCAGAACCTGTCCCAGCAGGCACCGGCGACAACCACCCTCCTGTCACCTGCGCCGGATCGGGTCCCACGTGACGCCAATCCATTGGGCCGGTAGCCCTTGCAAGCCTAAGCCTAGTCACCCCCTGGGTGCCATAGGTAGCCGGCCCGGTTGGGTCGCCCCGAGCACCCAAACCCGCGGGAGGCGCCTATAAATAGGGAATGAATCCACAAATTCAGGTACGGTCATTTTTCCTTACCGAAACTCTGCCTCTCCCTTCGCTCATTAGTTCCCCGACTAACTTAAGCATCGGAGTGCC
Source organism: Ficus carica (assembly GCA_009761775.1). Lineage (NCBI taxonomy): Eukaryota > Viridiplantae > Streptophyta > Magnoliopsida > Rosales > Moraceae > Ficus > Ficus carica. Next base: position 6,930,838 of record CM019746.1, read on the forward strand.
CACGGCAGACACCACACCGGTGTCCCAATCGTCCCGAGGTGCTTCCCTTTTACAGGTGATCGACGGCGGAGTGACTGGCCTGTCCCGACCGGACCACCCGACTACACTGGGTGTTGGTGCCGGAGGCATTTTCAGCATCAACAGTTTGGTAGTCTCTTTCTTATTTGCATATTTTGATTCGATGAAGTTGAACTCTCAGTTTATTTTTTTTTTACTAAAAAAAAAATTAAGATAGTTACTAGTGAGTACAGATATTGCTTTTTTTTTTTTTTTTTTCCCCACGAAGTTGTATCTTTTTTTTTTTTTTTTTGAATGTTTTATTTTGAGTTTTAATATATATATTTAAAGATATTTTTGTATTGATAAAAATTTTGATTTAAATTAAATTTTTATTATTTAAATTAATGGCACATTAGTCTTAAGTAGACGAAATATGTCATAACAAGTGTTTTTTTAATAAATGTTTAAACTTTGGGTTAAAATTACTAATGTACTAAAGTTTAGGATCAAAAATAAAGTTTTTTCAAGTATTACATGGCTAAAATATGACATAAGGACTTTTTTTTGCTAACCGGTTTAAAGTTTAAGGGGGTATTTTTGCTAACATTTCATAATTTGGGGCATAAGAATCGGTTTTCAAATTTTTGGGGATAAATTTAAAAAAGCATTAAAGTTAAGGGACAAAAATAAATTGTCCAAAAAAAAAAAGGAAGTAACTGATTTTTTTTTTCCCCTAGAAAGAGTGGGACCCATTTAAGCCGAATTGCTGAACCAAGCAGAGAGAGAGAGAGAGAGAGAGGTGGATGTATTGGGAGCCTTACTTTACCAGTCATCTACAATATCCATTAACGGTAACCAGTGACTTGCTTGTGCTAAACTGGTACTCTTTCTTCCAATAATTTTTTTTTTTTTTTTTCCTTTTGGTAGCTTTTTTTCTTTTTCTTTTTTTTTTTCTCTTAATTTTTCTGTGGCGTCTGAAGAAGAATTGCAGGGATGGCCACTATTCTGCATGGAAACACGGCAAATTGGAGCATAATATGTGAAAGGGGTGTAAGTTCGGATGTGGGTATTTCTGCTCTTCCACTCCTCCATAAGAGGGTCAGAGTTTTTGATGGTTTTGTCAGAGGTCAGTCCTTATTTCATATTTGGTTATTTTCAATTGCTTTTCTTGAATTGTTTCAGCTTCCGCACTTCTTGTTTACTTTGTAAACTGTTGGTTTCACTTTTTGAGCGCTCATGTTTATTTATTTATCTTTTAGCTTTTTTCCGAAGCTCGTTGTTTGTTTGTTTGTTTTAACCCTGAAGACTATCAAACAAGATTATCTGTTTATAAAAAATAATATGCCCCACCTGTTTAAATAGGGGGAAATTAAAGTTTTTTTTTTTTTTTTTCTTTCCCGGGAGATTTGAATTCTACTGCTTATGGTGTGTGGAATTACTACTAAGCTATGTCTGCAACAATGACATTGGGTGTTTTCAATTTGTCAATTTACAGTATATTTCCTCAACAGAGTGTCTGGATAAATCATTTCATTTTGTTTAAGAAAACTGTCTCAACCGGGCTACGTTCTACCATAAATTTCAGTTTCATTAATCAAATTAACATTCATTCTATTATCTTGCTTTATGCGTATATGTTCTCGTTTGGCAGTCATCAGACTATTGCTTGGGAGTGGATAGTGCTTTCTTCAGAAACCAAAGCTTTCTTTAAGTCTTGTATTTATAAATTCCTGCAAACTTCGAGGTTAAAATCGTCAATCATGGTATTTGGACGTATAAATCATTAGATGAGGGTTGTTCAGAATTCAACTTGATTTGGTTCGAGGTGGAAAACCCAGGCATGTTGATCAATTGGTGTTTGATATTTATAGATAACAATCGTGGTCTAGTTTTTATAATAATTGTGCATCTTCTACTAGAAATATAGAGTGGTTCAGAAGAAGTACCGTTCCCCATTTTCGATAATGGGGGCTCAATAACTAAGTCACTTTTCTTTGCTTGTAACTAGACTGTATCCACCATCTGACGTTACAATTGACACACAAAATGTTCAGGGAAATTTATCACTCAGAGCTTATATCGAAACAAAGGATCCATACAGGAAAGAGGATACAATGGCATTATGTCGAAGAGAGAAAAACCTACCATTCCCAGAAGTAGTGGTTCTTCAAACTCCAATGGCAACAAAGATGACTCTAATCAGGAAAAGGCATGTATGAGCTACTATAATGCATGAATTTTGTGAAGTTTCTCTTTTGTTACTATGTGTTTCAGGTTATTGCTCTAGATTGAGTTCTAACTTGTCATCATGCTATTTGCTGACAAAAACAATGCTGATATTTTGTATTTATCACTTTTGCGTCTGTCGCTTGTCATATTTATGGACAAGGAAAACTTTTTTAACTTGTCATATACACCACTTCTCTGCATTCTTCTTTCTATATGCAAATCACAAAAGTTGCTCTTTCTGTTTCCATTTTTCCCGCCTTCAAGTGTAACACACAAGATGTATAGAAGACATAACTCCTTGTGGACTCCTAATTTAAGGAGTATTTCTATAACAAATTTCCTTGCAGATGTTTCTTTTGGACAGATAGGCAAGGAGAGATACGTAGATAAACAATGTTTGTATGATCATTAAGAACTTTTCCTTTTCGGAAGAAATGCTTGTTAAGAAGTCGTTGGTATATAGAGTGATTTCTTCTTTCATTTCATCACTTCTATATGTTGGTATATTTAGTATATCTTGTTAGCATATTTCACATGTCCAGAAAGATTTTTCTCCTGGAAAATAAATTTCTTTTGTGTTTAGAGAAGATATTTTAAAGTTTAAACATTGTTAGTGTTGGCTGCTTCTTGTGATGATACTACATGCACACACGCATAGACATGCATATGTATCTATCGTGTATCTCAATTGTAAATTCTTTTCTCCTGTGGCAGAAACCTTTTGGATACAATAGAAAAGACGTTTTATTGATTGGGGTTGGAGTAACTTTTCTTGGCATTGGCTTGAAAAGCGGATTAGAGGTATTTTATTTCATTTGCCTTCAAAAATGAATTAGAAGTATCTTTCTTAGTTGTGTAACCGTCATAAATTTAGCTGGTCCTTGGTGTCTTCTTTTCCTTTTACTCCTCACACATACTAATTCATTCACCAAATATGTAGTTAGAAACATCAAGACGTATGGGTCAGGTTTCTGAAAGTTGACAAAAACAAATGTTGCGTGCTAATTATGTTTGACCGAAGAAACCCTTATCACTTTAGCAAGCATAAGTACGGCCATACCAATTATGTACCGTAAATTTTGTTTCACAGCATATTAAAGTCATTCCTTCATCTTTGATGGTGTGTGCAGTTTGTTGGAGTTGATCCTTTACAGGCAGGAAATGTAGTTCAGTTGGTTTTGGTTTTGGGATTAACCATTGGATGGATTTCAACATATATCTTCCGAGTTTCAAATAAGGAAATGACTTATGCCCAACAGCTACGTGACTATGAAAAGAAAGTCATGGAGGTGCGGCTCTTGAGGATTTTCTCCTTTCTATTGCCTAGCAAATCACAACCTTTTTGTTTGCTTCAAATCACTACAAGAATAATTGGCATATCTTCCCTTGAATTATATGAACGTTACTAGTCATCTCCTTCTGCCATGAATATTAAGCCAGTTTATCATTCCAAAAAAAAGGAAGAAAATCTGTTGTTCTTCTAGATACAAGGCTATTTTCCAGAGTAGTTTCCTGTTACTATTTTCCTGACACAAATATTTTTTCCGTCTCCACTTGCAGAAGCGGTTAGAGGGCCTGACAGAAGCCGAACTAGAAGCACTGCTCGAACAAGTTGAGGAAGAGAAGAGGCGCCTAGGTAGCGGTGAGCAGGTTCAATGAAGTTCACTTACCTTGATCATTTATAGTTTCATGGTCATTAACACTCATGTACCATAATATAGGGTTGCGAATTTAAAAGTACTAGAATAGTTTGAAACCATACAGTAAAATTATGTTCATAACCTTACTGTCAGTGCTTACAAATGCGAAGAATTGAGAATGTCAGGCGTTAATATAAAGTCATCGCCTTGAAACATGGAACTAGTACCTGTTGAGATATACTTCTCATCTGTGGCAGAAATGTTTAATCTTCTATAAAGCACCAAAGATTAAACTGCATTGCTTGTTTATAAGCCTAAAATAACAAAAATATTAAAGGCGAAGTTTATGGTAGGACATGTCCTTTTACTCCTGCCTGTAGGGGAAGTAAAATTCACATTTACCTCGTCATCAAGGGGTGTTTGATTAGGGAGCATGAGCCAGTGGCTAATCCTGAACACAGCAGATTTCTCTCCTTCAGTTATACGTAGCTTTGGTTTCATGGTTAACATAGTGGAGAACAAAAAGCCCATATTCAATTTCTTCTCTCTCTGTGGCTAAGCGCGTTACAGCTCTGCTCAACTAACTAGCAATGGCCCTCTCTGAGGTTTTGGTGGTCTGATTGTGTGTTGGGCAGGGGTTGAGTGAGGTATGTAATTTGCCCTTGAGGTGCTTGCTTCTTTATTATGTTCCTCGGGTGGTGGCTTCCTTTCAAAAAAAGGGACGGTGGCTATGACTGGATCTAGTGTCGTTGGACTTTTTGGGTCGCACATAGTGGTGCATGCCCAATAGTAAACATGATTGGATTTTATTTGGATAAAATCTAGAAAGGAAAATTATCAGTTGGGATATATGTATGATATGCATTTATCTTGAGAGATGAAGTAAATCAGGGAAATTTACTCTCTGCCAACTAATGAGGGTATTCTTTTCCCATATATTCTGAGAAGAGAATGCCCATATACATCTACTTTTGTCAAGAGAAGACGCTGTAGAATTAAAAATGTGCATATCCAAGCACATAATGGGCGACGTTATGTCATATGAAAACCTAGAAAAGCTCTCTCTCTCTCCCGGACTTGCATCCCCAGTCGTGGATTTTTTGTGGTTGTTCGAGTTTTACTTTTGTTATTACCACACACACTGAGCAATCAAGGGCGTAGCTATGATCTTGTTCATGGAGTATCATGGCTTGGAGTGTTAAGATCATGTTCGTAGCTATGATCTTGTTCATGGAGTATCATGGCTTGGAGTGTTAAGATCATGTTCGTAGCTATGGAATACTGTAAGGCTAACTTTAGCGAATCCTAGAACGGTGTAGATCGTGGTTCGGATCTAGAACCGGTAAAAGACGCTTGCACATATGCACCGACAATTGATTTATTCGAGAAGGCCAAATTTTTTGCTTTTTTGTAGGCATCAACAGATAGAACTGCTGTAGCTTTGGCCAATCTCTTACCACATGCCTTCTTGTTGGTACGGAGCCTATGTTCACGATAAAACCACAAGTGCACGGAGCCAAGTTTTGATAGTAAATAATGAGTAGGATCAGGGATTTTAATTGAATATTACTAAGTAATGTAATTAAAATAATCCTAACTTCATTTAGAAATTCAATATAAAGAATGAAGAGAAGATTAATAACTAGAAAACAATGATACTAAAGCAATTGGAAATTCTATCAAGAAGAAATCAACAATTGAAGAATCTAGAGATTTGATTTCACCCGGCCATCAACCATGTCTTTTCATCCTAATTTATTACTACTAATTTTTTTTTAGTTTATTACCGAGTGCCGAGTGAAAATATTCCTAATATTTGGTTTCACTATCCATATAAAAGTCAAAATATTAAGAATTCTATATGATCAATGGTTCTTTTAAATAGCTACAAAAGAATTATAGGCCTCCCAAACTCTATGAAATTCTAAGTTATGTTATTTTATTCCACAACTATATCTAAAATTCCCTCTCCCAAATGCCAAATTCCAAAGAAAAAATAATCTAAGTCATAGCCAATAAATTGACTCATTAAAAACAAGAAAATACAAATAAACTAAAAGAAAAACATTTTAAAATAAATTGACAGTCCAAACATAGTCTCAAGCATATGCTACATCTCTCCTCTAGAGATATAAAATTAGTCCATAACGAAAATAAAAGAAACACAATACATGCTCTTAAACTTAAGAGTAGAAAAAGAACTAGAATGTGTAGTTGAATTAAGCTTCTCCATTTCCGGAATTCGCTGTCTTCTTCTTCATACCCGCAATTCTCCTGTTGATTGCTTCTTTGGAACTTCCAAAAGGCGCTCTCTTCAATCCCCAATAGGTCCTTTTATCGGCCTTGATCAAGACAGGTAACTTGGAGAACAAAGGACTTTTAAAAACTGAAAATTGCCCGATGGAGCGCTACGGTGCTCTTTCTTCCAGTGCTGCAGTGCTGGGACCGCTGTATAAGACTGCTTCACCAGGCAACGGCGTGACGCCCCTTCTCTAGCACTGCAGCGCTGTGTCCACTGTATAACTGGGCTGCTCAAGATTGTCACCAGCACTGCGGCACTCTCTCTTAAGCGCTATGGCACTGAGGCGACTGTAAGCCTGGGCTGATTCTGGTCCGTTTGAATACTGTAGCACTCCCCTATGTAGCGCCGCGGCGCTCTCTTTCCCTTTTTGTGAACATTTTGTTTCCTTTTTTTTCCACTCTTTTGCTCAGAAAGCTTCAATTTCCATTTTCCTACAAAAATAACATTTAAGAGAAACAAAAACACGTAAAAAAAATATCTAGAACTAACAAATTATTAAGTCAAGGCACTCGATAATTAGGTACAAAATCAACTTATCAGCTTGACACTTTATAAATGCCATTAAGACAAGACAATAGCCAAGCTAGGGAGAGAGGCAAATAAAGGTCCACTACCAAAAAAGATGAGAGCTAAATTGAGGTCTACTATGGAGTTGGAAGAAGAGCTAAAAACGGACGAGCTCACCTCAAGGACGGGCTCATCGCATAGCATACTTCCGAAGAGCTCATTGCCAACAAACTCATGGGAGAGACAACACGGACAGGGTTGAGACTAAATGGAAGAGACAAAACGCGCGGGAGGGATTAAATGCGAGAGATTACGAGCGCGAGACGTAATGTAATCCCTGAAATCAAGGGCTTTATCTTCTTAAATCTCCATTATTCAAAATTAAAATTAAAGAGGAAAGGTGTCTACGAGATTTATGGGATCATGCAAGCTACATTAAGAGAAACAAGTGATATTTCATTTATTTATCCGTAATGCTTTCATTCATCACACAAGGAACCTTGAAACTCACACTGTAATTCTCCCTATAGTGAATGTAGCCTTCCATGGAAGGTGAACCACTCAAAATCTTTGTACCATTGTTTTTGGTATGTTTAATTTATTTCAAATTGTGAGAGATTAAACACGTCGAGGTCGTGGGTGAATTCTTCTTATTGGCAAATTTCTACCATCAACAAAAACTTTTAAGAAATTTCCTCCTTTTTTATTTTTTTATTTTTTTATTATTTTTATAGTTGTTCTAGATTGGAAGGATGTATTGGGAGGATAAGGTTTTGGTTGATTCTAACAACTGATTGTAGAATTGATTATTTGGACTTTTCAATTCATAGATGTGGAACTAGACTAATGAATGGGATATTCCCAAAACTCATGAAGAAAAAAGGGAGTTAGACGACAAGAGAAGAAACTTGACAAACAAAGAAGTAACTTGGACAAAATTTTTATAAAATAAAATAAAATTAAACGATAACATCATACCAATCAATCGAACTTCTTGAAAATGAAAATGGCTCTTCTATTTAGAAATATAATGTATTACTTAAATAAATGACCTTCAAATTATTTGACTTGCAGAAGTATATGCCCCCGTCATATATTGGCCTTAATTTTTAATTTTACATATCACCATTTTGTACTATTACACAAACAACCCATTTGCTAATATTCTATTAAAAAATAATTAAAAAAGTTGAACACGTTTTAACCATATGAGTTTTAATTGTAAATAAAATCATAACTAAACATTTTTTTTAGGAGAAATTATACCTCAAATAAAGATATTTAGGAAGTAAATTATATCTTTACAAATATATATACGTCATTAGATATATTTTAAAGATACAGTTTCTTATTAAAAAACATTGAATTATCATTTAAGCCTTATTTAAATGCTCACATGATGAAAACGTGTTTAATTTTTGTCTACTTTTCGACATGATATCGACATAGGGGCCTTCTGTGTAACAAAAAAAAATTCAGGATAGTGACATGTAAAATAAAAAATAAAAAATAATATGAGATTAGATGTATAATCAAGGATCATTTGTAAAATAACTATTTATATAAATAAATCATAATTGATTGGTAAAAGTATTGTTTGAACTCGACTTTCCAAAGTTTTTAGGAGACATGACTGAAATAGCATGATATTAGTAAATTTTTTCAGTGTTTGGCTGGGAAAAAAAGAAAAAGAAAATGAATGCGGGGCTAGAAGAAACCACTTCATTATTATTATTATTTTTTAATCACAGCTAATATGAAAGTACTTTTTCTTTCCCCTGATACGACAACAATGCAAAAATCAGTCTTAATTTAACCCAAATAAAGAAGAGAAACTCAGCCTATTAAAATATGGGTCATTAGCAAAAAAAATATGGGTCATTAGCAGGCCGGCGAGTTCGGCCATAGCTGTGCCAGCAGAAACCATGCCATTAAGCAGTTGTCCTGAAATTAAGCAATAATGTCATAGCTTTTGGCTTCAGTTTTGTTGATGGTGTAATTTCTCTGACGTTGGAGACCGCCTTTTCACCAGTGGTCAAGGTTTGCAAGAACAAGTAGACTAATCTTCCCGCTCAGTGGAGATGATTCGACTACCTGAGGAGATTCGGCCAGACTAGACAAGTCTGGGAAGCTGTACCCCGCTGTCCCTGATCGGCCATGATCGGTTCTACAAACAAACGAAACAAGTTTAAACTTGGTTGGAGCACTTCTTAAGGAAAGCTATGTAATTGGACGACCTTCGATCCGAAGACTCCGTGCGGGATAGAGTTGCTGGATCACTTCTTCCATGTCCTCGTTGGCGATCCTCAGACCCCAAGCCTCGAGGGAGGAACCGCCAAACTGCAAACCAGAGGTTGAAGTGGAATGTGAGGACTCTGTAGCACAGGCAAGAACACGTGGGATGAGACATATTCAAACCCAATTCAAGTTCCCAATGGTCCGGTTATGAGGGCTCGCGCGAAGAAATTTAAAGATGCACTTATGGGGCTTATTCGAGCAACTTGGTTTCAAGCTATTGCGTGGAGGCCCATCAAGGGAATTACAAGCGACAACCAGCCCAACAAATGCGTGATTCAAGTACTAGAAGAGACCGAATAATCACCCTGCAAAATCACCAGCTGTACTTTTTCCGTTTTGAGCACTTTCTTTTTTGAGGCAACAAGTGGCGAGAAAAATCAGCTATTAACTAAATTATTATTTAGTTCCCTTTTATTTTAGGATATTATAAGGCTTTTCAGCCATTTAGGGAACTTACCTTATTTGCTTTATCTTTATTTACTTCAGATTGGTTATTTCCCTTTTTGGCTTAGTGAATTGCCGAAATTCCTTGGGCAATTAGGGACTGAATTTTCTGATAGGGAAACACCTATATTTGTACGAATTTCTTTGTGGAAGGCAGATGAGTTTACACGAAAATTTGAGACTTAATTCTCTTTGGTTCTTAAACGAACTTCTTGAACTTATCGGAGAATTCCGTGACGTTCATAAGACTTATCAATCAGTCCATCCATAGTTAATTGTGGCATCCTCACATCCCAATATTCGTGCTTCTTGTTAGGCATTGGGTCGCGGTTCCATTCAAAGCCGTTTAGGATTTCGATCTTAGAGACCAATTTGGTTAGGGTCGCGTCAGTTCTTGACGTGGTTCATATCATTTGGTATCAGAGCCTAGGGTTCTAATCAGGTTTTGCTTATCCAATTCTTTATTTTATGGTTATTTTCTGTTGAACGTGAGTCTTGATTTCCAGTATCAAAGTCGGTGTTTCAAAAAAAAAACAAAAAAAAAAGTTGTTGTCCGAAAATCTTCAAGAACTTAGGGTCTAACTAGGTTTTCTTGTTACTGCTGGGGACGAAATTTCATTGGGAATACCATTCCTTTATTTGTTCTCATTCGAACCTGTGCTGTAGATTCTCTTTTTTAAAAAAATCCAGATTATCAAAAGAAGAAGCAGAAAAAAAAAAAAAAAAGTTCTGGAAACCTTTGTTAAATTTTTTTTTGTTTGATTCTTGTTATTCAGGGTTTAAGGAATTCCAATTTTCGTTTATTTTGGGTGTGAATTCTGAAAGTCCAAATTCTCCGTGCTTGTTATATTCTTGTATCTAATCTGAGCCTCCTTAGTAATATGTTTGTGAATCGTCACAGAAGTTTCGATATTGATTTGATTAGTTTTATAAGAACTAAGTGAGAATTAACAAGTGGAAAAAGGCAAGAGAGGCGAGAGCATTAGAGTGAACAAAAGCCGAGAGTAGTGAGTATAAACACGAGATAAATTGAGCGAAAACCAGTTCATGAGATAAAAACGTAAGGGAGTGTGATAAGGTCCTTTGCATTATCTCTAACTTTGTTTTGCAGGAAAAAAAAATGTCAAACAACAGCAAGAATACTACTGAGGGTACCACTGGAGCGGCCGACCCAAAACTCCTCATAGAGGCGATGATGGGGGAGATGAGGCAAATGTTAAGAGGAGAGTTGGAGCAGCTTCACGAGAGGGTCGATCGGATAGAAAACGCACGTGTGGAACAGCCACAACATGTTCCTCATGCACGTAGGCGAGAGAGGGTTCAGTTAGAGGAGAGGCCCCTAACTACTACGTAATTGATGGGGATGAATTGGATGAAGGAGAAGATTCAGCAGGTAGTCACAAGAGATTTGGACGGGATAGAGGAGTTAGGAATCGGGAAAATGATAGTTTTAGTGGCATCAAAATGAAGATATCGTCTTTCCAAGGAAAATCCGATCCCGAAGCATACCTAGAATGGGAGAAGAAAATGGATTTCATCTTCGACTGCCACACCTATTCCGAAGCGAAAAAGGTAAAACTAGCCGTAATTGAATTTTCTGATTACGTTATTACTTGGTGGGATCAGCTTGTCATAAATAGGAGACGAAATAGAGAGTGACCTATCGAGTCATGGGAAGAGATGAAGGCTGTGATAAGGAAGCGATTTGTACTAGCTTACTACTACCGGGAGTTGTACAACAAGGTACAAAATCTTAAGCAAGGCAACCGGAGTGTGGAGGAATACTATAAGGAGATGGAGGTCATGATGATCCGGGAAAATATAGAAGAGGATCAGGAGGTAACAGTGGCAAGGTTTTTGGCGGGCTCGAACTGAGAAATTCACAATGCCGTTGAGTTACAACCTTATGTGGAGTTGCAGGACATGGTACACATGGCTGTCAAAATTGAGAATCAACTTAAGAGGAGGGGCAGTAACATGTGTCGAAGCCAAAACCCAAGTACATCTGCTTAAAAGGTGAACCAATGGAAGAAGGATGAGAAGCAACCCAACACCAAGCTAAAGACCGAACAAAAACAAGGGGAGGCCAGCCATAGGAATCAAGGTAAATCTGATTCTTCCACTACTCGGAATCGTGGTATTAAGTGTTTTAAATGTCAAGGCAGGGGTCATATAGCTAGCTAATATCCGAACAAACGAGTTATGGTGATGCGGGACAATGGAGAGATTGAAACCGACAAGGATTCGGACAATGATTCTATGCCTTCATTAGAGGATGCCGACGATGAGGTGTACGCTGTTCAAGGAGACTTGTTGATTGCAAGGAGAGCTCTAAGTGTGCAAGCCAGAGATGATGAAGAGGAGCAACGGTAAAACATCTTTGATACTAGGTGCCATGTCCAAAACAAGGTATGTAGTATGATTATTGATGGTGGAAGTTGTACTAACGTTGCTGGCACAACCATGGTAGAGAAGTTAGGGCTGCCAACAAGCAAGCATCCTCGACCTTATAAATTGCAGTGGTTGAATGATAGTGGTGAGATAAGGGTGAATAAACAAGTGTTAGTTTCTTTTCGCATTAGAAGATACGAAGATGAAGTCTTGTGTGATGTGGTTCCGATGCAAGCTGGACACTTGTTATTAGGTAGACCATGACAATTTGATCGACGAGTTAAAAATGACGGTTTCACCAACAAGTACTCGTTGGTTCACAGCCAAAGAACGATCACTCTTGTGCCGTTAACACCAAAACAGGTCTATGAAGACCAAGTGAGCTTACAGAGAGAGAGTGAGAAAAAGAAAATGAATGAAGAAAAATCAAGAGTGGGAGTGCAGAGAGAGAGTTCGGCCAATGAAAGAAAAAAAGAAGAGGTGGCCGAGAAAAAGGAGAGCAAAGGAGAGAGAGAAATTGAGAGAACTGAAAAGAATACACAACAAGCCCATGAGAGAAAAGCAGAGAAAAAAACAAACTTTTATGCGAGAGGCGGCGAGATTAAAAGGGCGATGTTTTTAAATCAGCCAATGATTGTACTTTTGTACAAAGAGGCGTTTTTAAACACTAATGAGCTTGACCTTGCATTGCCTAGTTCTGTTGTTTCTTTATTACAGGAATTCGACGATGTATTTCTGGACGAGGTGCCTGATGGTTTGCCACCAATTCGGGGAATAGAACATCAGATTGATTTTGTATCAAGCGCTTCAATCCTAAACCGACCGGCTTATAGAAGCAATCTCCAGGAGACAAATGAGCTTCAAAGGCAGGTTAGTGAGTTGATGAAGAAGGGGCACGTGAGAGAAAGTATGAGCCCTTGCACTGTTTCGGTCTTACTCGTGCCTAAGAAAGATGGGACATGGAGGATGTACGTAGATTGCAGAGCCCTTAACAATATCATGGTAAAGTAATGCCATCCTATACCTCAATTAGATGTTATGTTGGATGAATTACATGGTGCTTCTGTGTTCTCGAAGGTATACAGGTTAATGAAGAAAAGGTGCGAGCCATCCGGGAGTGGCCGAGTCCAACTAGTGTGGGTAACGTACGGAGTTTTAATGGACTTGCTAGTTTTTACCGGCAGTTTGTGAAAGATTTCAGTACTATAGCCGCACCATTGACTGAAGTGATCAAGAAGGACGTTGGGTTTAGATGGGGAGAGGAGCAAGAAAGGGCATTCCAGTTAATCAAGGATAAGTTGACCAATGCTCCATTGTTATCTTTACCTAATTTTTCCAAAACCTTTGAAATTGAATGTGATGCTTCAGGTTTTGGAATTGGTGTCGTTTTGATGCAGGATAGGCGACCCATAGCATATTTCAATGAGAAGCTGAACGGGGCAGCTCTTAATAATCCAACTTATGATAAAGAGTTGTATGCGTTGGTTCGGGCATTAGAGACGTGGCTACACTACCTATGGCCTAAGGAGTTTGTGATTCACACCGACCATGAGTCCTTGAAACACTTGAAGGGCCAACATAAGCTGGACAAGAGGCATGCTCGATGGGCGGAATTCATAGAGACGTTTCCGTATGTCATTCGCTACAAGCAAGGTAAGGAAAATGTCGTTGCGGATGCGCTCTTTCGTACATACGCATTAATCTCAACACTTGATAATTGCTGGGTTTTGAACATATTAAGGAGTTATATGCTGATGATCGTGACTTTAGTGCTGAGTATCAAGCTTGTGTGAGAAATTCGCTAGTGGTAAGTACTTTAGGCATGAGGGATACTTGTTTCAGGAGAATAAATTGTGTGTGCCTAATTGTTCCATAAGAGATTTGTTAGTGAGAGAATCCCATGGGGGAGGGTTAATGGGACATTTTGGAGTTGCCAAGACCCTAGCTGTTTTACAAGAACATTTCTATTGGCCGTATATGAGACGAGATGTTGAGAGGCTTTGTGATAGATGTGTAACTTGTAGGCAGGCTAAATCAAGAGTGCAGCCCCAAGGTTTGTACACCCGTTTGCCAATACGTAGTGAACCTTGGACTAATATCTCAATGGACTTTGTGTTAGGTTTTCCTAGGTCTAAACGGGGACGGGATTCGGTATTTGTGGTCGTGGATAGATTTTCCAAGATGGCACATTTTATTCCTTGCCATAAGACAGATGATGCTTCCAATGTTGCTGATTTGTTCTTTAGGGAAATTGTGAGACTTCATGGTATGCCTAGGACAATTGTTTCTGATAGGGACGCCAAGTTCTTAAGCTACTTTTGGAAGACTTTGTGGGCTAAGTTAGGGACTAAGTTGTTGTTTTCGACTACTTGTCACCCTCAAACCGATGGTCAAACAGAAGTTGTGAATAAGACCTTGTCTATCTTGTTGAGGGCAATCATAAAAAAAAAACATCAAACTTGAGAGGAATGTTTACCACATGTTGAGTTTGCTTATAATCGATCTGTACATTCTGCTACTCAATTTTCACCATTTGAAATTGTTTATGGTTTTAATCCTTTAACCTCTTTGGATTTAATGCCATTACCTTTGTTTGCGCGTGTGAATTTAGATGGAAATAGAAAAGCTGAACTTGTTACGCAAATACATGAGAAGGCAAGACTCAACATCGAGCGAAGGACCAAGCAATATGCTAAACAAGCCAACAAAGGGCGTCACAAGCTCGTTTTCGAGCCCGGCGATTAGATATGGTTGCACTTACGCAAAGAACGGTTTCTGGAACAAAGAAAGTCTAAGTTGTTGCCTAGAGGGGACGGTCCTTTTCAAATCCTTGAAAGGATCAATGATAATGTGTACAAGTTAGACCTGCTAGGTGAGTATAGTGTAAGTGCTACCTTTAATGTTTCTGATATAAGTCCTTTTGATGCAGACGACGATTTGAGGACAAATCCTTCTCAAGAGGAGGGGAATGATGAGGACTTTTGTAGTACAGGCAAGAGCACATGGGATGAGACATATTCAGACCCAATTCAAGTTCCCATTGGTCCGGTTACGAGGGCTCGCACGAAGAAATTCAAATATGCACTTATGGGGCTGATTCGAGCAACTTGGTCTCAAGCTATTGCGTGGAGGCCCATCGAGGGAATTACAAGCGACAACCAGCCCAACAAATGCGTGATTCAAGTACTAGAAGAGATTGAATAATCACCCTGCAAAATCACCAGCTGTACTTTTTTCGTTTTGAGCACTTTCCTTTTTGAGGCGACAAGTGGCGAGAAGAATCAGCTATTGACTGAATTACTATTTAGTTCCCTTTTATTTTAAGATATTGTAAGGCTTTTCAGCCATTTATGGAACTTACCTTATTTGCTTTATCTTTATTTTCTTCAGATTGGTTATTTCCCATTTTGGCTTAGTGAATTGCCGAAATTCCTTGGACAATTAGGGACCGAATTTTCTAATAGGGAAATACCTATATTTGTACGAATTTCTTTGTGGAAGGCATATGAGTTTACACGAAAATTTGAGACTTAATTCTCTTTGGTTCTTAAACGAAGTTCTTGAACTTATCAGAGAATTCCGTGGCGTTCATAAGACTTATCAATCAGTCCATCCATAGTTGATTGTGGCATCCTCACATACCAAGGTTCGTGCTTCTTGTTAGGCATCGGGTCGCAGTTCCATATAAAGTCGTTTAGGATTTCAATCTTGGAGATCAATTTGGTTAGGGTTGCGTCAGTTCTTGGCGTGGTTCGTATCATCGGCACTCCCCTAGTGACCTCAAATTGAGCAACGGATGCGTTTGCCCCATCAACCGCGACCACTGTCTGAGTACGATAGTGGACAGCAGGATCAGGCATTGACACCGCGATTGTCATTGCCTCCTCTGGTTGAAGCGATCGGGATTGGTCATGCAGGAAACCGAACGTGGAGGACGAACCGAACCAACTGTACTTGGCCAAACTTTCGTTTGCCAGCAATTGGTTCTAGTTCTTCTTGGGGTCCACCTTCTCTCAACCCTTTTTGATCCTCTCCCGGTTCGAAGACTCGGTGTGCAGTTCTCGCATCCACACATAAACCTTTTCAAACGTGAGGGAAACACGCTCCTCGGACGGCACCTAGTCATAGTTTTCACGACCAGACAACCACTCACCTGTCGCGTAGAGCCATGGGTGCTTGTGATTCTTGTTCGAGTAGGGGCAACCAGAGATGATTGTACCCTGGTAACCCTGGAAGTAATATGACCCGGTCGACAAAGGAGCTGACTTCATCCGGTAGAGGTTATCGAACATGCTGAACGGCAGCTAGGTGCAAAAATACTTTACCCATATAACAAAGCAACTTATCAATATCCGATAAGCATTGGCATTCAGCTGCATGGGGGCGACATTTAGTCTCTGGAGCACCCGCCTAAAAAGGGGTGGAATAGCAAGCTGAGGCCGGCTCGAAAAAACTCTGCTGATAATGTGGCCGGGTGGAGAACAAGAAGGCAGGTCGTTCGGACCAGACACGACCAACTCTATGTTGCCTAGGATCTGAAATTCTTCCCGCAACGACTCCAAAAACTCGGGGGTGACCGCCGAAGTAAAGTAACATACCGTGTAAACAGGACGGCCTCCAGTCCGGTCAACCATCTCCATATCCCTTATCCGATAAACTAGGATATCATTGATCACGACCTAACGACTACGACCACGTTGGCAAAACTAAATGGGTTCACCCAGGGTGCTAGCACCCCTCGAGCTTTTGAGCTCTTCATTGGGGCCTTCCCCTCTATCGGAGGTGCTTGGTTGCCTGGCTGTTCGCATCATGGTTGCATCCTCTTCCCCGGTTAGGTCCATGACCTGGGATGGTTGCTCCGGAACCTGCGTACCAGTCAACTCGTCGATGAACAAGCGATCTGGACAGGTAGCTGGACCCAATTGCAGTATTTGCCTCAACCGCTGGGTGCCTTATCGAGCGTGCCCCGATAGTGTGAATTCACCTCTTGGGGTAGGAATGTCGGAGATGTCCGACAAGTTGTCCAGAGTCCTCTCAGCTCGCTCGGCTGGAGAACTAGTGCAGTCGCTGGAATCGGAAGAGTCGTTGCTCCCCGAGGAGCCAGTATGTCAACATCCTCGGAGAGATAATCGTTCTCGGAGTCACCAGACAGGTCGTTCATGCTCGTGGGGTAATAGAAAAATGAAGAGGGGGATTACCTTCTCAGAACTTCTCGAACACTTCAAGCGAGGCTTGCAACGGTCAGTCATCTCGAAAGTTGTCGGTAATTCTCAACAGGATTGTGCGAACTTTGAAGATGAGAATGGAAAAACGGAAGCACCAACCCCCTATTTATAGGGGAGGATTTAGGCGGGAAAACAAAAGCCTAACTTCCAACCAACCAAGACACGACACGTGGCACTAATCTGACGTGTGTCAAAAGTTTTTGGGAAACATGCGTCTGACCAGACCTGACCATATCGTTAACGACTAGCTCTGACTATACCTACTTTAATCAACTCCGACAAGTATTCCGAGAAGACACGCTAGCCGCCCAGATGATCTTAAATACGCGGCCACTAGCACCCCCGACCTAATCAGACCGGGAGTGCTCGGGGGACTAATGTTGATAGTGTAATTTCTTCGACGTTGGAGACCGCCTTTTCACCAGTGGTCAAGGTGCACGAGAACAAGTAGACTCATCTTCCCGCTTTGTGGAGATTATCTGACCAGTTGAGGAGATTCGACAAGACCAGACAAGTCTGGGATGCTATAGGCCCTTCTCGGGTCAACGAGTTGGTCTACCACCACCTTTGTTGGGCTGTTGATCTTAGAATTAATTATCCTTTAATGATCTTGAGCAAGTCACCGTCGAGACCTATGGTACTGGCCCGGGCAACACTTCCCAGACCACGACTGAACTCCCGTAGGGGTAGTCAGCCCGCATTGCTCTTACCACGTCGTCCTATACCGGCTGACAACAATACTATGGCATGGCACTCCACACCCACTACCTTGTACCACTTGACACCTAACGTCCGGTACCTGCCACTGTAACTGGCCCTGTGCCAGCCACCACCGCCTGACCGAATTGACACAGTACTTGCTACCTACACCAGTACTAATACATGTGCTTGTGTCCCCTCATCACCCGACTGGAAGGGCACGTGGCATTCGTTTAGTGGATGTCCAACATCCGTACACCCGGAGCATGTCTACCCGTCGGGACCACTCGGAATACGACCCACTAGGATCACTCGAGTACCCGGGCCCGCGGGAAACACATATAAATAAACAAGTGCATCACTCACTGAGGTATGGACTATTTTTTCCTTACTAAAACTATGCTTCTCTGTTTGCACATCAGTGCTACTTACTGACTTAAGTATCGAAGTTCCCTTAACAGACACCCCACTGGTGTCACCCTTATTTCGAGGTACTTCTCTTTTGCAAGTAATTAGGTAGAGAACGACGGCACAAGGCTGATCACGCCAAGTGATCCCATCGGGTGTTGTGTCGAAGGTTTTTGGCATCAACAAGTTTCATTCCATTTTGGACCCTTTTTTTTTTTTCTTTTTTCTTTTTGTTGTTGTTGTTGAAAAATAAATAAATAAATAAAACTACCAAATTCCCTTTTAAAAAAAAAAAAGTGAGAAAAAAACTACCAAATTTAAGTCAGAATCCAACCTCCCAATTTTCTAATTGATATTAGATTAAGAAATTCTTGATTACCAATCATTAGTTGTCTTATTTGGAAGACTCTTCAAAACTTTATTGACAAGTAATTATTGGAATTCCTTGTCTTTTATACCAACCCTCTGTGTGTATAATGATTGAATATTTCAACCCCTTAATTAGCGTTTCGAAACAAGACAAAACAAAAAGAAATTAAAATTAAAAAATTCAACCCATTAGATAACCAACAGAACCTGGTCATTAGATGCCACCCTTGCATATAAATTTTGAATTGAAGCTTTAAAATATATATATATATATATATATATTTAACAATGAGAATAGAAATGCAATGTAACGTAAGTTGGTAATTAATTAAAATCTTTACCTAACTCAAATTATTACAAAAGTCTCTTAATAAACCATTCTAAAAAAATAGTCTAGTTCTAATAATCCTTCAAATCTTTGATTAGATATAAGGGAAAACTTTAAACTTAAAACTTTATGGAATTTATCAAAAGAAGCAATTAATTATTGCTGCAGTTAGTGTTTCACATTTCTGTACTCTGAACAGAAAAAGAGAGATCTTCTTTTGGCATAACCAAGAACTTGATTGACCAAATCAAGAGGCTATTTCTTTAACCAGAGTGAATTTTTCCCATTTGCGCGTAATTGTAAGGGAAAAGTTATGATAACAACAATACTTTAACTATTAGATCAATTTTTTTAAAACGTCTTATTTGTAAATATTTATGTTAAAAATTTAAGACACGATTTATATAATTATTTTCAGTCATAAATCAAACCGTTAAAAATTGATTTAATAATTAAAACAACAATACTTATCGATAAATCAAAAGTATAGTTTTTATCTTATGTTTTTCCTAATAAATTTAAATCATATACAGTTGCACCCATTAACAATAACCTCTAAATCATTAGCAACATGAAATTGATTATGGAATATATATATATATATATATTTCAAAGATATAGCAACCTAGCAATATAATTATTGGAAGAGTTACTGCATCTATAATGCCTATATACCTAATGTCAAAGATCTGATAAAATAGCACTTTGTCATAGATATTCCCTTCATATCTTGGAAAAGCTAATCTATAAGGATACTGAAATGGAATTAGGTGATCCGCCTTTTGGAATCATATAAAAGAAATAGCTAGTTACCATGTCCAATCATAAGGTTGGTGGTGTCCCTATTAACTGTTCTCTCTCTCATACATTGTCTTGTAGTTGCTCCATGCCTAACCATGTGAACTCCTTACTAGCAAAATATGGAATCCTAATAAAAAAATATCATTAAAAAAGTTTAAAATTTAAAAAATTAAAAAAAATTTAAAAAAAAAAAAAAAAAAAAAAAAAAAGATGTAGGGATGTGTCAGCAGCTTTGGCTTTTCATGCAACTGTGTTGGGACAGTCACACGTGTACACACAACTAGATGATCATCAGTTTCTTTTCTCTTCCTTGCAAGCCTTTCCTTGCCAGGAATTCCATTTCCTTGTTCTCTCTTGCTTGCCAGCCATTCAAGCACTAAAAATTTAACTCCTAATAAGACATCAAATGTGAGAGGGAATTTTTTTTTTTTTTTTTTTTTTTCCTTCTTCTAAAAATTTCTCTGCCAGGAGTTACATATCTTTGTTCTTTCTTGCTTGTCCTCTATAATAATAGATCGGATTTGAAAGTCAGGTATATAATTATTATTAAATTATGTACAAACTATAAAGGAATATAAATTTAACTTTGACACATTCAAATTGTTTTTTTAAGGAGAATTCTATTAATTATATTTTATATATTACTCTTATATAAATTAGAGTTCTTTTTTTCACTATTAAAAAACTTTGATCAAGTCATTTTGTTCTTTTTTACTTTTTTAATATTTTTTTGGTATTGTTCTTACATTAATGAGAGTTCCCTTTTTCAGTATTCGAAAAACTTATTACTACACTTATTTTCAATACCTTTTCTTTTTATTTTTTGTATTTTTCTTATAATCTTACAATATTTTTAATTGTAACTTAAAGAGATTGTTTTTGTTTAAGAATCAGACGTCTTAATTTTACATACCGAAAACTATAGTATATAAACTAATTGAATACACACGTGCTTCCAGCTAATCATATATCAAAAGAATAGATACATAAAATAAGCTCTAGTTAAAATAATATGTTTTCTATACATTTTATTGAGAGATTGTAATGTTAGATGGAAATTACAAAGCCAAAAGTCTTAAAGTCTAAAATAAAAAATAAATGGTTTGTGTAGCTAATGTTGGTAATGTACACCTTCATATATATATATATATATATATATATATATACATACCGTGCGAGGGCGATTGAGTGCTTTCTCATGCTTCAAAACCACCATTTTTGTCTTTTTCTGTTTTCATATTTTCACATCATTATATAATGTTTTTGTTATGATACAGTTGAATTGCCCAAGTCATCGAATTTTTACTTACCCGTGCAAACTTCTTTCACTCATTAGTCTCCTTTCTCCACCTGCCTGCAAAATTCGTGTCATCTCCTAAGATGTATTTCATCAGATAACCGTGTCACCAAATACACACACACACACACATATACATAAGATAGCCGACAAAAAATTCTCTCTCTCTCTCTCTCTCTCTCTCTCTCTCTCCTCTTCATAAATCATAACCAATTAGTACCATCACACATGCACAACCACTTTTTATATATATTCAAAGTAACTACTTCTCTTATCACTTCCTCATCAGCTGCCAAACTTTTCCCATCTTCTCCTTCCTTCCTTGGAGAAAAACAAGCCAAGCCCAAAGCCAACCATTTCCAATTCTCTCGCTCTCTCTCTCTAGATCTTTCTCTCTCTTTGTCTCTCTCTCTCTCTCTCTAGATCTTTCTCTCTCATATGGGTAATGCAGCATCTTGTGCTCCTTCAATAATCTCAAATGGAGCAACAAAAGTAATGTCCCCAGATGGGTCAATGGAGGTCTACACAAGGCCAGTGAAAGCAGCAGAGCTAATGCTCGAAAACCACGGGATGTTCGTCTGCGAATCGAGCAGCCTCGTAGTCGGTAACCGGATTCAAGGCCTTTCCGCCGATGAAGAGCTAGAGAAGCGCCAATTGTACCTTCTTCTTCCTATGGAGCTTCTCTACTCAGTCCTCACACCTGAAGAAATGAGCTCTTTCACTAGTTTTGGTACTAATTCGAAGCCTAGTACTAACAACAAGAACAATGCCGGAAGTTTGGCCAATTTTGGCAAGATTTTCCCTTCCCTTGGTGAGTTTTGTTTGTTTCTTCCTAATTCAGAAACCAAGACTCTTGGAAGTCCTGTTCATTGTCACTCTGTCCCTGTTGATCAGAGGTTGTACTCCAAGCAACGGTCATGGAGGCCTGCTTTAGAGACCATTTTTGAAACTCCATGTAGATCACATTGAATCTAGATAATTCACATATTATTATTTCTTTTTCCTTTTTTTCTTTTTTTTTTTTTTCCCCTTCTGAGCTTCTTTTTTGTTTATATATTTATTTTTTTGTCTCCTAAATTAGAGAATGGTGAGTATATACCTAGCTTAATTACTACTTTATGATCTGGCAATTTTGATAGACATAGTTGACTCTTACGATGCTGCAAGTTGATCATGAAGAATCTCTTAACAAAAAAATTTAAAAAAAAAAGTGTTATTTTCTGTTTAAATGTATAAATTGATTTTAGTTTCTACCAACTTATAATATCGAGACTCGAATTAAGTAGCCTTCTCAAGTTGACATCTGTTAATTATCTGGAATATTGCAATAATTATGTTTGGCAACCGAAATTCCAATGCTTCACTGGGATACAAATTAAATTAAAAAAAAAAAAAAAAGGGTTTGCATCAAAATAAAATTAATTAATAAAAATTAAACAAAAAACAAAACAAAAACAAAAACAAAAACAAGAACAAAAAACAAAAAACAAAGGCAACAAGGACTAAAGAGAAGCCAAGTCCACATGTTATGACTTTGGGCAGCGCGTGTAACATAATACGCTACGCGGAAAAGACAACTTATTACTACTCTTGAAAACCCAACGAGTGAAAATATTGAAATGACAAGTACAAATTTTCTAGTTCTCTTTCTTATCCAAAAAAAAAAAAAAAAATGTACATATTTTCTAGAATTTACGAGAGGGGGAAACTGGAAAATTTCACTAACAAAACAAAAAAAAAAAAAAAAAATTTAACCAAATATGGTATATATGAAATTATGTACACAGTTGCGAAAATTACCTGCAATTTTTCATCTGTTAGGATAAAAAAAAGGACAGAGAAAATACAACTAGCATTTCATTTTAATTTCTTTTTCTTTTTCTTTGCTGCTAGATAAAAAATAAAAAATAAAAATAGTATTTGTTGGGGAAATTTAAGCATATAAGTTATTTTATTCAAATGTTCACAATAACATATTTAAAAAATGTTTGGGATAAATAGAATATTGATGGTAAAATGTTTATTAAAGTAAAATTTTTAAGGTAACTTTATCATAAATATGTTTTGTACATAACTATTTATCAGAAATATAATATTTACCGGTAGAGTGCACGATGAGCAGCTTAGATGGTTATTGGACGGTTTAGGTGGATTTGTTTTTATGACGGTTTATGAAATTATGAACCATAACTGTCCAAAATTTAAGTGTTTGGGTGGTTTTTTTAACAGATGGTTTGAGCGGTTTAGTGGGTGACATGAGTTTTACAAATTCCCAATGTACTGTACATATTGCCAAAGTGATACAATTCTAATCAATCATTCACCATTTACCAAATGAAAGAGTTAAAATAGAAAATAAGAGGAAAAAATTGAAACTTCTTCATTAATTAAAAAGCAAGATTTTTTTTTTTTTTTTTTTTTTTTTTTTTTTTTTTTGTTAATTTCCATCAACTACGAAATTAAGTTCAAGTTCTAACTACTAACACTTACCTACGAAAGAATAATAAAACAAAAAATAAGAGGATTATAGTAAAAGGGATAAAAGGATTCGAGATAATATACAAACACTCTTTTGGGAAAAAAAGAAAGAAAAATAAATGATACACTATCATGTTAATAATACTTCAACAACACAAATAAAAAAGTTAGCGAAATAAATTAACATAATAAGTTTGCATGTTAAACTAGTTAATAAGTTTTAGCGTCTATTACATTATACGCATTTAAAATTAAACTTTAAAATCAATCATAATAATAAAAATAATAATTAAAAATTAAGCGAATAGGGCAGTTTGAAATTGAGATTTCATTTGTCAAATTTTAATCGTCCGCTTATAATGGCGGATTTAAACCGCGTTGTCCATTTGAAATGTGGTTATGACGTAAATTCATCATTTGCTATTTGGACAGTGCTGTGCGGGTGATTTATGCGGTTATTTCTGTACATCTCTATTTACCGTATACATTTTATTTACAATAATATTTTTACAATAGTTTTTGTAGTGAATATACTTTGTAAACACACTGTTACCATATATATACTATTTACTATTACCCAAAAAGGTTTATGCTTTTTACTTTTATTACAAGAGGTTTTTGGCATATTTTCCTCATTCTCCATACCATATATATACTATTTACTATTACCCAAAAAGGTTTATGCTTTTTACTTTTATGACAAGAGGTTTTTAGCATATTTCCCTCATTCTCCATATTTGTTGTCAAGCGCAATTTTCTCATGCTCTCACAAATTTGATTACACACACTTTCGGGGGCAGAGCCATAAATATGTTTCAGTGGGAGTGTACACCAATTTATATATATTCTTTTAGAAAAAATAAATTTTAATGAGCTATGTGAGAATTTTTTATTTTAGTGGCACTAGTATAAAAAGAGGATACTACAACCGTTTTTTACCGTCGTGGTATCTTTTCCACAATGATTTTCTAACCATCGTGGTATCTAGGGTCGTGGAATCTATTTGGATTCCATGACGGTTTTTTAACCATCATGAAATAAACAAAACTGACACCAAATAATGAATAGATAGTAACTTTCCACGATAATTTTTCTAAAAAAAAGGTCGTGGAAAGTTATCCTACCACGACGGTTTTTTCAAAAAACGATCGTGGAAGGTTAACCACAACCGTTTTTTGAAAAAACCGTCATGATAGGTCATTCCACGAAAAAAAAAAATTTTACCCATTTCATGCGATTTCCCACGGATAGCAAATACCGTGTGTTATCCATTGCACAATCCAAATTAAAATAATAGATAATCTTCAATTAATTTTGTGTCACAATGTACAACAATTATTACAAAAACATACACTACATTACAAAACCTAATCCTCATCCAAAAATTTTAAATCAATCTAAAACTCAAAGAGAACCCAAACATGTAAAAAATCACACAATCTAATGATATGGGCATTTTGTCAAACATGTAATATGCAAAAATCTCACAAACACATTCAAAACTTTTTTCAAAACAACAATCACCCAAAATCACAAACACAGTCAACAATAACCCAAAATCACGTCTACAATCAACTAAATGAACTTTCATAATATGTGTGGTACAAGAGAGAGCAAGAGAGAGAGAGACTTACCAAGTACACGGCTGTGGGTATGGTCGGCTTCGTAGCGGGGTAGTCGGTGGAGGATTAATTTCGAGGAAGAGATTGGAGGGAGGAGTTGCGGCGGCGAGTAGAAGAGAGAAAGAGAGGGAGAGGTACAAGAGAGAATTAGTGGTGGAGTTACGGCCAGCAGAAATGAGAGGCGACAGAGAAAGGGAGAGGCTCAAGAGAGAATGGAGGCGAGGTAGGAGAGAAAATGGAAGGAGGGGTCACGGCGGAGGAGATGGGTTTCGAAGGTGAGTTTGGAGAGGTGAGAGTGAAAGAGACGCGAGAGTGAAAATGTGGAGGGAATGAGGGTTTTTTTTTTTTTTTTTTTTTTTTATATAAGTGGCGGATTCACGATACACTTAGGAAAAAAAATTTAAAAATGCACCACATACCACGACTATTTTTGGAAACAGTCGGGGAATCATCTAGCTTTCACGATGGTTTTCAAAAACGGTCCACGACAGTTTAAAAACTGTCGTGGAAGCTCGTGGCAACCACGACGGTTTTCGGAAACCATGTTTCGTGTCGTGTTTTTGCCGTACTTTCCATCATTTTTAAAAACGGTCGTGGAAGTTCCATCGTGTAATCTGTATTTTGTAGTAGTGTGGGTTAATATGAGAATTTTAATATTAGTGGGGGACGAGTAGAAAAATCATATATATATATATATATACTTTTATAAAGTTAATTTAGAAGATGCTAAGTGAGAATTCTTTTTTATTTTAGTAGAGGCAATTATGTGAGAATTTTTTTTTTAATGGAAAAATATAAAAATTAAAAAACATTTGGGGTATAACTAAAATAACAAAAAATTTCAGTGGGGTTACAGCCACCACTTGCCCTATGTAAATCTGCCTTTGCGCACTTCACCCTTGCACATTGCATCTCATTAAAGGCCCAAAAGGAAAATATTAATTATGGTCCATTTGGTTTATAGATTTGAGCACAAAATTTAACTTTTGGGTGATTTTGAGGATTTCTTCTGAAAGAGTACACTTCTAAACTATCCTAATCTATAATGACTTTAGGATTTTTAAAGTCAAAAGTTAACATAATATGTCTTTTCAAAACTACCACCAACCAGCAAAAAACGTATTCTAGTAGATTACCAGAATACTTTATGTCTGACAATCAGAGTAAACACGAACCATCAATGATATCCGGCACACCAAAGAGTATTATGATAAAAGATTTTTGATAATCTACCATACTACTTTTGATAATCAACGTGGTCATCGGTCGTCGATGCCAGTCTCTAGAGAGAATTCCAAAAGAATACTACTAGATTATTTTGCTTATTCTATAGGATTATTTTTGTTATTTACAGGTTTTTATGTATTCTATCAAATTATATTTTGTATTTTACTTGATTATTTGTTTATTTTTCTGGATCATTTATTACATCTACCAGATTATTCGGATTGTTTAAATTATAGTAAATTGATAATCAAAATTTGTCAATTAATTTGTTAATTCACCATATTATAATAAAAAGTTGTACAAAATCATATAAAAATAAAGATTTTAATTGTTAAAATAACCTAACCCCCAAATTTGAAAATGCCTAAATTGAAATAAACCCTAATTTCTCATCTCCCCACCCTCACCAAGATTGCATATAAAAGAAAGAATCTTTAAAAAAGTGAAAAGAAGCCAAAGCTGTTGAGAATTTTTGGGTTACTAGAAGACCTCGCCAAGCTTCTTGCGACAACAAGACACGCGACCTGCTCCGAGATAGCAACAAGCCAACAACATCAACGGCTTCGACAAAATTGAACAGGGAAATTATTCAGCAAAAAAAAAAAAAAAAAAGTAGTGTACGAACTTTTCTGGAGAAAAAAAATATGGATTTGCGTGTATAAGGTCCCTTTTGGAACAACGTTTTCTGACATGTTTATGTTTAGTTCGCCGGTTAGAAATGAAATTTTTTTAATTGGAGTTGATTAATTGTTCAAAAACTAGTTATAAAATTATGTTGACTTTTCAGAAAAATATAAAAATTAAAATGTAAAAGTACAGTTTAGTTTGATATAAACTTAAACGCCAAAAGAAGCTAATTCTCTACTCAACTCAAATTCCTAAATCTACATAATTTATCTCTTTTTCATTTAAAAAAAAACAAACTTCAAATCTCTATAACTTTCTTATTTTAAGTGAGATGGTTTTTGCATCTAAATGCTCACAACGACGAGAGTAATCAAATAAGATCCATATTGCATATTTTATTCGAAAACATTTCAGCTCCGTTTGAAAAGGAAAATTTTCTTGTTCTAAATGAGAAAGACTTTTCATTTTGAGAATTAGATGATGTTTGGATGTGTATTATGAAAATATTTAAAAAGATTCATTTTTTTTTAAAACAAAAAGTTGTTTGGAATTAAAAGAATAATGTTGGAAATAGTGCATTATGAAAATATTTAAAAAATATTCTTTTTCTTTTTTTAAAATGGTACTGTACAAAATAAGTTTGAAAATGAGATAGTTTTTCTTTTTCAAAATGAGATAATGATAAAAGAAGTTAGGAAAAACTTTTTTTTTTTTTTTTTTTCAAAAAAATTCCAATTTCTAAAATTGGACCTCTCATCCAAACTAGGGATTCAATTTTTTACATTATTTCTTAAATTACACTTCATTCTTAATTTACATCTCAATCAAATACACATTTTCAAACCAACTATAAAATTTGAACTCGAACCATTGTCCCAGAATCATTAAACTTTTTTTTTTTTTTTTGTGGCTAAATAAAGTAACAAATGTCCTTTTTTAACCCTATATGCTACATGCATTCGGAAATGCTTTCTAATGGAATGAGGGTTATTTTCTTGGTATTTCAAAATTTTTGAAGAAAGTATTTAAATGACACAAATTTAAAGATAATTGCACTAACATGATACAAAAAATTAATACTAAACTAATGTGACACAAAACTAAACTAATATTAACTAAAATTTGTGACATGTTGGTTAAGAATGAGAAATTTGTGTCATGTTGGTCAAAATAAAAAAGGTGGTTAGTTAAGTAATTTTCTTAAAAATAATTTTATCAATCAAAATGTTTTTTTGTTTTAGTTGACTAACTGATGAGGTGTTTCTGTAATTATTGTGAAATCTCAAAGAACATTAACGTGAAATGTTTCTGCAAAAAGATGTCTTTGTAGTTCAAACAAATCATTAAGTAATAAAAAAAACAAAAAAGGAGAAATTGTACTATATAGAAAGTTTGCTAGAGTGACGGTAAATTATAGCAAAATTTAAAATATTTTAAGAATAACAAAATCTTGTATGATCACAAAACAATATATAAATAATGATACTTGATTTTGATAATCAAACATCAAAAAATAATGCCAAACAATTGCATTGACATATAAACATTGATCTCAAATAAGAAAAAAAAAATTAGCATACTCTTTATAACAACATGAATATAATGGGGAAAAAAAAGAAGAAAATATAACAACATGAAATCTACGTATAATGACATGTAATCAATATACGATTACAAGTACTACAACGGCATTAAGTCAAACTACAATGACAAGATTTCAAAATACCCTTACATGGTTCAAATACAAATACGATAAAGTGTATGCCAATAACAACAATATATTTATCCTTATGTTACATAATACAAAGGTACCTTAGATAAATGCCATTAAATCATGTTTTTGATTGATTTTTGTCATACAATAAAAAAAATTCTTGTAAAAAATGACATAACATGACATCATAGTTATTTATTTATTTTAAAATACCGATTATAATTACTAGTTGGCATCCATGATATAATCACCTGAGTTATTAGTGGGTTACTAACTGTTTACCAATTGGTTACCGACCACTAACGGATTTTCAATCGGTAGCCACCACCGTCGGCAGGTCACCAATTGATTTAGCATTCTTAGAGATCAACCAACAAACAGTCCCAATCTTAGTGCGCGTTGATGACAGAGAGGTCAATCAAAGTGAGAGGCAAACTAGGTGATTTTGACGGATGCCGAATCTGGTAAGAGAGGACTGTTGCAGTACCGGATCTCGCCGGGGTGGAAGGCAACTATGGTGCTATTGAAACTTTGTTGGGGTGGAGGCTGCTGTCTAGGAAAGAAAGTGGTAAGAGATCAAAGGGAGTGAAGGAGAAAGGGTGGAGGCTATGGTTTGAGTTTTATCTCTTTTTTTTTTTTTTTTTTTTTTTTGATTAATTCCTCATTTGAAGGAAAAATACCAATAATGCTCTTATTTAAAAAAAGACATTTGCTAAGCACGCGCTAAAAACTATTAAGGGTCTATTTAGAGGACATATGGAGATGGTGTTTTGGAGGTTGAGTTGGAAATGTGTGTTTGGAGATAGACTTTTGGAAAAATTTTGTGATATAGAAAATAGTACAAAAATTTGAAATATGTTCGGAAAAAATATGTAAAATGGATCATGTCTTGTTGTTTCGTCATTACGAGCATTTTGACATAAAATTCCTCATTTCAATTTGAAATGTGAAAGTTTTAGACTTTAAAAGTTTATGTTTTTGTAAAATGAAAGAGAGATAAAGTTTGATATAAAGTTAGAGTTTTTGGATTCAGATTTTGTTTTGTCATCTGGAGTTACTGTCCCAAACAAACACTAAATAATTAACAAAAGTTATGAAAAGGACCATCAATGGAACAATTTTCAAATTTAGGAGGTTGATTGCTAAGAATATTAGTTCTGGGACTAAATTACTAAATAAGAAAAGTTCAGGAGGCATGTGTACAAATAAGTCTTTTTTCAATAGTAGAAGAGAAAATTAAAATAAATAAATTTTATTACCTATTAAAATATTTCACAAAATTGTTAAATTTCAATCTATTTGCCAATTTGATCTAGCAATATCACTTTGCGCAAGAAAGAAGGGTGCTTTATTTGTGTAAAAGAGGTACAACTGGGTGCCACTTTCCAAACTTTTGACAATTAGGTTAATTGGTTAGGGTCAGAGGCCCACTTTAGTATCACGTCATTTCAGTTGTTGCCTTCTAGTTTCCCCGTCAAATTATGTCTTCCAAATTACAGTGCAACTTATCAAATTAAAGAGGAGGAGAAAAGTTTTATATAACTTTAGCATCTATTTGGTGTATCAGTTTATATTGTAAAATTTAAGTTTGAATTGAGTTATGTATTTAATTAGGTGTTTGAATTGTTGAGATTAAAAATATAAAAACTTAAAATGTATTCGAAAAAAAAAAATCATTATATAACTTGTTTCGTTCGTTTTAAAATTTTATATAATTTTCTAAAGATATTATTTTATTTGGACTTGTATATGCAAAATTATTAACTTTTAAAGTTTGAAAATAGCAAAACTGAGATTGACTTTTCAGAAAAAAAAATACAAAATTGAATTGTAATTTTTGGATCCAATCTTTGA
Organism: Ficus carica; assembly: GCA_009761775.1. Taxonomy (NCBI): domain Eukaryota; kingdom Viridiplantae; phylum Streptophyta; class Magnoliopsida; order Rosales; family Moraceae; genus Ficus; species Ficus carica. Next base: position 6,961,298 of record CM019746.1, read on the forward strand.
CACCAAACATGAACTTAGTTCATTACTATAGAATAATTTCCTATTGATATTATTTAAGTATTAATTATTCAATATATATATATACACACACGGGAGTTCTTGTATCCAGCTCCCCATTTTTGCCGAACACGAACGGCACTCTCCCTTCCCCCGACACGAATGGCTACTGATATCTCAATTTCACCGGAAACCATCGTCGATGGCGAGAGATCTTGAGCTTCCATCTCTGTCCTTGTCTTTGCTGTTGTCGATGTTGTCGGGGTTCAACATGTCGCACCTGTTCGAGAGCAAGAGGAAGGCGGCATTGATGTACATGTCGCGGTGCTCAACGAGTGCGATCATGGCGAAGCTGGAGAGCATGGCGTAGGGGCTGAGTTTCAGGGTGGTGAAGGTGAAGAACTTTTAGGTGAGGCTGCAAGGATGCTCGGAGGGGAGGTAGGGCAGGCTCTCTACCATCGTCTGTGGGTTGTACTGCTCCTCTTTTCAAGTTGTGTCGCGCTTGTTCATGGCTTGTCCCGCCGTATCGTACGGCTGCCGGACCCATGAGATAAAAATTTGATCACAAACATAGTTGACACTAGTACATATCGGTCTCGGATATCGTTTTCAAGCTAAAAATTTAAGAATATTACAAAATTATTCTTAAATAAACAGCATCGAATATGTAGTATAGTCTCTCTCTTCTTCACTCGATCCTTGATCCCTTATTCATCCCAAAAGAAACACAGGAACAACCAAAAGAGCCTTTCAAAGGCATTGAGCAAAGAACAAAAGTGTCATCCTATTCTGTAGTCTTCTTTTACTCAATCCTTAATCCCTTATTTGTACACATGCAACCTTATTTAGCATACAGTTAAGGTGGGGAAAATTAAGGGAAAGCGTTCAATTGAGCTTACAAATTGAAATAATGAAGGTAAAGGTAGCGCGTATGAAGATGGAAATCAACTAATGTTTTTATTTACCAAAAAAAAAAAAAAACAAATCAAATGATGCTTTTATAGCGAAAAAAAAAATACTTATGTTGTTTCCTTTAAAAAAAAAAAAAAAAAAAAGTAGAATTTGGAGGTCATGTATTGGCATAATTACTTAATTTGAAGGTAAGATCACAACTAATTAACTCTTTTGGATGTAGCAATAATTGCTCTATAAAGGTATAATGTAACGGTAATTCAATATCTAATTACACTATAGATCTGAAGATCGAATATTCCACTCAATTTATAATTGAAAAAAAATATGTGCAAGGCAATTGTCACACCCGTATGGTACATTAACCAGAAGTTACAGTGCAAAAATAAAAAAGTAGTCCACAAGTGTTTAGTAGTCCATAAAATTAACAACACTAACAATGAATGCTAGACAGAACATCGACCCACACTACAAAATAATAGAAAATAGGTCCCAAAAGCAGGACCCCCCGGTGTATTAACTAGAAATCCTGGTTACCTAATGATCTTATCCATTTCTTATCCACCAATTCCACGCTCCACCAGGCAAATGTCTGTTTACTTTCACTACAATTGCTAGGAGATTTTGACATCTAATGTTAATTAGTTTACCAAATTTGTCTCTTTTTTTTTTTTTTTTTTTTTTTCTTTCTCAAATTCAAATCATGTCATATGATTTCAAGAATTCGTCCATCAATACTCCTAAAATGAAAAATAATTCGAGACAAGCAAGAATTGAACACATATTCTGCTTCCAAAGCGAAAAAAATTGTAAATCCCTTATGCGTATGGGAGAAAATTTTGAAAAGGAATTTGGAAAATGACATGAATGAATCCTTGACCTATACAAACTAGCTCACAAAACTAAAAGGACTGAATTGTTTGAAACTCTTTGGCTCTCTCATTATTTAGGGCCACACAGCAAACCCACTAAAAGTAGCCAAAAGCTTTACACATCATTTAAGCTTTTACTAAAGTATGTTTTCGACAGCGACCACATAATACTAATCGGATAATACATTGGATAATTTATTTATTAATACGCACGTCCAAACAATAAAACAAATAATTAAGAACTAAAGAAATAGAGAATATAAATAAAAATAAATAAGTAAGAAAGAAAGAGAACCTCCAAATCCAAAAGCAAAATCCAAGTGTTGCTTTTTTTTTTTTTTTTCCTTCCCCACATAAATAAATTAATCACGTTCAGGCAAAGCTAAAAGAATAATATTTTATGGGAGCTTTAATTATTTCGTGGACGAAATTAAATTCAAAAAAGAAAAAAGGACGAGAGAGAAAGAGGGAATTTTTAGCGTACACAGCCGCTGCAGATCCCAGTGAGAGAAACCGGGAATCTACAGAGAGCACCGCCCGAGGACGACGACGTCGTTTCGTCAACATCCACCGCCGGCGGAAGAACCCTACCGTCGGCGAACAAGACCCGGCCGTTCCTATGCTCTCCGACCACCACGGCATTCTCGAGCTCCGCCGCGGCGCCGAAGAACGCCGCGCCGTCTCCGAACCTCCTCTCCACCTCCAGAAACTCCCCTAGCGACGCCGGCTTCGAATCGCCGTCGTCGCGGCACAAGCTCCACCACCGGCGCCTCCTATCCGCCACAACTGCCGCCGACGCCGACGCCGACGCCGCCTTCTTCTTCGCCTTCCTGCACTTTCGCGAACCGGCACCGGCAACGGCGGAGGACTGAGCGGCCGTCGCTGAGGAAATCGGGGTGTCGCGGCGGCGCTGAGACGGCGCTCGGAAGGCGATCGTGGGGAAGCTGACGCCCATCAGAGTCCCCAGCGTGGTGCTTCTGTCGTGGAAGAAGGAGCCTGTGGACTGCGAAATGCGAGAAGAGAATGAGAATGAGAATGAGAAATTGGAAATTGGAAATTTGAAATTTGAAATTGGGAGCGAGAGAAGATTAGTTGATTACCTCGGTGTCGAGATCGGAGGAGGAAATGGAGGAGTTGGTGGGAGAGGAAGGCGGAGGAAGGAGATCGTTAGCCGGATCTAGCATTTCTCGATTTTTGTATCAGCACTCTCTAATATCTGTTGAAATTCCCGTTTTGGGGAGAGAGATTTATCAGAGAGAGATAGAGAGAGAGAGAGAGAGAGGCGTTTTGTTGTTGTTGTTGTTGTTGGTGTTGTTGATGACGGTGTTATTTGTTGTTTGTTCTTTGCTTTGAAGATTATAATGTGGGAGAAGATTGAGAAAGACAGTGACAGTGTGAGAGAGAGAGACACATATATGAGAAGATGGATTTTTTTATGTTAAATGGGTTTTGGGGAGATCATTAATGCTGGCTTTCTTGAGTATGTTTTATTTTGGGTCCCTTTGATTTTTTATTTATTTATTTATTAGAGGGGCTTTTTTGCATTGGGAGTATGCTTTTATTATTTTCATTATTTGGTTGAATGAATTTTGCATTTATTCTCAGGGGGAAAAAAAAACATGCTTTTTTTGAGAAACTATAATTGCTTCTTTTTAACTTTAGCTATTTATCCTGTCACAAGAAAATAGCTATCTTTATTACCATCATAATTGCAATTATTTGCTTGATCCTTTTGAAGTTTTAACTTAGTTCATTACTTTAACAGCATATTTACTTATCCGTAATCGAAGTGATTATAAATCAAAGTGGGTAGGATTCGAAATAGGTTGGATTCACAGTCAGGATTCATAGTTAAAATATGTTATTTACTTAGGTTTCAGGAATCGGAGTCGGAATCATTGTCAATTCCATTCATGCGTTTACTTAGAACAGGAATCGGAGTCAGTTACTGTAAATTTACTTGTATACTCCTTTATTTATTGTGTTTTCTTAAAAATCAAAAGTAAAATAACCATTATGATATTAACGTAACAAAATTAAATTGTGTAATTTTTTGTTTCAAAAAATTAAAAAGAGTAAAAAAAAAAATTTAAAATAAGTAAAGTATAAAAAATATAAAAATAGAAACATAATAATATATTGTGATAAAAAAAAAGTTATTTATTTACGCTAATAACAATAATAGTAATTAGGATAGTTATATAATATTAAGTTAATAAAAATATATTATATTTGGTTAATAAAAATAATTAATATAGGTTGTTATTATTTTTTATTACAATTTTTTGTAAATAAACTAAGGATAAAATGATAATTGAATGTTAATAGTGGGAATGAGAGTCACAATCCGGAGGGGGTATGGGATTGTCAATCTCATTTCTCAATCCCAAATTGGTATGAGACCCACCATTCTCACTCCCATTTCAGAAAGAAAAAAAAAAAAAAAGAACAAATAAACAAATGATTGACTCTCATTCTCCACTTTTATTCCCTACTTTTAACAAGTAAACATGCTATAAGAATATATTAATTTATCATGAACGAGAAATGAAAAGGAAAGGTGTATAATTTTTCCTAGACACCTGAACTATTAGGGAAAAATTATTTTCTAGGGGACTTTTACAGTGTGGTAAAGTCATTTTTCTTCATTGATGGGATAAAAACTCTACGCTCTTCGATTAAAATCGAAGAGTTAAAAAGGGTTCAAGAACACCTACGTAAAATAAAACCTACAACATAATATTACTATCCCTGACCTACCAGAATTTAAAAAAAAAAAAAAAAACAAAACAAAACAAAACAAAAAAAAAAACACCAAAAACAAATCAAAACAAAAAACTCGGCTATAACTACGGCGAGACCCACAACGAGACCCACGACGGAGAGCCTCACCCACAGTGGCCAACGACGGTGAACACAAGTGAGGGAAGCAAGAAAGCTCAATGCGCTCAGCGATAAGCATGGAGGGGAGCAAGTTTGCGATAGTGACGAAAGCGATGGGAAGTCAAGGGGCGATCTCCGATAGGCGCTTGATTTGCACCGGATAAAAAAAAAAAAAGAGAGTTATGATCTATTATAATTGTATCTTTTTCTTTAAGTATCATTGATTCTCTAATGAATAACAATATTTACGATCTTATCACAAATTGAATATTCTTATTATTCAAACCCCGAATAAACACTTGAGGGACGTCTACTTCATAATGATAATTAACATTCACAACTATTTATTATATTTCCAAGATACAAGAAATAGGATTCAACATCTGTTTAATGTGTACTGTCAAAAGACATAATGTCAAAAATAAAGTTTGTTAGCAAACTTAGAGTTAAGACTATTTCATATGTGAACATCGTTGATTAAATTTAAATATTCTATATACTAATGGGGATTATCAGATGTTCAAAAAATAATTGTGTTCCCAATCTGTATGATCATATTATGTAAAACACTTTAATTCCGATGACAGCTCAACAACAATCCAGATAAGATTATCCTATTCATAATGTAGATGATCCATGCTAGTAATAATAAGTTAAAAATCCCAACTTTAATTATTTATTATGGACATTTTTAGATTAATATATGATCTTATATATAACACTCATATATCATATTTAAGGTCACATAAATAATCATAGAATTTTATGATATTTATTAGGGAAATTGTAACAAATATCATATTTTATAAGTACATTTGAAGTTTATAGCATGTTTTTTAATAGATAATAAATTTTAACATATATTTCTGGTAAATCATTAGATTTCCTTGGATTTTCTAAAAAAATTTCGGATCTATGGTTAATTTTTTAACTACAAATTTATGTGCATGGTTTTATGTTAGAGAGAGAAGAGGAACGAGGACAAGTATTTTTTTTGATATTATATGGTCATAAATTTGATTATGTTATTTATTAAAAAATTTTAAATTTTATACTATAATTTACTATTACTCAATTCAAAAATACTATTTTGTTCTTTCTAAATAGTATCAACATATATGCTCATAAGAGTATAAAGCAAATAAACTAACTTATTTAAATAGCAATAAAATTTTAAATATCATATGCCATCTAACCCTAACAAATTGTTCCAAAAAGGGATGTAAAAATCCCTCTGTTTCTCTCATTTTATTATTATTATTATTTACTGGAACTCTCTCCTTTATTAATAATCAAACGATATTGGATTGGTATTTGAAAATAGTAAAAATGAGTGTGATGTGAACTTCAAAATAATACAAATTGAAATTGAATTAAAATATTTTAATAACCTTTTTGAAAAAAAAGAAAAAGAAAAAGAAAATAGTTCACACTTATGTTCCAGAAATTTGAATCTAGTTTGCAGTCGAAACCTGGGAATAGCAAAATAATAATAATAATAATTTTAAAAAAATTAAAAAATCCATTTAAACCACCCAAATATAGGATCCCCTCCCCTCCCTCTGTTTTTAGTTTAGCGATTTGAAACCCATCTTTTACAATTGAAAAAATCTAAAATTTCTTCAAGCAAAAAAAAAAAAAAAAAAAAAAATTTCAATTTAAATAAAAAAAAAAGTGCAAATCACATGAATTTTATCTACAAATCATATGGAGATTAAAATTTTGAGCGTGGAGGTTGTCATATATAGCCGACATAACTAATCCAAGGGCTAGTGTTTTTCTTCTTTGGAGAACTGTCAAAGTCAAGGAATTTACAATTCTTTAAACTAATACGTCACTAGAAAATTCTTCTATGACTGTTGACAAGAAGACTCCCATTCTAATTTGCTACAAAATAATTTTAGATCTCCTCAGACTTATCAACATGTTTACCTTGTCTCAATGCCAGGTGGTAAATACCTTGTCTGAACAAATGACCTACATACTTGTCTTATTGGCCCTTTTTTTTTTTTTTTAAGGAAAAATCTACAAAATACCCCTTAAATTTTCCTTGCATACCATGTTTGTCCTTGTGTTTTTGGTAATTCAAAAAGTATCTATCAATTTTTTTAAACCATCTCAAAATTATCCCTAAGTTTTTAAAAAGAGTTTAAAAAAAAAAAAAACCTTTAACTAGTTGAATTGTTAAAAAAGGGCATAAATATACCCTTAATAATCAATATTAAGCATTATTTTCAATATTAGTAAACTGAAAATTAAATTCAGAGTTAAAAAATTAACCAATAAAATAAATCTATTTTTTTTATTTAAAAAAAAATCATTTATCCATCTTTCTTTCTTAACAGTTTGACTACCACAAGAAAGGCAACCAAGTATGTAACTTACCAAAAACATCAATCTGCTACACATCAAATTTCCGTATGTAACTTACCACAAGCATTTATCCATCTGCCACACATCAAATTTCCGATTTCCGTTTGCGTGCAACTTATTGGACCAGGCTAAATTCACTAAAGAGATCATTTGGTTGGTCGACAACAAATAGCGAGATTTATTTTTTCCTTTTTTCATTTTTGGATTTTTTTTTAATTTAAAATTTTACTTAGTTTAATTTTTAATTAGTATACTAAAAATAGTATTGATCAAACTAGTTGCTAAGGATATTTTTGGTATTCCAAAAGCTTTAAATGTTTGAAGGGTTAATTTTTAACTATTTTTAAAAAATTAAGGGAGAGTTTTGAGATGGATTAAAAACTTAGAGAGTAATTTTTGGGTTATAAAAAACGTTCTAGTAATGAAAACTCGAAGGATATTTTTCAGATTATCTCTTTTTTATATTTTAATAAACAATTGTCACGTTAACAAAATGGATTCCATTGACTCCTCTCCACTGTATCTATATATCTTAAGAGTGGATATATTAGCACCAATAAAATTCATGATGTCCAACAAAATCTAACTCTATTACATGATTAGTTCATTTAGGGGATTTTTTTTTTTTTTTTTTTTAAGATAAATATAGATGTGGTTACGGGCATAGTCTAGTGAAGACTTAGATCTCATATATATATATATATATATATATATAATTTTTGGTGTCTCGAACAGTGTTTAGTCAATAATACTATGCCGTATCATTTAACAAGTTTGAAATGCTTTGTAATATAATTAAGAATAATTGGCCCAAATGATCTCTAAACTCTTTACAAGATGATAATTTGGTCCTTGTTTTTTTAATTCTGACTGAGACCCTAAACTCTCTAAATGTTGGTAATTATAGTCATTTTCATCCAAATCCGTTAAAATTCTAATGGAATAGGTCACATACAATGCATGTTATATAATTTGGGAAGGTATTTTAGTAATTTAATAATATATTTAATTAAAAAAAAAACTCAAAAAAAAAAATCCTAGATGTCCTCTTCTCTCTCTCTTTCTCTCCTCCTCCTCTCTCTCTTTCCTAGTTCCAAAACCCATTTCTTTCCCTTTTTCTCTCGAAGCTTCTGGCCAACACGAACTCCAAGGTGACCGGCGACCACCACTCGGTGTTGCTCCAGATCATCGGGATCCTCCAAAAAATACTATCAATGTTCAAAAAACAAAAAACCCATAACATTTTCCAAAAAAAAAAAAAAAAAAGGGGGAGAAAGAAACCCTTAATCGGGGAGGGTGGGCATGAGGATGGCGTGAGGGGAAGGGCGGTGGGGTTCACGTAGGGGTGGGTGACAATGACTGAATCGACGTAGGGGAGGGGCGACGACGATGATGTCATCGACAACGGACTAGTTGAGGAGCACCGGGTATGCCTTGCGGATGCGGATTGCAAAGCTCTTCACCCCCTGGCGGTCTTGCGTTGATAATAGCTTCTCTGTTGTGCCCAGCCATCGCTTCACCTCCTCAATCGCGATGTTTCTCGTGCCCAGCCACAAGTAGGATTCCCTTTCCTCTCTGATTTTGTTTTTGGGGCTTGGGTTTGAGTCCGGGGGAGGGGGGTGGGTTTGAGTTCGGTGAAGGTGTGGGGAAGGGTGGTGGCTAAGTTTGAGTTAAGTGAAGGTGGGGTGGCAGCGGCGATGCTGGGTTTAAGTTTGGGGGTGCCTAGGTTTGAGTTTGGTGGGGTGGGTTTAAGATTGGTGGGGGGAGGGCGGCGGCTGGGTTTGAGTTTGGTAAGGGGGGTTGGGTTTGAGTTCTCAACTTTCTCTCTCTCTCTCTCTCTCTCTTTCTTATTTTTTTGTTTGTTTGTTTGTTTTTGTTTTTGTTTTTTTAATGTTATAGGTATGAGGTATAATTTTTAATAAAGGTATTTTCGTCTTTTGATGGTTTAATGAGCTCATGCGATGGGTCATGTAAACTATTTCATTAGAAAATTAACAGATTTGGATGGAAATGACTATAATTGTCAACATTTAGAGAGTTTAGAATTGTCTCGGCCAATAATTTAAAAAATAGGGACAAAATCATCATTTTATAAAGAATTAAATGACTATTTAAGCCAATTACTCTATATTAAAAGCTTAAAAGATTTTAACATCTAACTTCATTTAATGACGTGACATAATATAATTGATTATACACTATTTAAGACACTAAAGTTCAACAGGTCATCTAAATCCTTTCTAGTGTTAATTTCTTTAGGGACACGAAATTAAAATTTCAACAAAAATTACAATGTAACTGTATTTTTAAACCTTTTGCCTACATTTATACTTTTTTTTTTTTAATCTGTTTACAGCTTCTTATTTTTTTTATTTATTTATTTTTAAACGAATTATGTATTTATAGTATAGTTGATATTTGATTAATTCAAGATCTAAGTTTGAAATATGGTCTTTTTTTTTAAGGTAAATAAAGTATGGTTCAAAGTTAAAACCTAGGGCATAATTTTTATTTATTTTTTAAATGCAAATATAATCTATTTTTTTGTTTCATAATTGCCTTTTAATCCCAGGTGCCCTAGGTTGTAATTTGCAAAGAATATTATAGAGAATCGATTCCCTACTTGAATGCATTATTGAAACACATGCCATCTACTCTCATGTTATTGAACTTCTTTATGTAACTGTCTAACAGTATTCTGGTACCTAGTTCGAGTAATAAACCTCCATATTGTAGCACAGAGAGAGAGAGAGAGAGAGAGAGAAAGATACCATAATTATGCATATGGAAACTGTTGGAAATATTTTTAGTAAGGGTGTATATTAATTTTTTTTTTTTTTTTAAGATAAGATAAATTTTAAAGACTGGTATGCGAGAATTTTTAATTTTAGTAGGTTTACGTGTAAATATTTAATTTTAGTAAGACAAAACAGTAAAATTATAAACATATAATTAATTTTAAAAGAAAAAATATGATAATTTTTATTTTTTAATGGGGATAAAATTGAAATTATATGAAAATTTTTTATTTTTTAATAAGAATAAATTGTAAAAATTATAAAATTTTAAGATAAATTTAAAAGAACAAAAAGTCTCAATGAGGGCTGCAACCCCCACTGGCCACCCTACCTCTGCCACTGATAGTGACGGCCGAGACATGCAGTATCGTTTAATACCGAACAGGCAAGTTTGGAACAGGATCGACGTTTGAATCCCGGAAAGAGAAATGCAACATGATGTCATAATTTGTTATTTGTTATTTTTTTTTCCAAGGCCATTAATGAATTTTCCAGACTGGAAAAGAAAAGAAAAGCACGAGTTGGGAGTACAAAAAACATGACGAGAAACTCTGGTGAAAATTGGTATAATGACTTTTGCAGGTTAAGCAACATTACTCGTGACTGAAAAGTTCAAGTGTCTCATTATGCATGCATGCCCTTCTAATTGTGCCCCCCCCCTGTCTCTCCCCCTGTGGCTGTGGCTGTCACCATTTTCTAATAATTGCCCACTACTTTGTTATCTTTACCCAACTGGCACACAAAGCCATTTTTATAAAATTGGAAAGACATATAACATTTCATATTTCTGTTACGTCGTTTTCTCCTAGCTGAATATTGCAATAGTAGGTTGTTCTCCTCCTTTATTTAGGTCAAATTTGATCAAAGGGGACCAAACTAAGTAGTCCTTGGAAGCATTATTTTTTAAGGAAATGTGGATCTACTAATTAAAAAAGGATTGTTTCGCTTTCAAAATGTCCAACCACGGAAGAGAATACGTTCAAATTTAGTTTCTTTCTTTTTCCGGGAATCAAATAGTCTCTTGAAATTGGAAAAACACTCAAAACTTTTCAAGGACAAATCATGACTAACACAATTGTCTACTTTCCACTGTTGATCAATGTAAGTCTCGCAAGAGTTTTAGCATGCGTTTTGTTGGTAGGCTAGAGTCGAAATTTTTTTTTTTTTTTTTTATTTAAGTTAAGTTAAAATGGAGTTGTGCAATTGGTGTATATTTGGCTAATTGGAGTTAAAATGTATTAAATTTTGAAATTTTTTTTTTAGAAAAAAATACCAATATAGATCTTTTTTTGTTTATACATAGAATTTCAAAAAAATATATCTCATATAGACTTGTATATGCAAATTTTTTTAAAGTTTTGATTTCTAAGTTATAATTGCAACTGGTGAATAGTAAAATTAGTTGACTTTCAAAAATAAAAAACTCATTTTGTTTTTTTTTATTTATTTGTTTGAAACAGTGAACCAAATATGCATTTAATATCTTGGGGGCTTGAACTAAGCTCTTGGTTTGGGACTCAATCTCCAGCTGTGAAGTCTTATTGGTTTAATAGAATTTTTTTTTAATAGAAAAAAAAGCTCTAGTGGTGGTCTCTTCATTACCCCAATTTCAACCCTACAGGTGTGATCCACTTCTTTAGGTATAGCAACGAAGAGATGAGATTTAACTTATGATGCGTTTGGTAAAACGATTTGAGTTAAAATTTTTAAGTTTGAGTTGGTTGACTTTTTAAAAATTAGTTATAAGTTTTGTTGACTTTTCAGAAAAAGACAAAAACTGAGATGAAAATTTTGAGTTTGAGATGTAATGCCAAACGTAAGCTTAGTCTCTTACAGTTGTCAATCCAAGTTCTGCCTAGAGCATCATCAACCCAATGCATCAATAGTCAAAGCTGGAACGGAGATCTTACGGGAGTTTCATGAGATTCAAACCTAGGTGAACAAATGAAAAGATTAAAAAAGGTATTATCTTTTTTTGTCACCCTCTCCACCAATGTAGGTGTGATGATTTAATAGTATTTAGAGCTTCAAAGAATCCCAATCGTATTTGTACGGAGCTTGGAATTCTACCGTTAAATGCATTCGTACAGTTATCCTTTGTCTTGGCGATTAAGGTTGCTCATTAATTTATACAGATGCTAATAAATGCAACTCATTGTCCGGGCTAGATTCAGAATTTGTTCGGTTTGAGGAATTTTATGATTCTATTATTGTATCATATACTAAATTTTTAATCACATCTTTAATAGCCCATTTAGTTGAACTATTAGAATAGTTATTATTGTACTCAAATACCATCATTTGATTAGACTATTAATGGAGTAAAACTATTTGAATGTGTTATTATTTAATAATTCAATTCAAATCTAAATCTAAATTTTCACTTTTTAAAATTTCATATCACACTCATATTTCAACATTTACATTATTCAAATGCAATTTTAACAAAAAATATCTAAACACACATTTCATTTGAATACACAATTTAAATATATAAATATTCAATTTGAATGAATATTTAAATGTAATTTATAATTTAAACGGGCATAAATCTTCATGTTTTAAGCAGGATACCAGAGCTCGATTCATTGAGTTATCTTTTTCAACACCGTTCAAAGTTACACACGCAAAAAAAAAAAAAAAAACAATAAAACATTAAAGCAATAATGATTATAGCGAGGATAAATTATGAGTCAATAAACAAAGCAAACAATAAGTTAATATTTGTGTCCCTCCACATCTATCATTAGCCAACCATGTGCAGCCCCCAGCCCCCCCCCCCCCCCCCCCCCCCAAAACGATTAACATATCTGATCCTTTGATATTAGCCACCTGCAAGGCACCATTTAGGCCACATTTGAAATCGTTTCCAATTATCTGAGGCGCGAAAATGAAAAAGTGTCCTAACTAGCGTTTGTTTTGTAAATGTTTTGAATACGAAAACGAAAATGAAATGAAAAATATTGAGAATGGATTTTTGAAAGAAATGAAAATTGGTTAAAAGTTATTTTCTCGTTTTCGTTTCATTTTTAAGGTTTCGTTTCATTTTAAGGTTGTAAGAATTTTGATACATATTTTCAGAAACATACCCAAACGCAATTCAACTTTTTCTTATACCTAAATCAATATAGTTAAAAATATAACCAAATATAATTTTAAAAACAATCTCAATATCATTCTTAAGATATTCTCATTTTTTTTTTTCATACAAAAAACAAAATCATTTTCAAAACGAACGAAAACAATAACAAATGGGCCTTTAGTTTCTCATAATGGCTTGAACCTGCCCACTCTCTCATGCTTCATGTTACATTACACAGTGAAGGGGACCGAGAAATTGAATTTTATTATGAGTTTGAAATAAAAAAGTATGCCTATAAGAAAGAAGGTGAATAGGGACTACCAAAAGTAAGGTTACCAACAAAATTAACTCGTTCCCATGCAATTCAACTACCTTAGCCTTCTTGTATTTTAATAAAATAAAACAAATCTCTCAAAATTCATCAGCAATAATAATAATAATAATACAACAACATCAACAACAATAATAATAAGTAAAAAAGAAAAAACAACAACCATCGCCTATTTAAAAAAAAAAAAAACTTTAGAATCATTCTCACTTTATTTTTTAAACTTTAAAAACTTCATACTTTACCTTCTGAATTTTTAATTAACCTCTCTTAACCCTTTGTTAGAAAATGTATACATTTGTCTATATAAAGAGGGAAAAGAGTAGTTTGAGTGTGATTATGTGATCTTTTCCATTTGTTTGTAACAAAAAGTCTAATAGTATTAATTAACCTAGACTAATTTATCTATCTTAAGTAAGAGTTATTAAAGTTTAAAAATAAAGTGAAAATAACTCTAAAATTCAGGAGTACAGATGAGATTGATCCAAAAAAAAAAAAACTATATCCTAAGTATAGTGATGGGAAAAGGGTGGACTGATGGCACAATCGAAGGGCCCATTTGAGGTCACTTTTAGAAACAATGTTTGTAAAAGTTTTTTTTTTTCTCTACAATTTTACTATTTACTTTTTCAAACATTTTCAAAAAACTTAAACTTTAAAAGTCCATAATTTTTCATTTAAGTCGAAATAAGATGTTTTTTTTAATTACATAGTATTTCAAGATAAACGAAACAAGATACATATTTTAATTTTTTTATAAACACATTTTAAGTTTTTACTTTTTCACTCCAAACAGTTCATTTTCACCAAACACATATTTTCAAAAAACAAGTCATCTCCAATCTCGAAAACACTATCTCCAAAAGTGACCCAAAACGGGCCTTAAAAACTCCCAATGTAATGCAGATGTGAAACTGAAAAGGATGGTCAATTGATATATTTCTTTTCTATGAACAAAAGTTTCCAATGTACATGGTCAGAAAATCCAAAGACAAAAAATGTCCTTTTATAGCTCTTTAAGCCCAAAAATTTTTTTGTACCCCACCTGAAACTATGACCAGAAACACGACGATCTACAGAGACGATATGTCATTTATATAGTCATTCCACATTTCAGTTGCAATAGAGTCCCTCAACTGCAGAGAGTATTCTAGTTGTTCATCATCAAATGGAACATCCAAAGCCAAATTCTCAGCATGCATCATTTGTTGATCCATCTCCGACGGTGGCGATGATTCTTCCACTTGTAGCAGACTATCCTGTTCATACATTCTGAAGAGCCAGTCATCTGGTTTCTCTCTTCGGATGTAGTTGTGTATGCCACATGCTGCTACAACCAACTTCACCTGAGTTTGTAACGGGTACGGAGGAGCTGTTGTCAATATAGGGAAGCGTGCTTTCAAAGTGCCAAAGATACGATCAGTGGCATTCCTTAGCAAGGAATGTCGCTGATTGAATAGCTCTTTGGCATTTTCAGGATGGTAACCCTCAGGAAACTCCTTCAAGTGGTAAGGAACATTGGGATATGGAGCAATGAAGCCTGGGAGATTCACATACTTGTTGTCCAAAAGATAGTATTTACCTGCATTGTCAGGATTTTCGTTCAAGAGTTCATGTACAATCCACGAGTTCAGAAGAACAATATCACTTCTAGTTGTTGAAACGGCAATGCCTCAATAATGCAGCAGATGTTCATCTTAAACGTGATGCAAAAAGTTGTAATTTTCAGACTGGAGATCCAATAGTCGCAGGAGCTGGAGAGGAACATACCTTCAGGAACTGGCAGCTTGTTTCGTCTTGTGATCGCCGAATTTAGAACTCGAAACTCTGATGCAGAACCTTCCCAGCCAGCAAGGACATAATGGAACTTGAGATCAAATGAGCAAGCAGCCAGAACAGTTTGTGAAAGTAAGCCGTTTTTGTTGCGGAAAGGTCCTTGCTCGTCAACGCCAACCATTACAGGAATGTGCATTCCATCAACCACTCCAATGCAGTCCTATCAAAGAAACATTAATGAGAAAGAACCATTGGCACAGGTTTTGACTAGTCTCCATAACCATAGATAGGGTTACCTTAAAATATGGGTAGAATCTGGGATCTTCCAGAACTTCTGAAGGAATATCAGGGCTTGGGGGCTGAAAGAAATCTATTACAATTGCCATTATAGCATTCAGAACATTGTTAAAATGGCGACTGATGGTTTCTCCTGAATAACGGAATAACTCTTGTACAGCTCGAGTTCGCAGATTGTGGCCAACTATGAACATGAATATGGCTAATTGCTCTTCAATCTTGATTCGATTTGTGTGGCGCAGCAAGCCCTTGGCTTGCAAAATATCACACAACTTATAAAATACATGCTTATCCATGCGAAAATTCTCCAGACAACGTTCATTTTGACCATTCAGTACTTCATCTACAAATTTTGCACCAGAAGATGCTAAACCATGACTTAGTTCTTTAGGGATACAATTCCCGTAGACTACATCTTTCTCATCATCAGAGCTCTCCATTACAAATTCAATATCTGCATTCAACAATGTAAACAGCACAAATCAGCAAAAGTTAAGATGTATGGACAAAGGTTTTAACGTCTAACGAGGACTCTTGCCAACTTATTTAAATTAAAAATCCAGGATGAACAAAATGCAGTCTCATATGAGCAGAACAATATTGAACACAAATCACTCAGAAGGATGACATCCATCATTCAAATTTCGTTAAGCTAGAGCACTAACATAAACTAGGAAACGTGAAAGGAGTCATAAATAAAAAACTAGGAAAAACAAAAAAATCATTACGAATCATGGAAAGATTGCTGATCATATTCAAGGATCAGAGAATTCCCTTAAGCTCCTCAGGAGCTGAAACGCCATAAGGAATCCTAATACTTAAGTCTATCCCTTAGAAATAACACATCTTCTTCAACACACTTTAAGAATCTTATATCTTGTTCCAACAAAATAAGCCCAAAAAGCACCAGCACAACTACATCTCATTAAGACTCCAATTAACCTAATTGCTTCTCTGTACAAACAGATCAGCACTGAACCTCATACGCACCCACTTGACCTTCAGTCATCTTATCAATTTTCCCCACATCGGCTGAGCCAAACTCACAGGGAATTTACAGCTGCATGTTAGGGGCAACGGTCAAACCATTAAACAGCTATAGCTTCAAAACTCCTTTAGAACCACGCCATTAAGACCCCAACTCCTTTAATACGTTTGGGACATAAGGCACCTTGTCTTTTGATCCCATATCTGATGAGAGCTGTTGGGAGGGAGCAAATAAGACCTTAGAACTAAACAAAGTTATGCAAAAGATCCTATGTCCCAATCGGTTTAGTTGGAGGTGCTTCTGCATACCACAACCCTGGAACAAAGGATGCCCTTAGTCACCAACTAACCACCCAAAGTATGATTCAAATGTACAGTTAACGGGAATTGATCGACCGAGATTAGGCATCTCATTCAAAAGAATAAGACTATAAGTTAACAACTATCCTGGATTTTGATGTTATAACATGTCAGAGTAAAAAGAAAAACAATACAATTACCTGAATGCTTAAGCTGCTCCATTACCCCTACATGCCCATGATTTAAATCAATGCACTCATGAGTTACAACAACAATGAAGGAGATTAAGATAAAATTGAAAATTTCCTTATGTTCCTTTTCCAATCTTTTCTATATAATCTACCTACTTTTTCCTCCCTCCCTTGCCTATAACAGGCCTTGATCGCTTCTTTAAAGAAAAAAACGGTATCCAGCAATCCCGTTTAGGTAAAATATTGGCCTTCTAGGCTACCATTATACCAATCCACATTTCTTTAAAGATAAAATTGGATCCAGCAATCCCATTTAGGTACAATATTGGCCTTCTAGGTTACCATTCTACCAATCCACGTTTCTTTAAAGGTAATATCGGTATCCAGCAATCCCATTTAGGTAAAATTTTGGCCTTCTAGGTTACCATTCTACCGATCGACGTTTCTTTAAAGGTAATATAGGTATCCAGCAATCCCATTTAGGTAAAATTTTGGCCAAGTTACATTCTACCAATCCAACACTTCTTTACGGTCTATCTAACAAACTTCTTTAGGGTCTATTTTAGTAGGGATTTTTTTTTTCTTTCATTTATGTTCAGTGTTTTTCTTTTACTTTGTGTGCCCGTTTCCTGTGTAATTGATTTTATCATCAATGAAAGGTTGTTTCTTATAGAAGAAGAAAAAAAGTATCATCATCACTATACTCATCAAGTGCTCACAAATGCAGTCCTTTAGTGTCAATATGTACTTCATAAACAGTAGAAACTGAAAGGTCACCTGAATGCTCTCTTCAAGATGATGCTTCACAAAAATTTTAGCAAAGCCGACCCATCGTTGGAAATAAGAGTTCAATGTCTGATACTCGTAAATTAGACTCCGTAAAGTTGACAAACTGATGAATATGTCATAGAGAAACCAAATATACTATCACATAAACAACATGGTTGACAAAAGGAAGGGATCAAACACAAGTATACAAAACATGTTTGCATAGCTACATACATACATATATGCACAAACAAAGATTGAATACAGGTAGACAAAAGAATCCAAGTCTAACTCCTAAATATCCGTCTAATTGCAGGTTACTTTCACTTCAATCAACAAAAAGAAAATTATTTTCACCCTACCATTACCAAAGAAAAATCCGGGATGGACCAATCTAAGATCTCAATGAAAAATATCACTACAAGCCCAAAACAGAATTCAACAAATAAAGTAAAATATACACCACAAACTAAGCTAATTACTTGCGTTCTTAGCCCTTTAAATAATCAGACTTCAAGTTGAAAAGAAAAACAAAAAACAAAAAAAAACCAAAAAAAACAAAACAAAAGGGAAAAAAAAATCAAAATAGACAATTTACAATCTAAGCAACGGGAAGTGACCCAAAAAATTTACAAGCCAACATCAAACAGACACGGAATTAGACCCAAATGGGCACAACAGAAAATGATCAAAGTAAGTCTTAGAGATTATTTCATTTCCAATTTTCTCCCACATTTTCTCAGGAAGCAAACGAAATATCCCTCATCAAAGCGCTTAAAATTTCCCATTTCAAAAACTCAAAAAGCCGTACCTGAAAAGCCCCGCTGAGTGAACTCGGCAAGGAAGGTGATAGAGACAGGGCGGGAGGGAGGGAGGGAGGGAGGGAGAAGAAGTATATTGTATCTATAGGTGTGAGTAATGTGATAGAGACTGTAACGTAACGCTCGGTGTGTGTATGATATGAAGGCTGTACAGAGTGAGGGAATTTTGGTGAACACGCGCTGGTTAGAGAGAGAGAGAGCGAGCGAGAGAGAGAGAGGGAGAGAGAGGAGGGGCTTGGAGGGAGGGTTTTGCCTCACTCGCTGTGCATGTGCAGTTTTGGGTGGTTTTATATGGTAACCAGTGTGTGCTGGCAATGCTCAAAGGCAGTGGCAAAAAGACTTTCCATTTAGCCTAAATTAATTGCTTCTCGTTTCAACAACTCCAATTTTTTTTTTTTTTTTCAATTTTAATTTTAGGATTCCATCTCTATTTCTTTACTCATTATTTTTTAATTTTTAGGAGGGGTTTGAATTCTAATAACTCAATGCAATTTTAGTGGGGTCGTTATATCACAATTCGTTATAGTCAAAGTATTAACGCTGATCGAAAGATTTAGGATTTCATTAATTAGAGTGGTTAAAAAGTACTAAACGATAGAAAACAACATGAAACCTTTAACTCGGGTGAATTTTCTCGAACTCCTAGCTTGCTCCAAAAAGCTCAATGGAAGGACTATATGTAGCATTTAAAGTAATACAAATTGTAGCTCAGTCTAAGAAAAAAGACGTTACATTATATTCTAAGAGAAATTGTGAGAGATTGAGTGTATAAAATCTTTATGGCTTAATTGCTTATTTTTTAATAGAATCCATTGATTGATATTAAAATATTTATTTAATTGCTCGATTGGTCCCTAAATTATTATGTTTGAAACTTTTGGTCCCATAAATCCCCCTCTCCCCCCCCCCCTCTATTCATGTGTTAAATTTTTGAGTTCTTTTACTTTTTAAGGTTTTTTTTTAATATATATATATTTATATTTTCTTAATGTTAGTATAGTAAATTCAATAAAAATTAAGGTTTCAGCTAAAAAAAAAAAGAAATGGGAAATAGCTTAGGGACTAACGAAGTAATAAACCAATCCATTAATGGTAGTTAACCGATTATGTTAAAAATGACATTTTTGTATCTTTTTCAGAGTTCATCATTTCAACAACAAAAAAATAAATTAGTACTAAAAAGTCACAACCATAGAAGGACTGACCGAGCAATCAAGTCAATCTTTATTCACAAATCAGAGTGCCTTAAGAAAAGTATCTTAACTTGAAATGAATCTCTATTAATTTTCGGTTGTATTTTGCTCTTACAGTAATTGTTTTTTTTACGCATTTATGGTTGTTTCATTTGTCTTAATTAGATTTCGTCCATAGAACTTTTTTCCTCTGAGATTGACAAGTGTATTAAATATCAAATCACACAAAAATTTATGATAAATTTTATTTGTGGTTTTACTATAGGATTATTGAAAGGAGAGTTTTATAGTATGGTCTAAATTATGCTCCTTACCTATACTACGCAACTGTTGTTCAGTTTTGAATATTTTGTTTTGATATAATTATCACATGATCTATTATCAAAAAAAAAAAAAAAAAATTTATTATATGATCTGACGTATTGAGTACAATATTAACAAGGTATCACTACAATAGAAGTTCTTCTATAAAGAATATAATAACTAGAATTATTGATACTAAAGAATTATTTTTCTATAGTTCTAAATATTCTTCAAAGGAGAATTTTTTAGTATGGCCTAAATTATGCACCCTATTCCCCTTCAAAAAATATATATCCCCTATTAACACCACACAGCTTTTATTATGTTTTATTACTTGCGTATAATTATAATCAGTGACAGTAGCTATTAGGACCCCTCAAGTTTTTCTTGTTTACACTTTTAGATGCATATTTTGTTTTAAATTTACATATCACCACCCTAATAACAACAACAACAACAACAATAATAATATATCACAGACTTCATTTTTCCCCTGAAAAATTAAAGGGATAAAATACTTTTAAATCAAAGTTCCCCTGAAAAATTGAAGGAAAGAAAATACTTTTAAATCAAATAATAATAATAATAATAATAATAATAATAATAATAATAAGAATAAGAAATATATCACAAACTTCATTTTCCCCCTGAAAAACTAAAGGGAAAAAAAC
The DNA here is from genome assembly GCA_009761775.1 of Ficus carica. NCBI lineage: Eukaryota > Viridiplantae > Streptophyta > Magnoliopsida > Rosales > Moraceae > Ficus > Ficus carica. The sequence goes on from CM019746.1 coordinate 6,981,850, forward strand.
TTTTAAATCAAAGTTTCCCTTAAAAATTGAAGGAAAGAAAATATTTTTAAATCAAAGTCCATCTAATGCCTAAAAACACCTAACAAGATATTTCCCCTCTGTTTATTAAGACTATTTGTTTTTTCTCTCTCGTTTAGTATTCAACAATTATTTATTTGATTAAATATTTGTTGTAGTTATTACTCCCCTCTCACCAAAATTTCGAATTTCGTCATTTTACAATATAATGTGACAAAGTTATTATAATATAATTTGATATTTAAAAAAGTATAATATTGATAAGATATCTCTCAAATAGAAGTTATTTGTGATTATAAATATAACTTAATGATAATATCACATCTGACTTAATCAAAAGGTGTAGAGTTCAAGTTCCCCACGTTCAAAAAAATAGAAGTTCTTTTACTCAAAAGGAATAGCTATGATTTTTAGCCACAGAAAAAAAAATTACGAATAGCATTTTTAAGAAGATAAGATAATGGTAACTTTCAAATAAATTTAATTTTTTTTTAGAAATAAAGAATAAAAAAAATTTGACGGACATGAAAAATGTCATATTAGTCATATATATTTCAAAATTATTTAATTATATTCGAGCCTCTTTTTTTTTTTCAAATCTTATCATTGATTCTCAGTATTTGTTATATTTCAACGCTATGAAACATGCAGTACATGAAGGTTTTTTCTACTTATACATAACCTCTTAGACAGGAATACATTATGGTATTACAAGTTGTGATTGATACTACAACAATCATATTTTCCCATTTATTATATTATATTCGTATAATTCTTTAATATGATATGATCTCATGTTTTTAGTAATTGTTATTTTCAAATATAATTAGTGTTTTAAATGTGTTAGAAAGTTAAACATAGAAAAGTATTATGTAGCGCATATTAGGTATAGCAAAATATGTTACTTGACCCTGTTAATATGTGGTAAAATATCTCCATCTTTAGGAAAATAATTCAAAGGTCTGTATGTTTGGTGAATTAATTTTATTTTATTGGGCACTTTCGAAAAATATCATAGACTCATGCGTTGGATTGACTCTGGTTGGTTACCATTTTGTATCAATCGTTATAGCACTGGAATTGATGAGCATATTTATATCTATATTTTACCGTTAATCCTATTTGTTTTAGTTCTTTTTATTTGTGAATTATATGTAATTACTATGTTTTTGTTGAATGGGGTTGAGAAGACAAATTAGAAGATTAGAAGTAGAGGTGGGAATTTGGGCCGGGCCAAACGGGCCGGCCCGCGGCCCATAATTTAGGCCCGGCCCGTGGCCCGGCCCGGCCCTCATTCTATTGGCCCGGTAAAAGCCCGGCCCGATAGTAATAGGCGGGCTGGGCTCTCCTTTTAGGCCCGGCGGGCCGGCCCGGCCCGAATATTAAGCCCGATGGGCCGACCCGGCCCGCCCGTTATTAAAAAAATACAAAAAATAATTAAAAAGTTTAATTATAATATTAAGTTAACTAACTAACTAACATTATAATTATTAAGTACTAACTAAGCAATTATAATATAAATATAAATATAAAAATTAATAGAAATAGTATAATAAAATTTTTTCAACAAAGTATAAAATTTTTTATTTTTTATCTAAGATAAAATATTAAGATAAATTATTAAATTATAAAAAATATACAAAGTTAAAATAAAATTAGGCCGGACCCGGCCCGGCCCGCTCCCGGCCTGGCCCTCTCTAAGCCCGCGGGCCGGGCCGGACCGGCCCGAATTTTCACCGGGCCGGGCCGGCCAAGCCCGATTTTTTGAAATAGTCCGATGGGCTCGGGCCGGTCGGCCCGAATTCCCAGCTCTAATTAGAAGACACAATACATGTCATTGGGCTTGGACAAGAATTGGGCTTCAATTTTGAAGCAAGAAAGTAAGTGAGGCACATTTGGACAAACTTTACACGAAGCCGGAATGGAGACAACAAAAAGGGGCAATTGCTTTTTGTTAGATCGGCCGCTGGATTGAGGAAAGTTTTATGATGCGAATATAGTAACAGTACCAAAAGATCCATTGCATGTACCAGTAGGGTCAATTATAAGGACAAAGGCTAAGAGGTTCAAAGAAGCACTCAATGGGTTGATCCATGAATTTTGGACTGATTCTAAAAAGGTGAAGTCCAAGATGGGTGATAAATGCACAAAATCACATTTTTGTTCATATAATTTATTAGATAATTTATGTTTTAAATGTGTATTTCCATAATTTTAATTCATAATATTTTATTTTAAAAGTATTTAATATTTTATTTATTTTGATTGATTTTATTTTATTTTCCTTTCTTTTCCTCTCCTTTCTTCCGCAGATATCGCCAGCTGGGCTCAATCCTGCGCGCACCACTCCAGCCCGCGAGAAATTCTCCTCCAGCTGGCCCAGCGCAAGATTCGGGCCGTGAATCCAGCTGGCCCAGCGCAAGATTCGGGCCGTGAATCCAGCTGCCAGCCCAGCTCACTCTCTTCAGCCCGCAATCCCGGCAGCTGCAACTCCAGCATCAGGCCCGCGCGATTCCAGCCTGCGCGAATATCGGGCTAAATCCTCAGCCAAGCCCGCGCCCAACTCCAGCCCAGGCAATCAATCCTCCCAGCTGGATTACCGCCTCCCTCCACGCGGATTACCAGCCTGACAACATGAATTTTTGGGCCGAAATTCTCTCTGTTAATTGTGGACATTGAAGCTTATAAAAGGGAGACTGTGGAGACGTTCTTTCCTTCTTCCAACAAATTTTTGAGAGCCAACTTTTTCTATTTTTCTTGAGAGTTTTTGTGAGAATGTTGAGCATGTTAGGTTAAATTTCTCTTGGTGAAGCTAGAGATGAACTCATGTGTTGAGTATTCCAATTGAGGTTTTGTTTGTTTGGTTTTATAATGCATATATATTTGAGTGAATTATTCTTCTCCATTTTCTAATACTCCTTGAATGCAAAATATTATTTGCTAAGTTTTTATATAGATTCAGTCATGCTTTTTCTATGTAAATGTTGTCATGTAATATTTTGTAACTAGAATTATTTTATAAATTAATCTTTTACTGCAATATTATCAATACGATATATTGTCGATTTTAGATAATTTATAACGATAATCTTCTTGGTTTTAACGTGAGAAGTTTAATTCATTTAAATACTTTTGTTGAATCAAAACTGAAATTGGAAAACAATACACGTGAGGGATTCTTGATGCTTTATCACTTTTTGATTATTGAGTTTAATTCATTTTAAATTACGTTATCTTTAAATTTATTTCAAAACCATAAAAATATTTCTTTTTTTTCTTTCTTTGATTACTTATTCTTCAAACGCTTTTGTTCCACTAATCTTTTCTTGTTTATTTTATTCACCTCCTCGTGGGATCGACCGTCCTAATTGTGCTACAATCGACCGCTTGTTTTTGTACACATTTGGGCGTAATCAATGGGTCCAAATGAAGATCAAGTCTTAGTCAATATCATCAATGCAATTGAAGGGGCTGATTAGGAGCCTTGTACGTGTGGCACATGCAAGCATGTTGATTTCCTATTTTCAACATTCCAAATAAAGAGCAAATTACATTCCAATAAATGGTAGATTACTTGCCTATTTCCCAACATAGTTAATTGCCATTTAAAGTCTTTATTTTATTTCTTTGATTGTAGACCATTTACTTTCCTGATTATAAGGCATTACTGCCAAAAGATTGTTTCCTTTTTCTTGTCATAGGCGTGTAAGGCAATATTGGCCATTAGTTTACATATTTTCTATGAGTTTTGTTACAGCCTATTTATAAAGGCATGCATGAACTTGCTTGAACTTATCAAGATTTTCTTGTGGCATTCAATACCTGACTTATCACTCCTTGACTTTGAGTTCTTGAATTCTTGAAGTGTGGCATCTGCAACAACATACCTTTGGTTCTTATCTTCCATAGATAACGGGTCAAGGTTTCATAAAGAATATGTTTCTTGGCGATCCTAGGGCTTTTAATTTCCAATCTTGATTCCGGGTTTCATTATTCTTGGTGAGGTTCATATCAGTTGGTATCAGAGATAGGTTCTAAGACAGGTTTGGGCTTTCTTTAAATTCTTTAATTGTTTTTCTAGCAAAACCGAATTAGGGTTTATTGTCTTCTTTCTTGGCCAATTTTTTTTTTTCCTACACCTCTTGGCCGAATCTTTTAGGGTTTTTCTTGGCACATGCAAGCATGTTGATTTCCTATTTTCAACATTCCGAATAAGGAGGAAATTACATTCTAATAAATGGCAAATTACTTGCCTATTTCCCAATCTAGTTAATTGCCATTTGAAGTCTATTTTATTTCTTTAATTGTAGACCATTTACTTTCCTGATTATAAGGCATTACTGCCATAAGATTGCTTCCTTTTTCTTGTTATAGGCGTGTAAGACAATAGTTGCCATTAGTTTCCATTTTTTCTATGAGTTTTGTTATAAAGGCGTGCATGACCCATGAAAAACAACTTGGTTGAATGAATTAATAATATTAAGAGAGTTTCTCTTTGGTTCTTGAAAAGAACTTGTTTGAACTTATCAAGATTTTCTTATGGCGTTCAATACCTGACTTATCACGCCTTGACTTTGAGTTCTTGAATTCTTGAAGTGTGGCGTCTGCAACAACATACCTTTAGTTCTTATCTTCCATAGATTATGAGTCAAGGTTTCATAAAGAATCTGTTTCTTGGCAATCCTAGGGCTTTTATTTTCCAATCTTGGTTCCGGGTTTCATCATTCCTGGTGAGGTTCATATCATTTTATGTCATTATATATATTAGGAGAGCAGCACATGAAAAGGGGACACACAATTGGCGGCTAGCAGGAAACAAAGGAAGCAGTAAAGAAAAGAAAGCAAGAAGGAAGGAAGAAATTCGAAGACAACCAAGTTCATTCCATGGCTATCTTTATTTACTCTCTTGTTTTCAGTTTTAAAATGTCTTTCTAATTTTCTTGTACTCGGGTTGAGGATGAAACCCTATTTGATTGAGTAATTTTATATATATCGAATTAATTCCCTTCATATGTTTTGTTGTTTTTGTTTACGGTCCTTGCTTTATAAGATTATTATATTTGGATTTCTTTCATCATTAATATCAGGTATTTTTGATAGTTAGAAACGTTGTTTAATTAAACTATGCTTGGCATTTGAGAGATTAATATAATTTCATTTGATTCTTTGTTTTCTTATCATTGGATTTGATACATAGAATGATTAGGAAATTATCTGTTAAAGCAAAGAAGGACTAATATAAGATTTATTTAATTGGAGCTTAATCGTTAAATTTATAAGTAAACAATAGATTGAATTCGAGTTGTCACTTCAATTTTGGGAATTTATTGATAAATAGGGAATTGCTAAATTAAAAAGCAGTAGATTCTAAAACTTTGGTAATTTTCTTCTATTGATTAGTTCAGTTTTAGTTGTCAGTTTTGATTTATTTTCTCTCATTAGTTTTAGTTCTTTCTTCCAATCAATTAGAGTCTTATTTTCAACTAGGCTAGAGTATAATTTTCTTAGCTTAGATTAATTTTTCTTAATTTTAGCAGTCCCTATGGGTTCGACCACGTTGCTCATAAATCTATATTTCAATTGGTTCGTGTGCTTGCGAGTAATAAAAATTTCACAACAAGTTTTCGACGCCGTTGCCAGGGACTACTAAGTTAGATAATTAATTTAGTCTTAGCTAATTTCTGTTCTAGCACTAGTTTATTTTATTATTTATTATTTATTATTCTGTTTATTACTCTGAACGTTTCTGTCTAATTTTATTTTTACTAATTTTAGTTTCTTGTTTTATTTTATATTATTTTATTTTATTTTAACATGTCTGGGAGTAGTGAACGTAACAAGTTACAGGTTTAAGTTTCTGTTTAGCCACACATTCAGGTAAATTTTTACATTTTTTAAGATCTGTTTTCGAAAAAAAAAAAAAAATTATTGCATGCAAGGTCGTAGGTCTCTAGAAACTGAATTAGAGCCTATAGATAGTAAAATTGAAAGGACTTTTTGTAGATGCTGTTTATCTACCGTCAAATATTAACAGAAGTCAGTGAAATAAAACGAAACAAATAGTAGATTGGGCTCTTGGGAATCGTTTTTGAAATTCATAAAGCAATGTGATATTGAAATAATCAGACATGAAAAAGAATAGAAATAGTCAAATAAATGATAAACAGAAAGAGAGAGAGAATCAATCAACACCAAGATGTAGAGAGGTTCGCCCAACTGTGTGCTACGTCCTCTGTGAGTGTAAATTTTTTCACTGTGTATGAATATTCTGAATATAATGGATTTTTGGTCTTTGACTGAATTTCGGCAGAGTAACAATATATCAGAAACAAGGCTAGAAGGTCCCTTGTGAGTGGGGGGTCTTTCTCTATTTATAGAGGAAGACCTATGGGTCTGAACCCGTAACTGATGATGAGCAGTTTCCATTTGTTGTCCTTAGGGACACGTGTAAGCATGCCATTTGTAATCTAGGCTAGACGGTTACCGGAGTGATCCTTAGTCTAAAATCATGGGCTTAGCAGTTACAGATGCGACGTCATTGTCAATCGTGGGCTTGACAATTATGGGGAGTACCCCTTGTATTCTTCGTCAAGAACGAACGACGAACGATGATAGGGAAACAAGACTTTATTCTCGTGATCCATCGTTCGTGGCTTATACGAGATTTAATTTGCGAAAGATCATGTTCGATTTGATAGTTTGATGTTCGAGTGCGAACAATTGCAATTCATGATGAAACGAATTAAGATTGTAAATTAGGCCTGGCCCAATTAAACGAACAATCATTGTTCACTATTGAACGAAATATTATCATGAGCTGGGTCCGGCCCAACTATGAAGATGTTATATATTTGAATCGTTCGTCCACTGAACTGTTAAAAGCTCACGTCGTAATGGGAAGACGAAGTCTAACCCCAACACTTTTCATCAAATAAAACAAGCTACTGTAGAAGATAAAATTGAACTTAGCATAGTAGAAGCTAAAATGGGTGAAAAAGAACAAGAAAAACCATTTAAAGACTACTTTAGCCCATTAGCTAATCTGAGCACCTCTTGCATTAAGTATCCACAGGTAGCAGCTAGGAGCTTTGAATTAAAACCAAGTGTTTTTAATTGTCTTCCATCTTTTTATGGTTTAGATAGTGAAGAGCCCTATAATCATTTGATGACTTCTATGCTGAGTGTGAGACTTTTAAATACATGGATTTTTCTGCTGATGATGTTAAACTTCATTTGTTTCCATTCTGTTTGAAAGATAGAGCGAGATCATGGTTCAACACATTACCAGCTTAAGGCATTGCATCTTGGGTGGTTGAGAAATTTTTTGAATAAATATTTTCTTGTTCATAAGACTAAAGCTATTCGCAGGGAGATTTCTGAATTTGTGCAGAGGGAGGATGAACAATTCTTTGAAGCATGGGAAAGATTTAATGCATTGTTGTTAAAGTGTCCTCATCATGGTTTTGAAAAGTGGCATCAGTGTCAATACATTCTGGAAGGATTAATGCCTCATGTTCAAGAGTGGTTGATGGCAACTAGTGGAGGTGAACTTATGTCTAAAGGCGCATAAGAGATTTGGGACTTTTTTCAAAGACAAGCTGACAACTCTCAACAAAAAAGTCGATCTTTTAAGAATGACAATAAAAGAAGAGGATTGTACAAAGTTCAGAGTGGTGAATCAAACTCTGATATGAAAGAGATGAAAGCTATCATGCAAGGAATTTCTAGTCAATTAGCTAATTCTACAGAACCACCGACTTTCAATCAATTTGGGCAAGATGCTTACTCTGAGCAAGTCAACTCTCTTAATATGATGCGAAAGCAACCTAACTACAATCCATACTCCAACACATACAATTCTGGATGGAGAGACCACCCCAATTTCTCATGGTCACAAGGTTCTCAACAACATGGCACATTAGCTCAAGCTCCCCAACCAATTTTTAAACAGTTTAATCAAGGTTTTTCACAAACTAAACCATGGGACGAGGCCATTCAGAAGCTGCAAAAGTCTACACAAGCTGTCATTGTCCAACAAAACCATACCATAGCTGATCTACATAATGAAATGCGAACAAGTCATAATTCTCAAGCACAATCTATTTCCCATACTGAGAAGATGATGGGACAGTTAGCTACTTCGGTCCAGAATTTGGCAGTGAATATAGAAAAAGGAAGATTCCCAAGTCAGCCACTTCCCAATCCCAAAGGAGTACATGGAGTTGGAACGAGTCAAAGCAATCAACAAGAGGAGGCCAAATTAATCATGACCTTAAGGAAGGGAAAATTATTTGATATCAAGGTGGAGGTTCCAATAAGGAAGACATCTGATGTTTCTTCTTCGGGCCAAGGTACTACACAAGATTCATCATCAAAGGATCTGGAAGAAAGCAACCCTCCAGCTTACATTCCTAAGGCTCCTTTTCCTCAAAGGTTAGCAAAACCAAAGCAAGGGTCGGCAACTAATGATATTATGGAAATCTTCAGACAGGTAAGTATCTGTTGGAAAAGAGGAGATTTCGGTATTACCGAAATCAAGGACTCTTTATTAGCTGTTGTTGAAAAACAGCCCATCTCCGGTATCCCTGATATCCGGGAGAATTAGGGGGGCAATTAGAGATTAGTTTTCAAGAATAAAATCAGAGCTTTCATACTGTAATTAGTTCCAGGATTGTAGCTAATTTGTTTTCTTTTATTACTGATTTGTTTCCTAGTTTATAGCAGTACTTTATGACCAGAATATGGCTATATATTCTGAGTCTTTGGCTGTATTCTGAGTGTACTATTTGAATACAAAAACCCTAGCAGTGTTTTCTGAGCTTTCTTCTCCGGTGTTCATTTTCCACATGGTATCAGAGCTGGGATACCGTTGAGAGGAAAGCACCATGTCTAACACCTTTAAACAGGCTCTTACTGGGTTAAGCAAGGATGGCAAGGAGGAAACTTCTACTGAATCTTCCTCCAGACCAAGCCTTACAATTAACCCCACTGCTTCTTTTGATAACTCCCCACTCCAAATCACCCCCTACAAACTAAATGGAAGAAACTTCCTTCAATGGTCACGGTCTGTCCAGATGGTTATATGAGGGAGAGGAAAAATTGGGTTTATCGATGGCGCCACAAAGAGACCAGATCCTACCGATCCCACGTATGCAGCCTGGGATACTCAAAATGCTTTGGTCATGTCTTGGCTGATCAACTCTATGGAAGAACACATTGGGTCACTGTATCTTGTCCACTCCACGGCCAAAGTCATTTGGGATAAGGTGAGACTCGCCTACTCTGATCTTGAAAATTCAGCACAGTTGTGTGAATTACGGGACAAAGCGCGAGATCTCAAACAATGAGGCATGGACGTCACTGAGTACTAAACAACTCTTACCAAGATTTGGCAGGAGCTGGACCTATTTGAACCGAATGATTGGTGTGGTGAGTGTGCAGGAAAATATGTGAAACTTGTAGAGAAAACCCGTAACTATGATTTTCTTGCAGGGCTGAACAAAGATCTAGATGAGGTTCGTGGCAGAATAATTGGAATCCGACCTCTACCTCAGATTGAAGAAGTATTCGCTGCCGTTCGAAGGGAGGAGAGTAGGCGCAAGATTATGCTTGGCGACTCCAGAAATTCTGTCCAAACAGAATCTTCAGCGCTGGTATCTAAAAGTTATGAGCAGAATAAGAGATCAGACTCTTCAAATGAACCTCGGCGTGCGAAGAAAGGGAACCTTTGGTGTGATTTTTGTCAAAAAACCAATCATACGAGAGAAACTTGCTGGAAAATACATGGGAAACCTCCTCATCAGAACAACCGTGAAAATCAAAGGCAACCTGGACAGTCTCAGAAGGAAACCCGTGCCTATCAATCCAGCGTTGATCATACTGGTGGCAGCCTTAATCTCACTAAAGAACAACTTGAGCGTCTCTACAAATTGCTCACTCCTGAGAAAGTAAATGGTACTTCTTTAATTGCCCAGCAAGGTAATTTTCTTTCAGCCCTAAATTGCACAAAAGAAGACAAAAATTGCTGGATTATTGACTCGGGGGCCTCAGACCATATGACATGTTGTGCCCAATTATTTTCTTCTTATATTCCGAATAATGGTCATACAAAAGTACGAATTGCTGATGGATCGTTGTCTCCTATTGCTGGAATTGGGACTGTTAAAATTAACTCAACTCTTGTTCTTAAGTCAGTTTTACATGTTCCAAACTTATCCTGCAATCTACTATCTGTGAGCAAAATTTGTAAGGATTGTGATTGTAGAGTTTCTTCTCACAGAATAATTGTGAATTTCAGGACCAGAGTTCGGGGAAGAGGATTGGCAATGCTAGTGAGCATTAGGGGCTCTATTATTTTGGCGAGGGCACCGACGAGATCAAACAAGTTCATACCGTTAGTTGGGAACCTTCTTCAAGACAAAATCAAGTTATGCTATGGCATTTTAGGTTAGGGCATCCGAGTTTTGCTTATTTAAAACATTTGTTTCCTTCCTTGTTTAAGAATAATGATATTTTTCAATGTGAAATTTGTCAATTTGCAAAACATCAAAGGTCTGTGTTCAAACCAAAACCTTACAAAGCTACCAAACCCTTTGCCATGATCCATAGTGATATTTGGGGGCCTTCTCGGTCTCCCAATCTTTATTCCAAGCGTTGGTGTATATCTTTCATCGACGATCATACTCGTGTGTGTTGGTTGTACTTACTAAAAGATAAATCAGATGCTGAACAAACCTTCATTAATTTTCACAATATGGTTAAAACTCAATACTCCACAAATATCCAAATTTTACACACTGATAATGGTAGAGAGTATTTTAACCAAATCTTAGGGGGATATCTCAATAAAAATGGAATTGTCCACCAAAGTTCTTGTATCAAGACACCCCAACAAAATGGCATCGCTGAAAGGAAAAACAAACATCTGTTAGAAGTTGCTAGATCCATCATGTTTACAACCAATACTCCCAAACTTTTCTGGGGAGATGCTATTCTCACTGCCTGTTACCTGATAAACCGAATGCCTACAAATGTCCTCCGTTTCCAAACCCCACTGTCTGTCCTATCCAAATTTTTCCCTGAAAACCGGACCATTAGTAGTCTTCCCCTCAAAGTGTTCGGGTGTACTGTGTTTGCTCATAATCATAACCCCAACCGTAACAAACTTGACCCGAGAGCCTTCAAATGCATATTCCTTGGTTATGCCGCTAACCAAAAGGGCTACAAATGTTATTACCCAGCAAAGAAAAAATTCATTGTGACCATGGACCTCACCTTTTTCGAAAATAATCCATTTTTTCCCACAAATTCCCTTCAGGGGGAGGAAAACAGTGAAGGAAATTTCTAGGATCCTTCTTTAGAAATTCTCCAACCTGTATCTTCTTCAGAAACTCATTCTCCACACTCTACAAGCATCAGCTTACCAATAATAGACATTTTTGATGATGAAAGTAATAAACAAGGAAGGGATCGTGATGTGGAAAATAATCAAAACAAAGTGCTTGAACCTGATGTCCAGCAAACGAACTCCCAACCGAATACTGAACTTCATGTTTACTCTCGTCGGAAGAATCATCAAACTCCTCTTACTCTCGAAACTTGTCATGAATCCGACCCGGACTCAGGTAAATCACTTGTTCCTTTTTCTGTGGAAAACTCTGACAATCTTCCTATTGCTATAAGGAAAGAAGTTTGTTCTTGTAGTCAACATCCTATAGCTCAGTTTGTTCAATATGACCATTTGTCCTCTTCTATGAAAGCCTTTGTATCTAGTCTCGAAGAGACAGAAATTCCCAGAACATTTGAAGAAGCTTTTCAACGACCTGAATGGAAGAGGGCAATAGAAGAAGAAATGCAAGCTCTTGAGAAAAGTGGGACTTGGGAAGTGACTGAAAAACCCAGAGATGCAAAACCCGTGGGTTGTAAATGGGTTTTCACCGTGAAGTATAAATCAGATGGGTCTATAGAAAGGTACAAGGCATGTTTGGTTACTAAGGGATTCACTCAAACCTACGGGATAGATTACCAAGAGACTTTTGCTCCAGTGGCCAAGCTCAACACGATCCGGGTTCTTCTCTCTCTAGCAGCTAATCTAGACTGGCCGCTCCACCAACTTGATATTAAGAATGCCTTTCTCAATGGAGACTTGTCTGAAGAAGTCTACATGGAACTTCCTCCTGGATTTAAGAGTGCAGAACAAACAGGGCAGGTGTGCAAGCTGAAGAAATCTCTCTATGGACTGAAACAATCACCAAGGGCATGGTTTGAAAGATTCACAAAAGCTGTTCGACAACAGGGGTACAAGCAGGCTCACACTGATCACACGCTTTTTTTCAAACATGAGGGTGGTAAGTCAACTATACTAATTGTATATGTTGATGATATTATCTTAACTGGTGACAATGTTTCAGAAATGAATTTCTTAAGAAAGAAGCTTGCAGAAGAATTTGAGATCAAAGATCTGGGAATGCTAAGGTATTTTCTGGGTATGGAGATTGCTCAAAATAGATCGGGTATCTCTGTATCTCAAAGAAAATATGTTCTAGATCTTTTGAAGGAGACTGGGTTACTTGGATGCAAGCCTGTTAATACCCTGGCTGATCCAAACGTTAAACTTGGAGACCAGACTACAGGCACACCAGTGGACAAGGGTAGATATCAACGTTTGGTTGGGAAGCTCATTTATCTAGCTCATTCTAGACCTGATATTGCTTTCGCCGTCAGCATGGTAAGTCAGTTTATGCATGCTCCCTATGAAGAACATCTAGATGTAGTCATCCGGATACTAAAGTATCTGAAAGGAAGCCCGGGAAGAGGTTTGTTCTTTAAGAAAGGAGAGTCTCGTGAAGTAGAAGCCTTCACCGATGCAGATTGGGCTGGCTCTATGACAGATAGGAGATCTACATCTGGTTATTGCTCCTATGTTTGGGGAAACTTGGTGACATGGCGGAGCAAGAAGCAGAATGTAGTGGCGAGAAGCAGTGCGGAGGCCGAGTTCAGGTCCTTGGCGAATGGAGTTAGTGAGTTAATTTGGGTGAAGCTACTTCTCAAAGAACTTCAAGTTGCAACAAAAAGTCCCATGAGACTATACTGTGACAATAAAGCTACCATTAGTATAGCTCACAATCATGTACACCATGATCGTACCAAACATGTGGAGGTTGATCGTCACTTTATCAAGGAGAAGATTGAAGACGGGACTATTTGCATTCCTTTTGTAGCTTCAACGGAACAAACAACAAACATTCTAACTAAGGGATTGCCCAGACCTCTTCTCGAGAAGATGATCTACAAGCTGGAATTGTTTGATGTATACAATTCAGCTTGAGGGGGAGTGTTGAAAAACAGCCCATCTCCGGTATCCCTGATATCCGGGAGAATTAGGGGGGTAATTAGAGATTAGTTTCCAAGAATAAATTCAGAGCTTTCATACTGTAATTAGTTCCACGATTGTAGCTAATTTGTTTTCTTTTATTACTGATTTGTTTCCTAGTTTATAGCAGTACTTTATGACCAGAATATGGCTATATATTCTGAGTCTTTGGCTGTATTCTGAGTGTATTATTTGAATACAAAAACCCTAGCAGTGTTTTCTGAGCTTTCTTCTCCGGTGTTCATTTTCCACAGCTGTAAATAGGCATTGTATTGTATTTAGGCTTTTAGTCAATTATGTAAATTAGGAAACTTCCTAGGACAGCTAGTGGTTGTAAATTAGTTTCCTATTTTTTGTTCTTTCCTTTTCTGTTATTCTTGTATTCTCTTCTATAAGAGAGAAATCGTGTATGTTTGTATCCTAAGAGAGAAAATACAGAAAACCTTTCACCATTCTCTGTCTTTCTTATATGGTATCAGAGCCAACCCTAAAAAACCCTAATCATGTCTGAAGTTTCTTCTGTAACTCCACCCACTGCAACCCAGCCAGCCAACTCTACACACTCTGCAACTCAGCCCGATTCTCACTCTGTTCAGATCACCACTATTCGCCTCAATGGTGATAATTTTTTACGGTGATCTCAGTCAGTCCGGATGTACATCAGAGGACGCGGTAAGATTAGGTATTTGACAGGGGACAAACCGACGCCAGCACCAGAGGACCCAACGTACATGACCTGGGATGCAGAAAATTCAATGGTGATGACTTGGTTGGTGAACTCCATGGAGGAGGATATTAGCTCCAACTATTTGTGTTACTCCACGGCCAAAGAACTTTGGGACAACGTGAATCAAATGTACTTTGATTTGGGCAATTAGTCTCAAGTCTATGAATTGACTTTAAAACTTGGTGATATTCGGCAGGGAGAAGTTTCTGTCACCAAGTATTTCAATTCCTTGAAGTGTCCTTGGCAAGACTTGGACCTATTCAGTGATCATGAATGGAAATCTGTTGAAGATGCCAACCTCTATAAACGAATTGTGGAGGATCATCGGATTTATAAATTTCTTGCAGGACTTAATGTGGAATTTGATGAATTCCGGGGTAGGATAATTGGCAGGACTCCACTTCCCTCGATTGCTGAAGTGTTTGCTGAGGTCCGAAGGGAGGAGAGTCGCAGACATGTGATGTTGGGGAAGAAAACACACGGTGGACCTGTGGAGACTTCTGCTCTCTTTGTTTCAGAGGCTGCTGCCAACAAAGCAACCAGCTTTCAGCCCAAAACTGGCGAAAGGCCGCGGGTCTGGTGCGACTACTGCAACAAACCGCGCCATACTAGGGAGAATTGCTGGAAACTCCACAGCAAACCAGCACACTTGAAGAATGGTAAGCCCGGTGACAGATGCAGCCAGGTTACCGCCACTGCTAATGAAGCTAAGACGAGTCCCTTTAGCAAGGAGCAGATGGATCACCTTCTAAAGCTGCTAAAATCCAATTCCTCATCGGGTATTCCTAGTGTTTCTCTTGCACAAACAGGTAGTGCACTACACACTCTTTCTTTTTGTCAAAATCACGTTCCATGGATCATGAATTTTGGAGCATCTGATCATATGATCAACCTATCCAATTTTTTTAGCACTTATTCCCCATGTTCTGGTTTTGAAAAAATTAGAATAGCAGATGGTAGTTTTTCATCCATTGCAGGAAAAAGGGCTGATAAAAATCTCAGAAACTATAGACCTTAAGTTAGTTCTCCATGTTCCCAAATTAGCCTGTAACCTTTTGTCTGTAAGTAAATTAACCAGGGAATCTAATTGTTGTGTTGTTTTCTATGATTCCCATTGTGAATTTCAGGACCGGAACTCGAGGAAGAAGATTGGCAGTGCTAAGCTGATAGATGGACTTTACTACTTTGATGGTGATTTCTCCAGTAATAAAAAGGCTCAGGCCCTCAGTAGTGTTAGTTCTAATTCTGTTTATGAACAAATAATGCTTTGGCACTTAAGACTTGGCCATCCTAGTTTTCCATATATTAAACATTTGTTTCCTCATTTATTTAAGGGTTTGGAGTGTTCATCTTTTTACTGTGAAAGTTGTTTTTTGTCTAAGAGTCATCGTACTACTTATTTGCCAAAACTTTATAAACCTTCGAAACCATTTTACTTAATACATAGTGACGTTTGGGGACCTTCACGAATCACTACTCTCTCTAAGAAAAAATGGTTTGTTACCTTTATTGATGATCACACTCGGCTATGTTGGGTTTATTTGATGAATGAAAAATTTGAGGTTGAAATTTTTTTTTAGGAACTTTAATACTATGGTAGAAACTCAATTTCAAGAAAAAATTAGTATTTTACATACTGATAATGGAACCGAGTATTTTAATGAAGTTCTAGGTGATTTTCTTAAGGAAAAAGGGTATTCACCATCAGTTTACTTGTGTGGATACTCCTCAACAAAACGGAATTGCCGAAAGAAAAAACAAACACTTACTTGAAGTGGCTCGTGCTATGATGTTTTCAATGAATGCTCCAAAATATCTTTGGGGGGATGCTATTTTCACAGCTTCCTATTTGATTAATAGAATGCCAACACGAGTTTTAAATTACAGCACGCCATTGGAATTTTTTAAAAACTTTTTTCCTTTCTCTCGGCTATTCTCTAATTTACCTTTAAAAATATTTGGCTGCATTGCTTTTGTTCATATACCCAACAATACTCAGTCGAAGCTTGACCCTTGAGCTGTTAAATGTGTTTTCATAGGATATGTTCCTAATAAGAAGGGGTATAAGTGTTACAATCCTCAAACTAAGAAAATTTATGTAAGTATGGATGTCAATTTCTTTGAACAAAACTCGTACTTTCACAAAAATTCTCTTCAGGGGGAGAATGAGGTGATAGAAGAAAATTTTTGGGACTTATATCCTACTCCTTTACCAAATACGATTTTGACTACTTCACCTCATTCTTCTTCTCATCCTATTGTCACTCCAAACACTGATACTCATTTTGATAAAAAGAATCCTAGTCATATAGAGCCAAGCATTACTGTATCTGAAACAAGGGGAGAAACACTACAACTGGGTGTAGAACCACCTAATACTAAGCTTCTGGTTTATACTCGGAGAAAACTTCATCCTAAGAGTCAAAGTAAACCTATCTCTCTTGGCATTGATCAATCTCAACCCTCGGGAACTGGACCTACAGAGATCATAGGTAATTCTAAACACAACTCATTTTCTTCAATTCCTTCAGTTCTACCGAATCTAGAACCATCTGATCTTGACATCCCAATAGATGTTAGGAAAGGTATCCGAACCTGCACTAAATATCCCATAGCCAAATATTTATCTTATGAAAAATTATCTCACACTTATAGGGCTTTCACCTCAAAAGTGTCAAACTTGTTTGTCCCTAGAAATATTCAGGAAGCACTTGATGATCCGAATTGGAAATTAGCAGTAATGGAAGAGATGAATGCTTTGAGAAAAAGTGGTACTTGGGAGTTAGTTAATCTACCTAAAGAGAAGAAAACAGTGGGTTGTAAGTGGGTCTTTATGGTCAAATGTAAAGGTGATGGTAGTGTAGAAAGATACAAGGCGAGACTAGTAGCAAAGGGGTTCACCCAAACCTATGGGATTGATTATCAAGAAACTTTCGCTCCTATAGCTAAGATAAACTCAATCAGGGTCTTACTATCTCTAGCTGTGAATTTCAACTGGTCATTATACTAGTTAGATGTGAAAAATGCTTTCTTAAATGGTGATTTAGAGGAAGAGGTTTTATGAATCTACCACCTGGGTTTGAAGGTAAATTGGGGCTGAAGAAAGTATGCAGACTAAAGAAATCTTTATATGGCCTTAAACAGTCTCCTAGAGCTTGGTTTGAGAGGTTTGGGAAAGTTGTGAAGAGCTATGGCTACTGTCAGAGTCAAGCTGATCATACCATGTTTCACAGGCATAGTAAAGAAGGCAAGGTTGCTATCTTAATTGTCTATGTGGATGATATAATTTTGACAGGTGATGATAGTAAAGAACTGAAGAGACTAAAGAAGAGACTTGCAGCTGACTTCGAGATCAAGGATTTGGGTGCATTGAAGCATTTTCTCGGAATGGAGTTTGTTAGATCTAAATAAGGTATTTTTGTAAACCAACGTAAATATGTTATTGATTTACTTGGTGAGACAGGCCTGCTAGGATGTAAACCAGCCGAGACGCCTATTGAGCCCAATCTTAAACTCCAGCCATCTAAAGCTGAAGAAGTCCTGACTAAAAAGCGGTATCAACGACTTGTTGGAAGACTGATCTAATTGTCACATACACGGCCAGATATAGCTTTTGCGGTTAGCATGGTTAGTCAGTTTATGCATTCACTTGGACAAGAACACTTTGATGCAATCTATAGGATTCTCAGGTACCTAAAGGGGAATCCAGAAAGAGGCTTACTGTTTAAAAATCATGGGCATTTGCAAGTAGAAGCCTACACTGATGCAGATTGGGCTGGGAGTATCACAGATAGGCGGTCAACTTTAGGATACTGCACCTTTGTTGGAGGTAATTTGGTCACCTAGTGAAGTAAGAAACATAATGTGGTAGCAAGAAGCAATGCAGAAGCCGAATTTAGATTGGTTGCTCATGAAATTTGTGAGGTATTGTGGATTAAGAGACTTTTGGAGGAGTTAAAGATCTCTAATCAATTGCCTATGAGAGTATACTGCGATAATAAAGCTGCTATTTCAATTGCTCACAATCTAGTGCTACATGATAGAACTAAGCATATGGAGATAGACAAACACTTTATCAAGGAAAAACTTGAAAAATGTTTGATCTGTATGCCATACATGCCTACCACTGAACAAGTTGCAGATGTACTTACCAAGGGACTTCTTACAAGACAGTACGACAAGCTAATTGGCAAGCTGGGTATGAAGGATATCTTCAAACCAGCTTGAGGGGGAGTGTTGGAAAAGAGGAGATTTCGGTATTACCGAATCAAGGACTCTTTATTAGCTGTAAATAGGCATTGTATTGTATTTAGGCTGTTAGTCAATTATGTAAATTATGAAACTTCCTAGGACAGCTAGTGGTTGTAAATTAGTTTCCTATTTTTTGTTCTTTCCTTTTCCGTTATTCTTGTATTCTCTTCTATAAGAGAGAAATCGTGTATGTTTGTATCCTAAGAGAGAAAATACAGAAAACCTCTCACCATTCTCTATCTTTCTTATAGTATCAACATCTCTTTACTTAATGCTATTAATTAATTTCCTGCCTATGCCAAGTTTTTGAAAGATTTATGTACTAAAATGAGACAATTGCATGTGCACAAGAAAGCTTTTCTCACTGAACAGGTTAGCTCTATAATTCAATGCAAAGCTCCACCGAAATTCAAGGATCCAGGTTGTCCTACTATTTCCTGTATTATAGGAGACCGAATGATTAATAAGGCTTTGTTGGATTTAAGTGCTAGTGTTAACCTTTTACCATACTCTGTGTATATGCAACTTTGACTAGGTGAGTTAAAACCTACTTCTATTATTTTGCAACTTGCTGATAGATCTGTGAAGATGCCAAGAGGTATTGTGGAGGATGTTAAGATATAAGTTGACAAATTTTATTTACCTGTAGATTTTATTGTCCTTGATACTCAACCAGTGTAGGACTCTAAGAAACATATTCCTGTTATTTTAGGTCGACCTTTCTTGGCAACTTCTAATGCTATTATTAATTGTATGAATGGAATCATGCAGCTTTCCTTTGGTAACATGACTATTAAGTTGAATGTTTTCAATGTAACTAAGCAACCACATGATGAAGATGAAATTGCTTAATTGGATTTGATAGAAGCACTAGTGGAAGATTCTTTTGTTTTTAACCATTGTGATGATCCATTAGACATATGTTTAACTCACTTTGGTTTATCTTTTGATGTTAATAGTGCTATCCAAAAGGTTAATGCTTTACTTGATTCAGCGCCAACCATGGATACAAATAAATGGCAAGCAAAGGTGGAGCCACTTCCTCCTTCAGAAAAGAAGATTAGTCCATCTATCGAAGCACCACCAAAATTAGAGCTCAAAGCATTGCCTGACACTCTAGAATATGCTTTTCTGGGAGAGTCTGACACCTTACATGTTATCATCTCTTCTTCCCTTGATTCTGATCAAAAAGATAAATTGCTAGATGTCTTGAAGGAACACAAGGAAGTGATAGGATGGACCATAGCTGATATCAAAGGTATCAATCCGGTAGATTGCATGCATCGTATTCATCTTGAAGAAAATGCTAAGTCTACTAGAGAGATGCAATGCAGGTTAAATCCTAACATGACAGAGGTGGTAAGATATGAAGTGCTTAAACTGTTAGATGCTGGAATTATTTATCCTATCTCAGATAGTTGTTGGGTGAGTCCTGTACAAGTTGTTCCAAAGAAGTCAAGTATTACAGTAGTTTCTAATGATAATAATGAACTAATTCCTACAAGAGTAACTGCAAGTTCGCGTGTTAGCATTGATTACAGAAAATTAAATTCTGTCACAAGAAAAGATCACTTGTCACTTGCATTTATTGATCAAATGCTTGATATGCTTACAGGTCATGATTTTTATTACTTTTTAGATGGTTGTTCAGGTTATAATCAAATTCCCATAGCTCTGGAGGATCAAGAGAAAACTACTTTCACTTGTCCTTTTGGAACTTTTGCATATAGGAGAATAACATTTGGTTTGTGTAATGCACCTGCTACTTTTCAAAGATGCATGCTTAGTATTTTTTTAGCCATGGTAGAGAGATATCTTGAAGTTTTCATGGATGATTTTTCTGTTTATGGGGATTCTTTCGATCAATGTTTGGATCATCTAACCTTAGTTTTGCAGAGATGCAAGGAAAAAAGTTAGGTTTTAAATTGAGAAAAATGTCACTTCATGGTTAGGCAACGTATTGTTCTTGGTCACATAATTTCTAGCGGAGGAATTGAAGTTGGCAAAGCCAAGATGGATTTAATCTCTAATCTTCCCCCTGATCTTTTCTTGGACGTGCTAGTTTTTTAAGGAGATTCATTAAAGACTTTAGTAAAAGTTCTAGACCCTTATGCAATTTACTTGTTAAGGATGTATCTTTTGTCTTTGATGATTCTTGCTTAAAAGCTTTTGAGAAGCTAAAAGAATTGTTGACTTCACCTATCATGCAGCCACCTAATTGGAATTTGCCGTTTGAACTTATGTGTGACGCATCTGATTATGCTGTAGGGGCAGTTTTAGGACAGAGATAAGATCATTTGCCTTATGTGATTTACTATGCTAGTAGGACACTCAATGATGCACAGTTAAATTATTCCACCACAAAGAAAGAATTGCTTGCTGTTTTATTTGCATTAGATAAATTTCGATCATATCTCATAGGGTGTAAGGTGGTTGTTTTTACTGATCGTGCTACTTTGAAATATTTACTCACTAAGCAAGATGCTAAGCCAAGATTGATTCGTTGGATTTTGCTTCTGCAAGAATTTAATATTGAGATTAGGGATAAAAAAGGCTCTGAAAATTTTGTGGCGGGTCACTTATCTCGTATTGTTGTAGATTTTGTTCATTAAGATTTTCCTTTAAATGAATCTTTCCCTTATGAACAACTTATAAGTGTAGAAACCTTACTATGGTTTGCTGACATAGTTAACTATCTTGTTACAGGTCAATTTTCTGAGCATTGGACTAAGCAGGATAGAACTAAGTTTTTAGCTGAAGTGAAAATTTTCTTTTGGGATGATCCTTACTTGTTTAGATAATATGTTGATCAAGTTATTAGAAGATGTGTCCCAGAAAGTGAATTTCAAAGTGTCATATCTTTTTGTCATGACCAAACTTATGGAGGCCATTTTAGTGCTAAAAAGATAGCGGCAAAAATTTTGCAATGTGGTTTTTATTGGCCTTCTCTTTTTCCATGCACTCATATTTTTTGCTCTTTATGTGATAGGTGCCAAAGGATGGGAAGCATTACAAAAAGGAATATGATGCCACTTAATTCAATTCTCGTTGTGGAGCTCCTTGATGTGTGGGGTATTGATTTCATAGGACCTTTTCCTCCATCTTTTGGTTTAAAGCATATTTTGGTTGCAGTTGATTATGTGTCAAAGTGGGTTGAAGCAATTCCAACTAAGACTAATGATCACATAGTTGTGGTAACATTCTTGAAAAATAACATCTTGTCTCGTTTTGGCATTCCACGTGCAATAATCAGTGATGGTGGAACTCACTTTTGCAATAAGCCTTTTGATATTCTCATGTTAAAATATTTCATCACACATAAGGTTGCTACCTCATATCACCCACAGGCAAGTGGTCAGGTAGAGATCTCAAACCGAGAGATAAAGCAAATTTTGAAGAAGACAATTCAGCCAGATAGAAAGGATTAATCTCTACAACTTAATGATGCATTATGGACATACAGGACAGCTTACAAGACACCTATTCGGATGTCGTCATATTGACTGGTGTATGGTAAAGCTTGTCACCTTCTAGTGGATTTAGAGCATCGAGCATATTAGGCTATCAAGAAGTTTAATATCGATATGCAAGATGTTGACCTAAAGAAAAAATTGCAACTAACAGGACTTAAAGAGATTAGAAATGAATACTATGAGAATGCAAAGATTTACAAGCATAGGATGAAAGTTTTTCATGACAAGCACATTCAAAGAAAATCCTTTGTATCATGTCAAAAAGTACTTTTATACAATTCTCATTTGCATCTCTTTCCAGGTAAGTTACGTTCTAAATGGTCGGGTCCTTTTATTGTTCAAACTGTTTACCCTCATGGAGCTATTGAGGTTGAAAATCCAAAGAACGGTGAAATTTTTAAAGTTAATGGTCAAAGACTGAAACCATATTTGGAGTTTCAACCACCAAAACAAGAGGAGGAGATAGTTTTGAGTGATCCTATTTATCCAAATTCAGTTTCATTTTTTTCTTCTTTATCAATATTATCATATTTACCAGCCTTTTTTTGATCAAAAAATTATTTTTTTTTCGTCTTCTAGTGTCATATTTACTAGCCTTTTAGATAACGTGTCATGTGTTTCATTTTTTCTATTTTGATTTTTTTTTCCCTCTCATCATTGTTTTAGTTTGTCTACAACAGATCCAGGTGTGTTTTTTCCTACTTAATCTTTCATTTTTGTTTCTCTTTATTCCTATATATTTTGTGTTTGCATGACATGTTTCATTGAGAATAGGAAGCATTGAGGACAATGTTTAGAATGGGTTTGGGGGTAAGGAGTCTTTTAGAGGGAATTTTTTTTTGGAGCATAATGTTTGAACTTTTGAATTTGGAAGAAGTAATGACTTTTTTGATTTTAGTATTTGTATTATCCTTGACTTAGAATAATGTGACATCATGTTTGCTAGTTTTGCATATTAAAGTTGGTGACAAGTGTGAAAGGTGAAGTTTGACGATTGAAACTGATTTAGCCATTGGAAAGAATTTTCATGTTAAAAAAAAAATAAAATAAATAAAAATAAATAAAAAAAAACTTTGAACCAAGTGAGATTTGAACATGATATCTTTCTTGAAGAGTGAAGCCCATTTGCCCATGATCTATACATATAGCTTAGTTGTTGTTGTTGTTGTTATTATTATTATTTTCTTTTCTTTCTTCCTTTCATTGTTTGGGGTATTATTGTAAATAGAGAGGTAATTTGAAGGAATAATATGCTTCTGTATTCGATTCTCTAAACTGATTTACAAGGCACTAACTTATTGCATTTTTTTATATCCAATTGGTGTAAAGGCCAATCGAAATTCACAGCCAATGACAGTAAAAATCAAATGCATTTTTTTTGGCTACTGGAACAAAGGTTTCCTGGTAGTCAATCCTATAGGTTTGTGTAAAGCCTTTTGCTACGAGTCGAGCCTTATTTCTTTCTACACTTCTGTCAGCTTTGCATTTCACTATAAATATCCACTTGCACCCTACTATCTTCTTATTTTTTAAAAAGTCGACAACCTCCCAATTTCCACTTCTTCTAAGAGCATTCATCTCTTCTATGACTGTTAATTTCCAATTCGGATCATCTAGAGCTTCCTGAATATTTCTTGGAACAAGCAAGAGAGAAATCTTAGAGGTAAATGCTCTATGGTTATTGCACAATTTTTCATAGGATAGGTATTTGGCAATAGGAGATTTTGTGCATTTTTGTGTTCCTTTCCTAAGAGCTATGGGAATATCTAAATCTGTAGGTGTAGGTGGTTTTTTATTAGGAAGTGATTTCGGTGGAGAGACAGAAGTGGGATTAGGAGATTTTTGTGGAGGATTACCAGTGATATTCAGATTGCCATCGTCCAGAGATTCTGATTGATCTCGTGCTGTAGTAATAGACGGTTTTTTTCCTCCTTTGATGAAGTTTTTTCCTAATATAAGCCAGAAGCTCAGAATTGCGAATATTTTGCAGTATTTCTCCCCCTGTTTGTGATACATCTATATTTGGCATAGGTTGACTAGTATTCCGTTATTTTCAAGATCTTGAATATCAATTTCTTGATTTTGTTTTTCGGGAAAAATAGGAGTTGTTTCAACAAAATATTGTACAATTATATTACGCAAAGAAACTATAGAAATGATCCAAAAATTGTCATCTCTCTCATTATTCTCCCTTTGAAGAAATTTTTTGTTAAAATATGGTTGATTTTCCGAAAAAAAGACACATCCATACTAACATGGATATTTTTTGGTTTGAAGATTATAGTACTTATGTCCCTTTTTGTTTGGAGCATAATCTATGAAAACACATTTTCAACTCTAGGATCAAGTTTAGAACGAAATTTACTAGGTATGTGAACAAAGACAGTGTAGCCGAAAATCTTTAGTGGCAAGTCAGAGTAAATCCTTGATTTTAGAAAAATATTCTTAAAACACTCCAAGGTTGTACTGTATTTTAAAACATGGGTAGTCATTCTGTTGATCAAATAGGAAGCTGTTAAAACTCCCTCTCCCCACAAATATTTTGGAACATTCATAGAAAACATTATGCACGTGCCACTTCAAGTAAATGTTTATTTTTTTCTTTCAGCAATTCCATTTTTCTCAGGGTATCACATCATGTAGATTGATGGTGAATACTTTTCTCTTTCAAAAAACTTCCCAAATATTCATTAAAATACTTTGTGCCATTATCAGAATGAAAAATATGAAGTTTTTGTTTAAAATTGGGTTTCAACCATGTTGTAAAAATCTTTGAACAATTTTTCCACTTTAGATCTCTCGCTCATTAAGTAAAGCCAACACAAACGAGTACGATCATCTATAAAAGAAACAAACCATTTTTTCCCAGACACAGTGGTGACCCTTGAGAGGCCCCAAACATCACTATGAATCAAATAAAATGGTTTTGAAGGTTTATAAGATCATAAGGTTTATTAAAAAAAGTAGTTCGATGACTTTTTGATAACAAACAACTTTCACAATGAACTGTTGAACAATCCAAGCCTTTAAACAAAGAAGGAAATCGATGTTTAAGATAAGAAAAACTAGGATGCCCTAGTCTAAGATGTCAAATCATAATTTGTTCACGAACAGAAATTGAACTAATACTACTAAAGCCTTGAGATTTTGTATTACTAGGTAGATTCTCATCAAAGTAGTAGAGGCCGTCTATCAACTGCCAATCATCTTCCCAGAGCTCCAGTCCTAAAATTCACAATGAGAATCAAAAAATGTGACACAACATTTAGAATCTTTGGATAGTTTACTCATGGATAACAGATTGCAAGTAAGTTTAGGGACATATAGAACAGATTTAAGATCAATATTCTCAGTTAAATTTTTAAACCTTTTCTTTCAATAGGTGAGAAAATACCATATGGAATTATTAAATTTTCACTACTAGAACAAGGAGATTAAACACGGAATAGATGAGAAAAATTGGTCATATGGTCAGATGCTCCTAAATCAATGATCCAAGGAGCAAAGTTTGAATTACAAGAGAGAGCATATAGATTTCTACCTATCTGAGCTAGAGAAACACTAGCAGTACCAGATGAGGAATTGGATTTTAGCAGTTTAAGAAGGTGATCCATCTGCTCCTTACTGAAGGGACTTGTCTCGGGTTCATTGGAAGAGGGAAATCCTCAGTTGGATTCGTCTCCAAATCTGTTGCTTTGTAAATTTGCTAGTTTTCCGTGGATCTTCCAGCAAGTATCCTGAGTATGTCGAGGGTTGTTGCAGTAATCACACTACACACGAGGTTTTTCTTTTGCCCTCTGATTGTTGATAGACCGACCAGAATTAGCATTAGAGACCAAAGTCGAGTTCTAAATAACTCCTCCAAAAGTCTTATTGTCTCCTGTTAGATAACCACTTTTTCCACGCCCTCAAATATACATTCGCACGAACTGAGAGCATCTCAGAAAATTATCACCATTCAATCGAATAGTGGTAATTTGGATAGAGTGTGAATTGGTATTGGAGGTTTGTTTTTCAGTGGTTATTGATGGGTTAGGAGTAACAACAGAAGGAGGAACAATTGACTTAGATGAGACATCAGACATGGTGATTGAATTCTAGGGTTAAGATTGATGGACTTTTAGGTTGTGTTCTAGGGTAGCTCAGATACCATGTACATAGAAAGGGAATTTGAGGGAATAATATGCTTTTGTATTCGATTCTCTAAACTGATTTACAAGGCACTAACTTATAGAAAAATACAAACATTACAAAAGAAGAAACTAGTAATTGTGACAACTAATCTACTGACTACATTCCTAAAATATAAGTTGCCTAATTGTGTCTTTACAAGATAAAAATGAAATAGCTAACTAATCCCAATGAGATCTGCCATATCTCAGTAACTTTCCTATTTTCCAACATTGACTACATTTGAATGCTTGTAAAGTTTGTATTTATGGATAAGTCCTAATGAAAAAGTCCTCCTTGTTTTTAGAGAGTAGTGGTTTGAAGTGGATGCTAATTTTTGAGTTGTAGAGTGTAATAATACTTAAAAACAAAACTAAACAAGGAAAAAAAAAAAAAAAGTGCTTTGTTTTATTTCTAAGCTTTGGGCATTATTTCTTTCATCTGGGTGTAAGTGTGTGGTATGATTCTTCATTTGACTTTTGCGCCCTTTATCATATTTTGCGGGCAACAACACATATTGGGTTTGTTTTCTTTTGAGAGTTGATCCTTACTTGCATCATGTGAGGTTTGGGGTTAGACATGTTTTTCTTTTTTTTTTTTTTTTTTTTTTTTTTTTTTTTTGAAAATGGCTAGATTGGTGTAATTTTGATAATTGATCTTTTTGCATGAGTATACTTAATGATATATGTGAGATTGGGAGATGTGGTAGTAACAGCTTCTTATGTTTTGGATAATGTACATACTGTTATTGGATTGTTGTTATGTATCTGAGTAACAAAGTGAATGCATAGTGCCTTGAAAAAACAGTGTCATGTCTTTGTTTATTTATTTATTTTTCTTTCCTTTTGAAATTGTGTCAAGTCTTTCTTTTGTTCGTGTTTATGAGTATCGCCATTGGAAGCCCTCACGAGACTATAACCCATTGATAACTCTACACAATAGAGTTATTTTACCACTTTTACACATCTAAATTAGCAATGTTCTAGAGCGTTTTAATCTATTTTAGGTAAATTTAGTATAATTTTGCATAATTTTAGTTTATATTAGTTTATTTTGATTTTGTGTAATTTGGCTTAATTTTATCTAATTAGCCTAATATTAGTTTTAACATATTATTATTTATTTTCCTCTTTAAATAATTGTTTTTGTCATCAATTAGGTGAGAATGAGCAAAAAGGGAATTTTAGACTCAAACTGGGGGCAATACGGTCATCAAATAGCCAAAAAAGAGGATTAAAATTCGAATTATATTTGCCACCAGTCAGAGAGCGCCACGTGTCCCACTATAACAAAGTTTACGATCCCATGCTGCACGTTCCACTGAGCTCGCATGCACTTGCGAGTTTGTCCCAACTGCACCTCGCTACGTGTCCACGCGTAGAGTTACAGAGCAGTGCTGAATCAGTTGCGAGCGTGCCCACATATTTTCGTATGAGCTCGCTTCTTCACTTATCAGAGAGCCGACGTGTGGAGCGCACTAACTCTAAACCTTTCCCCCTCGCACCGCGTGTCTAACTAGTTAGAATGCGCCATGTGTCCCACTATAGCAGAGTTTGCGATCCCATGCCACGCATTCCATTGAGCTCACGTGCACTTGCGAGTTTGTCCCAATCGCGCCTAGCCACACGTCCACACGGAGAGCTACAAAGCGGTGCTGAATTCACTGCGGGCGCGCCCACGTATTTTCACATTAGCTCACTCCTTCGTCCAGCAGAAAGCTGAAGAAAATATTGTTGATCCCTTTACTAAGACTTTGGTGGCTAGAAGCTATGAAAGGCACGTAGAGACAATGGGGATGCAAGACATGAAACATTTACTAGCTTAAGGCAAGTGGGAGATTGTTGGGAATGCCCTAAGAGTGAAATACATCGTCAAAATCATGAGGAGCATGAAGAGAGAGGAGGTCGCATCCAACAAACTAGATCATGCCAAGCATATATAAGGGAGATTGTAATATATCTCTAATTTGACATAAGATCAAAAGACACAAGAAGGCCGCGAAGGCTGAGAGGGTAGAGAAGGCAGCGCGGCCGCGCCACATATGGCACGCGAGCGCGCCCGTGTGCTCCTTTCAACCTGCCCAGCAGACCAAGAGAGCAGCATGGCCTCGCAGGCATGCTCCCTCTATGCCGAGAGGGCCGCACAGCCTCGCCATTCAGGCACGCGGCCGCGCAATACGTCTTGTTATGAGATATTCTGAATGTGTCTTTTGAGTTGTTTCAAACCGTTGTGTCTATTGGTTATATATCTTTATACAAAACTGAATTATTATCAATAGCTGATATATCATTTATGATAATTGAATAGATATAGAAAGAGAAATCTTTGCAATGAAGAGGCACCTCTTGGAGAAGCTTACATGATTACCATGGTTGCAACGGTTCATGAAAATGTACCTCTGTGCTTTTAAAAACTCCAAAAATTTACATATTTCATATCTTGTTCTGGAACACAATATTATTGTTAGATATTGTGTTCAAGGGTTTGTTGTATCTTGGGGGTAATCTACCGTTAAACTCATTAGCAAACTTTATAGTGAGGGCAAACAAAACATTAAAGGAAAGTATAATCAATACGCCTTAAGCTCATCTTTGCTTTTAGTTTTCTTTGCCTCCATAGTTCTTGTTCTCTCATATTCTACAACAATATTTAAGGTTTTATTCTACTGCAATGGAGGTTGAAAAGAATATGACTTCCTTTCTCAATCCAAATGTCCAACTTGATCGTTTTGATGGCACAAACTTCACCCGCTGGAAAGGAAATTACTCACCGTCCTTAAGATTGCCTGTGTTCTTGATCTGAAGTTGGAGCCACTTCCGAAACCAAAGGAGGACAATTCCGACATAGTGAAGGTTGCAAGGAAGAAGCGTGAACATGATAAAGTGATGTGCTGGGGTCACATTCTCAACACACTTTCCGATAGGCTCTATGATCTCTACAATTCAAGGTAATCTCTGATAGGGATATGGAATGCACTTGAATGCAAGTACAAAACAGAGAAAGAAGGTACGGACAAATTTCTTATTTTGAAATATCTTGAGTTTGTCATGGTTGATATCAAGTCCATCCTTGATCAAATACATGAATTGCAAATCAATGTTACTAAGTTTCGAGAATTGAAAGTAGAAATTTCTGAATCATTTCAAGTGAGGGCTATTATTTCTAAATTACCCCAAAGTTGGAATGGTTATAGAAAGAAACTCCTTCATAGGAGAGATGACATAACTTTGGAGGAATTACAAAAGTACTTGAGGATCGAAAAAGAGTATAGATCTCGTGATTCCAAAAGAAAGATTGTGGATTCCTCTAAAGTTCATGTTGCCGAAGGAAGTAAGTTTCGAAAGAACTTCAAAGTCAACAATGACAAGAAGTTCAAGAAGTCCGCCAATGACCACAAGAAGTTTTCCAGAAAATGCTTCTTTTGTGGAAAGAAAGGTCATCGCCAATATGATTGCAGAAATAAGAAGAAAAAGGAAGAAGTTAACATCAATAAAGCCAATATTATTGAAAAAAAAAAATCAGATAGATATGTTCTATGGTCTCGGAGATAGAAATTGGCATGATTTTCGAAATCAACATGGCTGCAACAAAATCTTGTGATTGGTGGTTTGATTCCGATGTCACCATTCATGTTTCTAATGACAAGAATTTGTTCTCATCATATCAAATTGAAAAGGAAGAACAAATGGCTCTCATAAGGAATCGTAATGCAGCAGTGGTTGCCGTGAAAGGAATGGTGGAGATTAACTTTTCTTCCAGGAAGAAAATGACATTAAACAATGTCTTCCATGTTCCCGATATGAGATATGTCTAAACATGGTTTGATTAATTATAAAGATTTAATATGATAAGTGTGAGATTTGCATATAAGCTAAACTGACTAAGAAACATTTTCCTAAAGTCGAACGAAATACTCAAATATTGGACATAATTCATACCTCGATATTTATGAGTATAATGGTATTTTGACTAGAGGAGAGAAAATATACTTTATCACTTTTATCGATGATTGTTCTAAATACACTTATGTATACTTAATTAGAACAACGGATAAAGCCTTTGATAAGTTTAAATGGCTGAAGTTGAGAACCAAAAAGATATAAATATCAAAATGGTTTGAAGTGATAGAAGTGGTGAATATTTTTCAAATGAGTTTGATACATTCTGTGAAGAGCATATCATTATTCACTAAAAGTCAACCTCGTTTACTCCTCAACAAAATGGTTTGGTTGAAAGAAATAATATAATATTTATGGATAAGATTAACTTAATGCTTCTTAAGGCTAAATTGCCAAGTAATTTATGGGGAGAAGCTTTACAAACTGCATGTCATGTTCATAATATAATTACTTCTATGAAAACACATGTCTCTCCATATGAAATATGGAAAGGAAGAAAACCAAACTTGATGTATTTAAGGGTGTGGGGTTGTTTGGCTTTCGATAGAATACATGACCCTAAATCATCAAAGTTAGGTGCATAGGAATTAAAAGTGTTTTTGTAGGATATGCTAAAAATTTCAAGGCATGTAGATTATTAAATCAAGATTTAAATGTAATTATGGAATCAAGATATGTTGAATTTATTGAAAATAAATTTCGTCTTGATTTTGTCATTAAATTAGAATATAATATTGATTAACCACGTGATTTTACTCCCGGTACCTCTACGTATAACAAAAGGAAAGAGTCTATGACATCTTTCGAACCAAGAAGAAGTCAACGTGAAATAAAAGAGAGGTTTAGCACCGGGTTTTATTTCATCCCAAGCTTTAGCCTTCTTGGTTGAAGGAGATAGAAATAATGTATTAAAGAAAATACCATTATTGCTAAATGATGAAGAAGATCTTAAGACATTTAATGAAGCCATGTCATCTAGATATGCTTCCTTTTGGAGAGAGGCTGTAAATGATGAAATGGATTCAATTATGTCTAATCAAACATGGATCTTGGTTGATCTCCCTTCAGAATCGAAATCGATAAGCAACATATGGGTGTTTAGAAGAAAGTACAATACCAATGGGTTTATACAAACGTTCAAGGCTAGATTGATAGCCAAGGGTAGAAACAAAAACATGGTATTTATTACTTCGATACATATGCTCTAGTAGCTAGATTAACATCTATTAGAGTGCTATTTGCAATTGCTTCAATAAAAAATTTGCATGTGCACCAAATGGATGTAAAGACAGCTTCTCTAAATAGTGATCTAGGTGAAGAAATCTATATGAAACAACCTGAGGGGTTTGTATTGCCTGGAAATGAGAAAAATGTTTGCAAGTTAGTCAAGTCGCTTTATGTATTAAAGCAAGCACCAAAATAGTGGCATGAAAAGTTTGATTCAGTTATTTTGTCTCATGGGTTTAAGCATAATAATACTGATAAATGTAAATTTGCTAAATTTACAAATAATTTTGGTGCGATATTGTGTTTATATGTTGATGACTTGCTTATCTTTGGAACAAACATGCAAGGGGTCAATGATACTAAGAGGTATCTAACTTCAAAATTTAAGATGAAAGATCTTGATGAATTAGATAATCTCTTGGGTATAAAAGTTCAAAAGCATAGTGGGGGTTACTTGTTTTGTCAATCTCATTATATTGAGAAAGTGCTTCTTAAATTCAATCATTTGAAGTTTAAAGAAGCTAATACCCCATATGATTCTAGTTTTAAATTACTAGAAAATCCAGGCTGAATGGTATCACAGCTAGAGTATGCTAGTAAGATTGGTAGCATGATGTATGCTATGCATTGTACAAGACCTAACATAACATAGGTGGTATGCAAAATGTCAAGGTTTACGAGTAACCAAAGTGTTAAGCATTGGAATGCTATTGGAAAGATACTTGGCTATCTTAAAAGAACCATTAATATGGGTATGTTTTATAATAATTATCCAGCAGTTGATTATCCAGCAGTACTTAAATGGTACTCTGATGCAAGTTGGATAACTAGTGCTAGTGATAACAAATCCACATCGGGATGGATATTCACTATTGGTGGAGGAGCTGTATCTTGGACATCCAAGAAACAAACTTGCATAACTCACTCAACAATGAAGTCTGAGTTCATAGCACTAGCAATGGCAGGCAAAGAAACAGAATGACTGAGAAACTTATTGTTTGATATTGAGTTGTGGCCACAACCGATGCCATCTATTTCTTTGTACTGAGATGGTGAAGCTACATTGTTTAAAGCTTACAATAAAGTGTATAATGGAAAGTCTAGATATATGAGCTTGAGACATGAATATGTAAAACAATTAATAACGGATGGTGTTATTAATATTGTCTACGTTAAGACAAATAAGAACCTAGCGAATCCCTTGACAAAAGATTCTTCAAGAGACTTAGTCAATGAAACATTTAGTGTAATGGGACTGAAACCTTTCTTTGAAAGAGTCACTGGTGATGGTAACCCAATTATGTAATAGTTTTACCGCTCTATAGTTAAATGGGTAAGAACAAGTCAATATTATGTGACCGGCAAGCACCAAAAATTTATTAGTCCCTTCCAAGATGTTCAGTGCAAGTAACTACGTGATTGAGGGTGAGTGTATACTCTTAATAAAGTTCAAGTCTCAAAGTAACTAGAGACATGATATGAAACTTCACCTAAGTAAACATAAGAAATGGTTCTGTTTCAAACAAGATCGTGGTTTAGTCTTGTAAATGTTCATGAATCCAAGATAGAGCACAAGGTCGGAATACTGCTAAATGATTGGAACATAATTTTGAAATCTGGAATAGCTCCTATGTGATATGTTTCCGATATTTGCTTAAGAGACAAAGTTTAATGCAAAGCAAACTATTGTCTTATGAATGCTTTGAAGTATTTTCACCAATTTAAGGTTAAAATCGAAAGATACCTTCTTGCATGTATGAGTTTGTTGTTGATGATTCTGGAATAAATATTACAATCTAGTGGGGGATTGTAAAAGAGATTGTAATATATCTCTAATTTGACATAAGATCAAACGACACAAGAAGGTTGCGAAGGTCAAGAGGGCAGAGAAGGCGGTACGGCTGCGCCACACATGGTGCGAGCCCGAGCCACATAGCCATCCCAGCGCGCGGGCACACTTCTTGCAACCAACCCAACAGGCTAAGAGAGCGGCATGGCAGCACCACCAGGCGTGCTCCTTATGGGCCGAAAGGGCCGCACGGCCGTGCAACACGTCCTGTTATGAGATGTTCTGAATGTGTCTTTTGAGTTATTTCGAACCGTTGTGTCTATTGGTTGTATATCTTTATACAAAACTGAATTATTATCAATAACTGATATATTAGTTATAATAATTGAATAAATACTGAAATAGATGTTTTTGCAATAAAGAGGCACCTCTTGGAGAATGTTACATGGATTATCATGGTTGTAAAGGTTTATGAAAAGGCACATCTATGCTTTTAAAAACTCCAAAAATTTACAGATTTCATATCTTATTCTGGAACACAATATTTTACTAGATATTGTGTTCAAGGATTTGTTGTATATTGGGGGTAATTTGTCATTAAACTCGTTAGCAAATTTCGTAGTGAAGGCAAATCTTAAAGGAAAGAATTCTCAATACGCCTCAAACCCTTATTTGTTTTCAGTTTTCTTTGCCTCCATCCAACAACATATACTACTTATAAAGCACAATCATAATCTCGCATCCAAGCTATGCATGAAAAAGACCAATGGAAGACTTTCGATTCTTGCAAGAATACTAATTAGCTAGTAATAGTATATATATACATATATGTTGTTGGGATCTATTTGTGTCATAAGGATAGAAAATCAATTATAGGGATTTTCTGTAAATATGACATTTTGATATTAATAAAAAGAAGTTATTCATGTTTAATAAGTTGTGTCATGTTTACTTTCATGTTACTTTCATTTGTTGATTGTATGATTATTTTGAGCAAACATAAAATACTCCTAGGCTGTTGGTAATATATCAGATTACCATATGTATACGGGGTATACATAGAAGACGTGTTAATTTGATAACGGTCTAAATAAATGGTCCACAATCGATGGAATAAGATTTGGGAATCTTATTCATGATAAGATTATAAAGGTTGTCTACTTTCTTGGATGGATGGTTTGTCTTGACCATCAGATAGGTTAGGAATGGAAACTTTAATGTATACTAGTACTGAGGTATGACATTGGACTGGACCTAAGGTGTTAATTGATTCGGTTTAATAATTCCGTTTATAAGAATCAATGACGCTTTGATTATCATCCTATATTAATCTTAATCCTGAAATAAATACTTGAGTTCGCATCCATGACTTATGCACTTTGATCCACTATAGGTGAGACACTGATAATTGATAGTCAATATACTTGTGTTTTAAGTGTATGACTTATGGATGGAGAAATCAAGATTCATAGATACGGAATCCATAGCTATTTTAATGATAGTACATGTTATCTACTTAAAGGCATTATTCAGGAATTGAAAGATAATATAACAAGATCTTGGCCATCGGTTTACTTTGCGTTCTCTGATGGTTTGCCGATTGTATGGCTTTACAATTGGTATTTCTTTCAATAGAGAATAATGGAACTTTAAGTTAAAATGATTGAAAAGGTAAAACGGAAAAAGTCCTCAATTCAATCACGGATAACATATAGGGATTAAGCAAGCGATGAATAAATCATGAAAGAAGCACTGCGTTAGAGAGCTTTCGTAATACGGTATGTAAATAGGAGTTCAGCTTTAGACTTTTAGTGGAATAGTCCTGAAGTTGGTAATTGATGAATAACTAATCCGAGATTATTTTTTCACAATTATAGGAGCATCTTTACATATTTTTATCGGGTCCCTCTGTTAGCTCATATAGTTCCACGAAATATCTCGGGATTTGTTTCTAATAAGATCGGTAAATTAAATGAGAATTTAAGAATGTCTATTAAGACATGGTACTATCTAACATGCAATCCCAAAAAAGGATTGGACATGTGAAATTAATGTAGACAAATAATGTGATTTTTCAACATATGATTGGTTGTAAATAAAATAATTATTTGTTAATTATTTTGTTTAATTGAATTTTGGAAATAAGATTATGTTTGAATTATTTAATTTTTGAAAACAAAATTTTTATCTCCTAATTGATAGTGCATGAATTTTTAATGGATGGAGGGAAGAAGTTTTTGTTTCAAAATTGTTTAAATATATGCCTAACATTAAATTATTAATTGATTTAAATAATGCAACTTATTTGTTATATTTTCTTTTCTTAAAAATTGGTGCACGATTTTTTGGTGGAAAGGAAATCTAAAATATTTCATTTATTTAAATTAATTAAATATGGATAATGTTTGTGGAAAATATTTATTTAAATTCAAATAAGAGAATCTTATTTAAATTCAAATATTTAAAAGGAGTTTAAATCTAGTTAGGATTATGACTTTTTGACTAGTCTAGATTCTTGATTTAAATTTGAACCACCAATCAAACTCCACATTAGGTGGAGCACGAATTTTTTGAGCCTTCTCCTAGCAAAAAACCGTCCATAAGGTTTAAAGAACCTAGTCCGAAATTTGAATGATCCTTTGGTTCAAAAGATTATCCAGAAAAATAATTCTTAATTATTTTTCAAGTAGGAGATATTTTCGAAAAAAGATTGGAGTATTATATAAAGGCTAGGGGTTCTTAAAAAACACCAACTAACATCATACACTCAAAAAGGTGGACAGTTTTTAGGAGAGAGAATAACCCCGAAAACTAGTTTTTTGTGCTTGAGAAAATTCGTCCTTCTTGGGTGTGAGAAAAAGAGAGAAATTTTCATTGAATTAAAACTGTGAGGAAGGTTAAGCCGAGTGATATTTTTCATTGAAGGTTAACCATTTCCTGTTTTGTAGTTTTGAAGAACGAACTCGGATCGAATTCTCAACGAAGTACATCGGGATTGAGAAAGTGGGATCTAGACTTCGGAAGAATTATCGATCGCTTAGATTCATAGCACATGTGCCCACACATACTCTGAGACATGTGGACTCGAGAATAGTAGAGAAGACACGTTGGTCGACGGTCTAGCAATTCCGGAATCCGAGAAACAAGGTACATTTGATCATTTATTTAATTTATTGTTATATACATCATGAGTTTCTTTTCTGAATCGGCATAAAAATTTTAAACTTCCGCTACGCCGTAACTCTGATATCGGAACCATTTTTCCAACATATGTATATGTGTTTTACTATTTAATTTTAATTCATGATTTTACTTGCTCACTATGATCAAAGGCAATTTTAATTTGTTTGACAACGTTTTGGCTCCGGAAGGCGGTGATCAAATTCATGCAATTTTAATTAGTTAAATCATTCAACAAAATTCCAAATCCATTTTGCAATTCAACGCATACCACAATGGATCTGGTATAAGCAGATGAAAATCACTAATACAGAATGTGGATACCACGACGGTTTTCTAACCATCGTGGAATCCAAGGTCGTGGAATCTTTTAGATTCCACGACAGTTTTTTACCCGTCGTGAAATGGGCAAAAATAGGGCATAAAAGTGGATATTTAAAAACATACCATGACGGTTCTGCTTAAAAAAACCGTCGTGGTAGGCAGACTTGCCACGACGGTTGTCCTCCGAAACTGTCGTGGTAGGCGGACCCTACCACGACGGTTTTTTCGAAAACCAAATCAACACTTTTTCTGAAAAATTCTCAAATCCGTGCCTTATCCAAGCAATTTTAAAGCAATCTAAATCACAACCACAATCAACAATTACCGAAAATGTAGGAGACGGATTTTGGACATTTTGGATGGAAAATTCCCAAATCAACAATCAATAAAATCAACATTTTGGACGGAACATTTTGGATTTTGGACATTTCACAATCAACAACCACAATCAACAAAATCAACATTTTGGACGGAAAATTCACAATCAACAACCACAATCAACAAAATCAACATTTTGGACGGAAAATTCTCAAATCCGTGTCTTACCCAAGCAAGATACATTTCAACTTATCGGATTGTCGAGCGTGGGTACAGGCGGAGTGGTAGAGAATGTAGGGGACGAAGGAATGGCGGCGAGAGAGAGAGGGAAAAATGCTCGGAGTTAGATAGAGAGGGAGGAATGGCGGCTAGAGAGAGGGAAAAAGGCTCGGAGTTAGAGAGAGAGAGAGGAATGGTGGCGAGAATGTAGAGAGGGAGCGGAAAGAGATAAATGGAGGGAGGATATAGGCGGCTTTGGGTTTGGAGTTAGAGTTTGTATTAAAGAGTGAAAAAGGCTCGGAATGTAATGGGGTGGGAAAGATGATATTTTTTTCGGTTTTAATATACGCTCCAAAAAGTTAAACAATTTCAAAAATTTTCAAAATTCCCGCCTTCATACCTACTACGACGGTTTTTTAGAAAAACCATCGTGTTAGGGTGAAAAATTCAAAAAAAAAAAATTTTTGACCTACCACGACAATTTTTCCCAAAAACTGTCGTGGTAGGGTGAGAAATTCAAAAAAAAAAAAATGGTAAAATTCCCTCTTTCGTACCTACCACAACGGTTTCTAAAAACCATCGTGGAAGCCGAAACCGTCGTAGAAGTCCAAGCCTTCCACGACGGTTTCTGGAAACTGTGTTTCGCCCCGTGTTTTTGCCTAACTTTCCACGACCGTTTTTTTAAAACGATCGTTGAAGCTCCGTCGTGGAATCCGCATTCTGTAGCAGTGAATAATCCCAATTTGTTTTAATAAATGAGTCCCAACGAATTTATTCACACGAGATCATCCAAAACAAAATAAAACAAAATAATCATTTAAAACTTGAAAGATAAAAATTTATGAATACTAAAAGGCTGAAAAACGAAAGATACTTGGCTCCTATGAGAACTCTTGTGCTTGTGAAGAATGTGCGGCCGCCAGCGAAAATTTGGCTCCTGGAAGCCGAGTGGTCACTGAAGCCAATGATTTTCTCCTCACCGACGTAAGAGGTCTTCACGAGAGATCTGGCCAAATCTTGTTGGCGGAGCGGCTCTATGACAGAGATGGAGCTCACGACTAAGGAAAATCGTCAGGATCAATGGATACCCGTCCAGATCCGGTGACTATCCATCACGATGATTGGTAGCACACATGAAGACATATCTAAGAGAGAAAAGTTGAAGCCTCATGAAAGTCATCACTCGTCGTCGGAGCCGAAATCGTGTGCGAGAATCGGCTTAGGCTCCGAGAGCGATAGTCAGTAAAACTTTGGCTCGAGTAAGCCGAGTCATCCACCGAAGCCAATGATGCTCCGATCGGTGTTTACTTCAGGATTGAGTAAAAGAGAGAGAGTCTGTCACGACAGAAATCAACCGTAGCATCGGAGAGGAACCAGAGCCACCAAATCTGGCGCTGGAGATGAAAAGAGAAAGGGAGGTTTTGGAGGAATGGGAAAGAGAAAGAGGATAAAGAGATACGCAATTCTTAGAGAGGGAATGGAAGAAGAAAGAGAGACATTGTAGAATATGAGAGGAGAGGGGGAGAGAGACGTAAAAAAAAACAAAATGCAAGAAAAGAGAAGAATAGAAACGAATACAGGGGCACCAAAATACATGTAAGGGCAAAATGGAAAATTTACCTTGTAATTTAAGATGTTTTTTTATTTAAAAAATTTAATATGACAAAATTACGAATAGTGCACTTTGGCAAAAAAAAAGTGGTCTTTCCTTTCATCCCCAAACTTGATGGAGACAAAGGCTGGAAATGGCGGCCCAGGATTCGCAGGCTGCTTGATTGAAAAACGACCCAATCCTCTCAGGCCCATGGATCACGCGGCTTGAGGGAAACTCGCGCAGTCAGCGCAGAGGCGGACATGTGGCGCGAGGCTGAGACAGCTGACGGCCAACACCTGGGGAAGAGGAGAAAGAAAAGAAAAAAAAAAAAAAAAAGGGAAAAGAAAAGAAAAGAAGATAACTATTTTCAAAAATAACAATAAATAAAGAAAGGGAAAGGAAAAAAATAAAGGAATCCAAAATAAAAACACACAATAAAATAAATCCAAAATAAATATATTATTAAATTAATTAAAATTAAATATTTTTAAAATAAAATATTTTGAATTAAAATGATGAAAATACTCAATTAAAACTTAATTATTTCATATTATTTCAAAAAACTTAATTGTTTAATAAATAATATGACCACAAGTGTTTTTTTTGCACTCATCAAGTATGCCGGTAATTTAATTATAAGGATTTTTTGAAAAAATTAAAGGGTCGAATAAGTTAATTTTTAATTTTAAAATTAATTTATTAGATAGTTTTGAAAAATAAATAAAAATAAAATAAAATGAGATGTATCAAGAGAATCACCTTATAATTTAATAGATGTTAAAAAGTCAATAATAAATCAATGAATAAAGTTGAGAGGATATGAAAACACTGAACAATCATGTTTGTACCTGGGTAGGAAATAATCATATGCTTCAAAGAAAGAAACCCGACAAAATTATACAATAATTCAATGGCACATAAGTG
The DNA here is from genome assembly GCA_009761775.1 of Ficus carica. Classification (NCBI taxonomy): domain Eukaryota; kingdom Viridiplantae; phylum Streptophyta; class Magnoliopsida; order Rosales; family Moraceae; genus Ficus; species Ficus carica. The sequence goes on from CM019746.1 coordinate 7,021,335, forward strand.
TTAACAAATCTCTGCCCGTGAATATACGAAATTTCCTTAGTTAATTTGTCCTTCGACTATGAAAAATTCCAATCTACTTGTCTTTGAACTCCAATTATGCAGAAGCGTATTTTTTGTTTTCTTATCTTTTTTTTTTTATAATCTTTTTAGGCTATTGCTTAGAAGCTTCCCAACTTCGTTTTTTCTTTCCATTTGTTCTTTTTTTGCAGCAGTACATCCCACCAAAAACTTGGGGTCTCAAATAGCATATTGATGCAAAATGTTTGGTTTACATGTTAAATTCAATTTAAGACTGTATTTTTTTTTTAAAATCAATAAAAATTATAATTAATTTTAAAAAAATCAATTTTAATTTAAAAATTTCAACTCCAACATACTGCAAACAGAAGCTATTGAGAAAGAAGTGTGTGGCTAGGCCACATTTGCGTCCCATATAAAATATATATGGAATGATCATATATATGTGCTTATTTTTTAGTACCAAAATTAACATCCATTTATTAAAAAAAAAATAGTCAGAAGCGTAGCATTACTTTTCTAGACACATTTATTGTTGAAATATTTACAATAATATTATCTAGGAATAAATTAGGGTCAATTAATACCCACCATCTTACTTTGTCATCCACTCTTTAAACCATCTAACAAATTAAATTAAAAATTAAAAAATTAAATGTTCCACTCCTTGGAATTAAAATTTTTCATTTTTGCTCTTTGAGTTTTAGTGTTTTCGTAACTTTACTTTCTGTACTTTGAAAACGGACATAAATACTCCCGAACTATGAAATGTTATCATATTTACTCATTGCGTCAGTTAAATTGACGGAATTGTTGACATGTTAACAATTAAAGTATAATAATAAAGACAAACTTTATACTCACCCACTAAACTTTAATATTCTTGAAATTTTGCCCCATGAACTATGAAAACTGGTGTTTATTCCCCTCAAACTTTAAACAGATAGTAAGAATGCCGCTCGAACTTTCAATTGTTAGCAAACATATCTCTTATTTCATATTTTGACAATGTAAGACTTCAAAAAATTTTATTTTTATTCGCTAAATCTTAGTACATTTGTAACTTTACTCCTCAATGTTCAAAAATTAGTCTTATATCTCTTGACCTTTTTACTATTCAGAGATAAAGTTACAAATGTACTAAACATTTTTTTTTTCCTTTCTCTTCAGTCAAATAACATGAATGAAAACCTTCATTTTTTTTTAAATTTTCCTTACTTAGGTATTTTATTCTTTATAACTTTCAATCTCTTCTATCAAATATAACATTAACGTTTGAGTTTTATTAAAATAATAATAATAATAATAATAAGAGAGAGAAAAAAAAAATAGATTTGAAACAAAATTATAAAAATAAATGACTTCACAAAATAAATAAATAAATAAAAACTTTAAAACTTCGAGCAGAGTTGGAGTTCCAAGCGCCCTAAGGATAATTTTCTTATATCAATATTCAAAATGGTTAGTTGACCGAAGAATGGTTTGAGTTTTTTTTTTTCCCCCCTTTAAGACGAATGGTATGAATTTGTTTCTCAGTGGTTTTTCTTTTTCTTCTTTATTTTTTAATGGTTTTAATCTAATTCTTTATTTAATTCTCAAAGTTAGTCTGATTGGTTTCCCTAAAATATAAAAATTATCTGATTGGCTTTTTTAATCTGAGTCACTGCCACGTAGAGGATATGAACAAATTTCAAATGAGCATATCCTTTGACTGCAGTATCGCTTATTCGCTCTCCATTTTAGACAGAATGACAAGAAAGATTCATTTTTTCTATAAAAAAAATAATTGTCCAGCTTTTTCAACCCAAAAAGAAAAAGTCATTGTCCAGCTGGCAAATGGCAGAATATTTAATATTAGAAGGCTAACTTACACGGGTGCCTACTTATCAAAAAAAAAAATATATATATATATATATATAGAAAAAATTACACGGGTGCCCTCTTAATTATTGTTTGATTATAATTTGCTGAATAAAACTTTAATTTTAACAATTTATATCTTAAATTTATGATGTTAATTTTTTAATCAAAATTGACACTAGACTTGTAGATAGATCGTTAATTAAGAGCATGAAAGGTCTTCCTTTAATAAAAGTTAACTTAAGATGATTTTTAGTTTTCTACTTTGATAAAAAGTTAAATTAAAATCTTACCTCAATAATTTTCTGTTTTAATAGATATAATGATTACTATGCAAACAATTAACAACTTATATTCAAGTAACATGTCAATTTATTTATTTTTAAACTAACATCATTATCAACGGAGGTAGATTGTTATATATTTGTAAGTATAAGGTGCAAATTGTCAAGATTATAAGTTTAAATGGTGTTTGTTTTTATTTTCTGGCATTTTTTGAAATGTTTTTGCATAGTTTTTGAGGTGGCGAAAACAATAACGTTTTTTAAATAACGTTTTATTTAGCGAATGATTTGAAATGAAACAAAAAATGATAAGAATGATTTTTGTGAAAAAAAAAATGAAAAACAGTTAAAATTGTTTTCTCATTTCCATTTTCATTTTAATGATATATAACTTAACACATGTTTTTAGGAACATACTTAAATATAATTCATATTTTTCTTATATCCAAACCAATCTCTCCAAAAGCATAATCAAACACAAGTTTAAAACAATCTTAGTATCATTTCTAAGATGTTCTCATTTAATTTTTATAAGAAAAAAATCATTTTTAAACAAATTAAAACAATATCAAACAATTAAAGGGTGTGTTAAAACTTAAATATCAATCGAGGTTAAGAAAAAGAAAAGAAACGAAAAAATTTTCCCATGAAAAATGTGTGTTACTCCCTTAAAAAAAAAATATAAAGGGTGTTATTTTGCCCCGTGAGTAAATAAAGGGTGTTATTCCCAATGAAAAGTTTTTCCAAATAAAAAGTGTGTTATTCCCTTAAAAAAAAAAAAAATAGAGGGTGTTATTTTGCCCGGTGTGTAAATTTTGTTTTGTACAATTTGCTGGTGGAAAAAGTGAGAGTAATCGTTTCCTTTTTATTTTTTTATTTTTTTGGGCTGTAAATCGTAAAAGTACTAAAATAAACGAATCGTTTCCTACTTTCATGATGCCACCCTGCCGAGAAAGAACCCGATGGAAAACGTGGATGCACAAAAACACTATTTTATTAGGAAAAAACAAGAAGAAAAAACAAAATAGAATAAGAAATCGTCGGAAATCATAATAATATCAAATTTATTTTATTTAAAAGATATTATAGTGTTTCAATCTAAATCTTAAAATAAAATAAAAAAAAAAAAAAAAAATAGAATAGGAAGTCTTTCGCACTACAAAAACTTTATTTATATATATATTTCTCAAGTTGGTTCGCTGGCCATTTAGTCCCCATTGAAACGAAGCTCAGTTCTGATCAATTCCAAATCTAAATCATACTTGGAGAGCAGAGGCAGAGGCAGAACCTGAGTTTGGAACAGAGAAGAAAAACCACTTCAATGGCTTCCAAGGGTGTTGTTGGATTCGTTGGTTTGAGTGACTTGAGATTGGAAATTGCTGCTTCTCTCCTCCGCTCTGGCTATAAAGTCCAAGCTTTCGAGGTAATTAACCAAACCAATCTTTTTCCTTCGTTTTTTGCTCCCTTTTGTTTTGTAAAGTTTTCTTTTTGTTCTGCTGGAAGATTAGAGAAGAAAATAAATTGAAGCAGAGAAAAAATTAATAGTTTCGATATCTTCGAAAGCCATACTTGAATTGAACTTTGCAGACAGATTTCTTTCGTTTTTTATTTTTATTTTTATTTTTCCATTTCTGAACTGGTTTCTTTTTCTTTTCATTTTTACTCTTTTCTTGAATTACCGTCCCAATTTCTGGTAAATACAATAATAATTATTAGACCACTTTCTTACGTGACAGCTCAATCAGGAAGAGGAATGAAATAAATTTATTAATGAATTATATTAAATTATAACTTTTACATAATTATTGATTTGAAAAGAATTTATAAACATTTTTACGTCACTTAAAATCTTTACTCTCCGTCGATACGAGACTCCGGTCACCGAAGACACTATTAATTTTTTTAATATACAAGTAAACAAGTACATACCTTGCGTGATAGGTTAACCTTTCAAGTCTATCACTAGAGTTTTCGGGAAAACAAAGTGGCTTTGAAAGCGCAAATAGCCGTGAGAGTTAACTCTGGGGTGGGACATGTCGGTGGCCCATCTGACCTCCGGCAATTAATTTTTTTCCCTTTTAATGTAAGATACACTCATTCAATGCATAATCGAACAAACACATTTCTCTTGAGCCAAATAAAAAAAAAAAAGGGTTCAAATCCAAATCCCACCCCCCACAGTACTCATGCTGCTTGATCTAGTGACAATTGGTTGTCAAATAATATTTTTGAAAAGATTAAATAGTGAATTATAATGTAAAATTTTAAGTATAATAATAAATAATATAATTAGATTTACGATGACAAAATATCAAAAAAAATCTTTACTCCTTTATCTTCTTTTTCTCTCCTCTTTCCCTATTTTTTAAATGAAATTATGCACATAAATCTATTGTTAAAAATTGATCGTAAAATATGTTATTTACTAAAAAATTCAAAGATTTATCCAAAATTCAAGGATTTATCCGTAAATATATGCACTAATTCATCATCTTTTAAAAACTTACTATAAACTTCAAAACTATTAATAAAATATGTTATATGCTACAATTCCCAGAAAAAAAATAATATAAAAAGACATTATGCAAACCGGGTCATGGGCCAAGGATAACCACGTCTAACCCACTCATATTTATAACCAGTGGTGGAGCCTACCATAATTATTTCTCTAGGGGCGTGAATTAAACTAAAAAGAACTTTACCAAGATATATACTTGTTTGTTTGGGTTTCAAGCATACGTCTTTCATTTTGAATGTCGTCATAATTTATTGATTAATTCGTTTTGATTGAAGGATTTTGTCTCATGTATTGCGGGGTCATTTGTTATGTCTTGTATTTTTATATCTTCTTAGGTGAGTTTAATGAAATTTTCCAGTAAAAAAAAAATAAAAATTGTGTTGTTAAAATCTTTCATCGTTTAATTTAGATGTTAAAATTCAAATATGAGTATTTAACAGTCAAAAACTTAGGATAAATTGAAAGTTTTCAAAAATATTATACGCAAATGTAGTAATTAAGCAAATATAAGCTAAAATTATAGGAACATTTTATCATTTGGGGAAACTTATAAAGAACATTTATGAAATTAAGAGGGGCCAAAGGGAAATTTTCAAAAACTCAGGGGTGGAATATGCTCCTGTGCTAAGCCTCCCTCTGCCCCTGTTAATGGTAATATTTCATAGCCTTTTCATTTTGTGTTTTGTTTTCCGTTTTTGAACTACGGACTCTACACCTATGTAATTAGTGTGAAATTTAGATTGTGCCTGCAACCATTTTTTCTTTTATTTCATAGTTAAAAAACACTACTTTTTCAATTTTTTAGGCATTTTCTACTTTGGGTATAAAAAATAACTCAATCTATAAACTGGAGTTGTTTTGCAATGTACTCCAACATGTTTTGTACTATTTCGAAAGAAAAATGAGTTTTATTTGGCAAAGTTAGTTCCATATCTAACTGCAGGAGTTTCATCTGCAGAAATGTGAGCCTTTGCTCGATGAATTTTTTAAGCAAGGTGGACTTAGATGTGCCAGTGCAGTAGAGGCAGGAAAAGGTAATGCATTATCAGACTCTTTACGGACCGTTATATATCAACATATGCATTACTTGGAAGTTTTTATGTTTTCTCAAAAAAAAAAAAAAAAAAAAAAAAAAAAAAAAAGTATAATTGGATGTTTGAAGTTGGTAAAAATTCCTTCACTTTAGTTGCTGTAGTCATCAACTTCCTATGCCCATGTCATGTTATTGTTGTTTTTCGTAAATTAACAAATGGCTAGTGCACACAGATGTTTGTGCAATTTTAGCATACAAATACACGAAGACATGAAGAATTGTTATTTTTGATCGCTGCAGGCATACTTTGAATTTCAATCCCGCGTGTTTGTAATTTTTGGAAATTTTTGTCATCGATTTGAATAACTGTGGTTATGTTGTAGGATTTAGTACTCTCTCACTTTACCAAAAAGCCAAGGAGGAATGGACGTAAACTAATACATTTTGCTTTCTCTATTCGTTCTTGCAGATGTTGTGGCTTTAGTTGTGTATTTATCGAATGCAGACCAAATTGATGAAGTAATTTTTGGTAATGAGGGTGCTTCAAAAGGTCTTATGAAGTTTCTCTTCGAAATGTATTCAGTTTATTTCCCGCTGATTGGTCAATGTGCAAGATACATAAACTTTAGCGCTATGCAGGACTGCCAAAGGATGCCGTCTTCATTATTCATTCGACCTTACTGCCATCTTACATCCAGAGATTGGAGAAGTCATTTACAGGCAATTTTCACCTTTACGTCATAAACTATATAGATGCTAACTTCTTAAGATATTGTGTTTATGCAAGACGAACTCTTTCGAAAATATGTTCTTATTTGATGTTTTTTCTAAAGAAGAAGGGAAAAAAAAAACCTGCAATAAGTTGTTATGTCTTCCCCTTCTATGATATCTATACTTTTTTTTTTTTGGCTTCTTAGGGAACTTCTAAGTGATCTCAAGTACTCACCTGAATCATTTGCTCATACGTGTAAAGGGTCTGGGCAAAGATGTTTATGTCTTTTGCGTTATTTATTTATTTATTATTTTTATTATTTTTTAGTTTTTGGCTGATGGTCTTTTCCAAAGTTAATGTTGTGTACTGTTTATAGACAGCTATGAATTTAACTTGGTTGATTTATTTGTATAAGGACTTTAGCTCTGTTGGTAGATCTTTTAGCTGAAAATGGCGCTCGAATTGTTCTCTAATTTATAATTGAAGCTGTTAAGCTTGGTGTCCTTTACACAAATCTTATTCTCTATGCACATCCTTTCTTATTTTATTTTTGTTGACGAAAAGTGCTCCCTTTCCCTCCTTTTAAGGGTGTTCGTGAACCTCAGAAAATCATATCGTCACGGTATTATTGGGCAGTGAATGATGGTTATACTATGTAACAAATCAACAGCTGAGATATACAAGTGTTCATACGAAAATTTTAGCTTTCCACTCTTCCTCCTTGATAAATCTTCTTTTCATAATAGTTTTAAATGCTTCAGGGGTCAATTCTGTGCTCTAACTGAATTAGTTCAAGAGATATAACCATATTTTATGAAGTTTGACCTGAAATTCACCTCTACATTTATCTCACAGATAAATACGAGACTGCTTATTTCGTAGATGCATATGTTGCCAAGGGAACGTCTGAAGTATTAGATGGAAAGATTATGGTAACTCTATACCGTACTTAGTGGTGGATGTGTAGTTTAATTTCTCTCCTCTTTATGAGCTCCTCTAAAATCTGAAAGTGTGCTGATGAAATTTTTCATTGTTTAGATTACTTCTTCAGGATCATCAGATGCAATTGCAAAAGCACAGCCTGTTCTCTCTGGTAATGGTTGTTCTAAATTTTCATATTGGGATAGTTCTCAATCTTCATTTCCATGTTGCTGTATTATTTGTTAGTCGAAACCTTTCATTTAATTTTTTCTTTTTGGGTGCTTGCAGCAATGTGTGAGAAACTTTACATTTTTGAGGGCGAAGTTGGTGCTGGAAGGTTTGCTTTCTTCTTTATTGCACAAAGTTCTTTCACTATTTATTGATCATCAAGGCCGCAATAAATATATATTTTTTCTGATACTTTTCGTTTATTTACTTTATTTGTTAAAAAAATAAAAGAGGTTTTAATGAATGGTAGGCTAGTATGCGTTACCTCTCTTTGGTTTTTTTTTTTTTTTTTTTTTTTTTTTTAATTTGTTCCATTTTCTCTTTTTATCTCTAACAGGAGTGAAACTGATGTATGCTACTTCAGATAATAATGTATTATTTTTCTAATAGTTTTTTGAAGCAAATGTTTACTCGAGATGTGAGGAATTTGGTTATGTCTAATGTTGTAGGACTTTCATTTTTCTTTGATTCTGTAGTAAAATTAATATGGTCAATGATATGTCTTTTTGAAGTAAACGTTTACACGAGATGTGAGGATTTGGTTATGTCTAATGTTATAGGCTTTTGATTGTGACCTTCATTTTGCTTTGATTCTGTAGTAAAATTAACATGGTCAATGAACTACTTGAGGGTATTCACTTTGTTGCTTCTATGGAGGCCATTTCACTTGGTTCCAAAGCTGGAATCCATCCGTTGATAGTCCATGATATCATTTCCAACGCTGCAGGGAATTCATGGTACGCAATTCTGCTTGAAGATTATCCTTCTTTCGACTTCTGTTGCTTTTTCATGCTCCAAATTCAAAATGAACTGATGAAGAATATATTCAGAAACTCTTAAATAATTATATTGAAGTAATTGGGGAAGTGATACTCCTGTGTATGCAGGGTTTTCAAGAATCAGGTTCCCCAATTGTTAAAGGGTACTACAAAAAAGCAATACCTGAATACTTGTGCTCAAAAATTGGTAAGCGTCTTTATTAATATGCCGGTCAGCTTTTGGTGCAGTCAGCTGCTCATTAAGTATGGTGTTGCTGCTATTCAACTTAAATAAAAATGGATCCCTTTCTTGTTTTGTTACTGATAGACTGTGGTTATTCTATTTCTCGCGCATCTACATTCCTAAAGCAGAAATTTACAATTCCTCATAGAAAAGTTAATGACATGTTCTCGTTAGCAGCCTTTCATTGATAAAAATCAAGTAAAAGGGGAGGAGGAATGAAGTCCTCCAAAACAGAAAGGACAGAAAGATACATACAAATAAAACGAGGTAGACACAATTAGTTCCCCTTTAGATCTTTCCATTTAAGAACTATCAATGAAAGAGGAAAATTCACATGCTTTATCCGTAGAGGCCATGATGAAGCAGAAAACTCTGCCTTCTCAAAGACATTAGATTCGTCCATCTCCCTTTCTTCAAAAATTCAGGAATTTCTTTCCAACCAAATGGTCCAAAGTATTGAAATGATGACACTTTTCCACATAACTTTAGCCATTTTATAGGATCCAAAACCAAATGGTCCAAAGTAAAAGAGTACAAGAACAATACTAGAATTCAAGGTCAATACTAGTGATAACTCAAACAAAAGGAAAACAATTTGAAGATAGACGCCAATTCCCTAATCAGCAACAAAATGGGATAATCTTCAAACTCCAAAGATTCTTAACGATAGATTGAAATATATTACTCGGGAGACATTTTGTTACCATGCCAGCAAGTTGCTGAGTGGAAGTAAAGGACTTGCATAATTCCAATGTCCTCCCAGTACATCTTTAGTGGAGTTTAAGATACAACTTTCTTTTGTTTTACATGAGTTGGAATGATGTTATGTAATTTTGTGTCAGTTATCTCTTTTTAATTCTTTCATGTGGATCCTCTTTCTTTTGTACGATGGTGTAGTAAGAATTATGTTTCCTTATATGAGAAAAGTATATGTAAATCTCAATTTCCTTGCTCCATTGTGAATAAGTCCTTTATCTTTGACCTACATTTCGATTCATCTATCAAATTTTTAATAGAGGAAGTCGCATGTTGAATTACAAAGCATTTCTGTCTCTTCTTTCTGGTTTAATCTTTTCCTCTGATTACATTACATGGGATTCATGAAATTTCCACATTCTAGGTTACTATTCTGGATCAGGCAAAATCGGTTAATTTTCCTCTTCCACTTCTGGCAGTTGCTCATCAGCAATTAATTCATGGTATGAATCTTAAAACATTTGTACAATTCCCAATCACTATATCAGTTGCAACTTGCAATAGTTGATTTTTCATGCATATTATGCTTTCCCTTTTTCAGGATCTTCAATCGTTGGATATGACGAAGATGCTTCATTACTTAAGGTTATTCTGTATGATTTTCAAAAGGAATTTTTTTTTTCATGTACGATTTTGGATAGAGTTTATGGCCTAATACAAACCAAATCACCGAAAAGATCCTTTCTCAGGTTTAGAATTGGCACTTCTTAATGATGTATATTATGTTCTAAAATTTTTCACAGGCTTGTGAACGAGTATTTGGAGTGAATATTTCTGATGCAGTGAATGCTGAAACTTATAAACCTGAGGATCTAGCAATCCAAACCACTGCCAGTTCAAATTCTGTAAACCGGATTGGTTTCATTGGTCTCGGAGCAATGGGCTTTGGCATGGCTTCTCACCTTCTGAATTCAAACTTTTCGGTTATTGGTTATGATGTAATTATTATCCTTCAACTTTTTGTATCTTGCAAGTTCCGGATTATAATAATGGATATTTAGTTGAGACAATCCTGCCCCACATTTAAGACTAACTTCATTTCTAGTTCAACTAGAATTTAAATTTTTCTAAACCTGTATTTATGTGATATTTTGTTCGTGGACTTCTTGGTGATATATGAACTAACAATGCATGTCTGCAGATGGGGCTTGTATTTTGAAAACGCCATCATAATTGATCCATCTTTGCATCTTTCTTTCAATGCAGGTCTATAAACCAACACTAACTAGATTTGCTAATATTGGTGGTTCGATTGGGAACACTCCAGCAGATGTTTCAAAAGGTAAATTGAAGGAGAGAGTGAAATGTATGAATGATTTAAAAAAAAAAAATCTAATTAATTGCTTAACAGTCAACAGTTTAATTTTTTTTCCGTTATTTTTGTTTTTGTTCTTCTCCCTACCTCGATCCATATTGGCCTCTTTTAAGGCCATTTCACTTTATTTTTAAAAAGTTATATGGATAGACCGTGCATCCACTATCATTTGTCCGGCATTCATCTGTTTTCTATATTACTTGTTACTATTTTAAAGAAATCTGGTATTATCTTAACACGAAGGCATCTCGAAATTCACAAACTTTTCACCTAATGGTTTCTATAACGAAGAGAGAACAAAAGAAGGAACATAAGAGTAAGACTTTCGCTGCATGATATAAATTAAAAGGTTTCACTGTCTAATATATTGTGAATTTATTGTTTTGCTTACACTGCCATTAATTGGAGAAAGCCAAAAATCTAAATTGAGATTCAGTAAGCAAAATGTTTTGAGCTTGTATTGGAAAAAGTTTTTCTTTTTTCTTTTTCATCATGTGTGTCTCTTCCAGATGTCGATGTGCTTGTAATCATGGTCACAAATGAAGCTCAAGCTGAGAATGCTCTATATGGAGATTCTGGCGCTGTTTCAGGTGCACAAGTACTTCTTAAAATTCCATTTTTATTTTCATTGTCAGCCCTAACCCTGCATGTTACTTTGTCAGCTCTTCCATCGGGAGCATCGATCATCCTTTCATCCACCGTGTCTCCTTCATTTGTGAGCCAACTAGAGCGACGTTTGCAAAGTATTTCTTCTGTGTCTAGAGACTTGCCATGTTATTGTATATGAACTGAAATTCCTTTTAAGCTATGTATTAACCGACGCTAAAATTGGTTTCATGGGGACAAGTCTTTGAATTTCTGTCATTCAATGAACTAAATCCGTTCTTATGTAGTTTTTGTCACACACTCTTAGATTTTTCTTGCGATGAAATAGTGCTTACTTTCCAAGTATATTTATCTGCATTGCAGGTGAAGGCAAGAATTTGAAATTGGTCGATGCACCTGTTTCTGGTGGTGTTAAGAGAGCCTCCATGGGGACATTGACGGTGGGAAAACAACTTTTTCATTTTAAGAAAACCAAACGTGATTAATTTTGGTCAACTTCTATTTTTACTGAACTTAAATACTTTTTCAGATAATGGCATCGGGTGCAGACGAGAATCTCAAGAGTGCTGGTGCAGTTCTGTCAGGTACGATGCATATTGTTTAAGGCCAATGGAAGAGTGGATTTTCAACAATTCAGTCTCAGGAATTTGACAAATGTCTTTGTGATGGACACCTTATGCATTACAAACAGCACTAAGTGAGAAGCTTTACATTATCAAAGGAGGTTGTGGGGCTGGAAGGTATTTCTGACTCAACGTTTTGTTTGTCTTGCATTTTTATTCAGATGATTATAGGAGTATGCAACATCACATGGCACTAATAGATCGAACATGTTCATTCATATAGTCATGCTTAATCTTTTATTTATTTATTATTATTATTATTTTTTTTTTTTGAGAAGTTTAGTTTTTAATATTCTTTTCTGTTTATGTTCTGTTTTCTAGTGTTGTAAAGATGGTCAATCAACTACTTGCTGGAGTTCATATAGTATCAGCAGCTGAGGCTATGGCATTTGGAGCCCGTTTAGGTCTGAATACAAGGATATTGTTTGATGTCATCACAAATAGCAGGGGGACATCATGGTAAGTGCATTCAATCTTTGCTAGCATAATATCCTCTAGTACCATTTCTCCCACTCTACAAGCATTTACTTTTTCTCGTTTCTGGATACTTTTTTTAGACCTTGTGACACTGTAGCTTTTTTTATTTTTTTTTTTTAAATTTTTTTTTTGGGGTCTTTTTATTTTTATTTTTATTAGCTTTCAATGATTGTATGCAAAGTTACATCAGTCGGAAATTTGACACTCAATTCATTTATATTGTTTATCCTTTTAGGATGTTTGAAAACCGTGTTCCACACATGCTGGATAATGATTATACACCTTATTCCGCACTCGACATTTTTGTGAAGGATCTGGTGAGATTGATATGGTCCATGCAATGCTTTTGCTAGAAATGCTTCATGTGATTTAGCAATGAACAGACTCTGATCTTGTTATGTTATAATTATCTATATAGGGCATTGTTTCTCGTGAATGCTCGTCCCGAAGAGTGCCGCTTTATATTTCAACAGTTGCACACCAATTGTTCATCTTAGGTGCTGTGTAATTTTTTATTTCAGAATTCATACGGTTGTCATTTCTTCATCGTTCGTCAACTTGTATGATGTCTCTCATGAGTCGTGGAACGATTGATATTAAGCAATGATAAACATCGTTATGAATTGAAGCTGGCGAGATAAACAGCTATAAAAAATTTGACCTATAATTGCTCACATAGTATCTCAATCAATCCTCGGTGGTTATGAGCTTTTTCCCACGAGAAAGTGGAAGCTTTCCTTATTATGTGTTTCGATATAAGTTGTTAGGTTGGACATAGTACCTAATATTTGATGCAACTGTTTAGCAGGTTCTGCTGGAGGTTGGGGTCGGCAAGATGATGCTGGCGTAGTTAAGGTATGAACGATTTATATCTTCCTTATGCTTTCAGCTGGAGAAATCATATGGAATATAGAAGGCAAGAAGTAATTAGACATATCAAGAAAAGTTTAGAAGTACATTCCAATATATAAGTGTTTATTCTGTTAGTTTTTTTCTGAAACAAGTAACTCTGTTTTTCTGCATAATGGTTTCTGTTATGTTATTGACGGTCCAGAGGATATCCTCTATTATCCATGTGCACTAGCAATTTTTTTGTTTTTCATTATTATTATTATTATTATTGTTATTATTTTTGCAAACTCCACAACATCAAACTTGCTTCCCGTAACTTCTTCTCTCAGATTTAGTTTGGTTCATCAAATATGCCTCTAGTTAGTAGGCGAACGGGGAAAGAAGCTTTCTTATACATGTAGCCTGTGATTTTGGTTTAGTTCATCTCTGAGTGGGCCCCAAAATTTATTGACTATTTGAGCAAGTGCTGTTTTTTATTTTATTTTTGTTCTATCTAATAGCCATTAAGTCTAGCACATTCATGGACAACACCACAAATATTACTCTAAATAGAGAGGTTTGAGTCAGTAATATTACTCTGATAATTGCATGATGGAATTTTTTTTTTCAAGCTTTCTAACTTTTATTTGGATCTGAAACTGAACTATGGATAATATGATTTGAGCAACCTGGATCAGCTGGTTGTGACTCGCCTATTATAGGTTTACAAATATATATGTTCTTATGTATTCAGGTCTATGAGAAAATAACTGGGGTTAAGGTTGAGGGAAAAATTCCTTTACTCAAGAAAGAAGCTGTCTTGAATTCCCTTCCATCTGAGTGGCCAGTAGATCCCATATCTGATATACAGAAACTGAATCAGAACAATTCGAAGACTTTGGTCGTTCTCGATGATGATCCAACTGGAACCCAAACTGTTCATGACATTGAGGTATTAACTGAATGGTGAGTGTCCTGGCTAGCCTTGTATGTTTTCTATTCAAAACTTTATTCTAAAGGATCTGTTATTCCTAGGTTTATCTACTGCATTTATACAAAAAAAAAGTTGTGCCAATAGTTCTTTTCCCCCTTTGTGTAAGCGGAATGCCAGAGCCTTTGTACAATTTTAGATATTAAGAAAAGAGGGTGTCATGAAGGTTATGTTTGGTCATTAAAAGTTTCTTAATTCTTCTTTGAAGGTCTGTTGAATCGCTTGTTGAGCAGTTTAGGAAAGTCCCTAAATGCTTCTTCATTTTGACCAACTCCAGAGCATTGAGTTCAGAGAAGGTAAGATCTTTTAGCAAGCAAAATTGTCACTCGATTCCCTTGTTTTCTTGTGAAAAGAGGATGCATATGTCTTTATAGAAATTCTTTATATTGAAAAGAATCCCCTTCATAGTTTTGATTATTAAAAATGATGTTTATGAGCACGAAAATAACACAATGTGCAGGCCAGTGCATTGATTAAAAAGATATGTGGAAACCTGCATACTGCAGCTGAATCCGTCAAGAATGCAGATTATACAGTAGTTTTGAGAGGTGATTCAACCTTACGTGGTCATTTTCCAGAGGCAAGTGGCTTTTAACTAAGTTTTTGTAGATTTAACACTTTTGAGATTTGTGCTTTTGTACTAAGTCAATGACATGAGACTGGCTGATTCTTTTAGGAAGCTGATGCTGCTAGTTCGGTATTAGGTGAGATGGATGCGTGGATCATTTGCCCCTTTTTCCTTCAAGGAGGCCGTTATACTATTGGAGATATACACTATGTAGCAGATTCCGATAAGTAATGCTTTGATCTTTTCTCAATAATAGAAAGTCTAACTTTTGCTAAAAGTTTAAGGCTTTTGATGGGTGATGGAATTTTTAGGCTTGTCCCTGCGGGAGACACAGAGTTCGCAAAAGATGCCGCTTTTGGCTACAAATCTTCAAATCTCCGTGAGGTCTAATTTTGTGCTGTCTACTTAGATTGAGTCAGATGTTAATGCATAGCACCATATACCAGAAATTAAGTACGACTGTAATTTACAACTTTCTTTATCTTTTTCCTAGTGGGTGGAGGAGAAAACGGTTGGCCGCGTACGAGCTAGCAGTGTTGCTTCTATTTCTATCCAACTTCTAAGAAAAGGTGGGCCAAATGCTGTTTGTGTGCATCTATGCAGTTTGCCAAAGGTATGAAGTCTTATCGCATTCTAAACAATAAGCCACCTCTGTCTGTTCTTACATGGTACTTCTAGAATTCGTTGATTTCGTTATGCTCGTTTAGTAATATTGTGGAAAGTTGATCTCTAACCAATTCCCACTAGATTGACAATACGTCTCGCTCTCTACCAATCCCCCCTTTTATACTACTAGTTACCCTGCTAACACCCTCTGCTAACACCCAACTTCTAGTCAATTACAATGCTAAAACTAACTACCAACAAACTTTACTAATCAGTTTTTGTGACAGTCATCAATCCGTATAAGGAATAGGTAAGCTGTGCAGTTTCACATTGCTTGGGAATGGATATATGTGATGATTCATAAGTAAAGAGATCACCCGTGACAGTCATTAGTCCCTATAAGGAATGGGTAAGCTGTGCAGTCCCACAACGCTTGTGAATGGATATATGTGATGATTCATAAATAAAAAGACCACCTCGTAATGGTATGAGGCCTTTTGGGGTGAGCCCAAGAGCAAAACCGTGATGGCACGAGGCCCAAAGTGGACAATATCATACCAAAGGGAGGCACAGGTCATTACACCAACTCGTAATGGTATGAGGCCTTTTAGGGTAAGCTCAAGAGCAAAACCGTGAGGGCACGAGACCCAAAGCGGACAATATCATACCAAAGGGAGGCATGGGTTGTTATAAATGGTATCAGAGCCTATACCCAAGCCAAAGTGTGGCCAACGAGGACATTGGGCCCCAAAAGGAGGGGTGATTGTGATAGTCATCAGTCTCTATAAGGAATGGGTAAGCTGTGCAGTCCCACATTGCTTGGGAATGGATTTATGTGATGATTCATAAATAAAGAGACTACCTCTTAATGGAATGAGGCCTTTTAGAGTGAGCCCAAGAGCAAATCTGTGAGGGCACGAAGCCTAAAACGGAAAATATCATACCAAAGAGAGGCATGGGTCGTTACCATTTTACTACCAACAAACTGACATATCGAGAAATCCTATGAATTTGCTTTCTACCAACAAACTGACATATCGAGAAATTCTATGAATTTGCTTTCATTTAAATTTGAACAATCACTTCAGAAAAACTTCATGCTGCTAAGCTGTGTTTGTGTTTCATTTTTGTAATGGCCAAGACTTCACGTACTCTAATTGCAATATTGTTGTTAATATTTTGTAATGTCTATAGTAGCCACACTAACCAGTTAGTGAGATATTGTACTTAGGCTTATTTTACTTATTACAATTGAAATGAGCGAGTGCAACAGGGGTCGACATGCTTAGTCAACGCAGCTAGTGAAAGAGACATGGCTGTCTTTGCTGCTGGAATGATTAAGGCAAGTATCTTGCTACTCTTGTATTCTTCCTCTGGCCCATCTTTCTCAAATATCGGGCTGTCTTTTCCATAGCTTGTATTTTACTTTTTATCCGCAGGCAGAATTGAAAGGGAAGCGATTCTTATGCCGCACAGCTGCCAGTTTTGTATCCTCTCGTGTTGGGATTGTCTCAAAAGCTCCAATTTTGCCGAAGGATCTAGGAATAAACAAGGAAAGGAATGGTGGTCTCATAGTTGTGGGATCATATGTTCCTAAAACCACAAAACAGGTGGGACTAGCTGCTACCTGTTGATTTTACGCCTGTTTTTCATACACTATGTTCATACTTTCTCTTTGATTCATTCTAAATTACAGGTTGAAGAGATTAAACAGCAATCCGACCAGAGTCTAAGAAGTATTGAGGTGATTCCCAGTCTTAATTACCTGTCTTGGATTTGACTAAATTTTTTATGCTTTAATTAATTTTTTCCGTAAGAATTAGCTTTATTTGAGGCTGTTTATGAGACTGCAATCATAGGTCATATTCAAATCTTAATCCTAATTTATTGAAATATGACTTATCATCCATTCCTGTATATGGCTTCATTTGGATAAGTATGAAATCTCAGGATTCAGTAATGACTCGTTTTCTCGGTCATGAAATATGCTGAATAATATTGTAGTCAACTATAAAAGAACACATAAATTGTATTTTCCTGCTAGGAACCATTAATTGGCCAGGTAGCATCTCTAGGGGACTAAAAATTCCTTTCCAGAACAATTTTATCCTAGCATGCATAGAAGAGATGAAAATTTACATGTCAAACAAAAATTCCATCCAGAAATTTAAAAAATAAAAATAAAAATAAAAACTTTTAGTTTGAACTGAAATATGACACCATAGAAATGAAGCATTTAGGTCTCAGAGTTGTTGACATATACATGGACTCTCAATTGATTTTTGTGATATTCATTTTGTTAAAGCATATAGATATGTGTGTGTGTGTGTGTATATGCATTTTCTGAAGCATTAATGCCCTTTCAGAAAATTCTACAAAAGATTAAATGAGACATGGAGCTGTAAGAGTTTTGTCTCCTTAAACAGATTCAGACATTTGAAGAAAAACTTTTTAGAGTGAGATTATTGCTTCTAAAATTAGTTTTAGGTCCTATTAACAAGCGCCTACTTTTCATGCAAGCGCACGTACAAGCGCTTGCATTATAGAGACACAAGTAGAATGTGCAAGTATTGTCTATCGTTGAAATGAAGCTGGATATCAGGTTTAAACATGGTTGGTTTTACATTTGTGTAAATTGTAACATCGATTTATGAATATGGAAATTTGATAAATGCATTTTCATTATCAATAGGTCTCTGTAGCTAAAGTTGCTATGGGATCTACAGAAGAGAGGACAGATGAAATCGCAAGAGCAGCTGAGATGGCGGATATTTTCCTTCGGTCACGCAAGGACACTCTATTAATGACCAGTCGGGAGCTTATTACTGGAAAAAGTTAGTCTCTCCTTCCTGTCTTTCGTGTGTGTGTGTGTGTGTCTGAGAGAAAGAGAGAGAGAGAGCGAGAGAGATTCAGCCTCTTGAACTCGGGTACAATATTGCACAAAACGTAAAATTTACAATTGAAAACACGCATAAGCAGTGGCAGCCAAGTTCTTCAGTAGCAAAATAGCAGAGAATAGCAAATTTCTTCTAGTTCTTCTATCTTCTTTTTTCAAGTGTTATATTATTTTTTATTGGCAGCTCCCTCAGAGAGTTTGGAAATTAACTTCAAAGTGAGCTCTGCACTGGTGGAAATAGTTAGGCGGATAACAATAAAACCTCGTTATATTCTTGCAAAGGTAATTGCATGCTTTCAAATGATCGAAGTTCCTGTCCAGGCAGTTAGAGATAGGTTATTTGGAAAGTTGAGGTTATCTCTTAGTTATTAATTTAGATAAAGTTGCTTATGCTTACTATCTAATATTTATGATAAGATCTAGTTGTATTCAAGGTATTTCGTTATAACAAGCATGTCCCTCCTTTGCAGACACAATGATTCTTTTGAAAAATTAAAAATGTTCACTCTTGCTCCTGGCTCTGCTTAATGAATTCGTGTCCAAGATATTAACCTTTATTCTCTGTTCCAGGGTGGAATCACCTCATCGGACATTGCTACGAAAGCCCTTGAAGCGAAATGTGCCAAAATAGTGGGACAAGCCATGGCTGGTGTTCCCTTGTGGCAGCTAGGTCCTGAAAGTAGACATCCAGGAGTTCCATACATAGTTTTTCCTGGTGAATTTGAGTTTCCCACTTATATTTTTTTGTGTACTGTTGATATATTTTATTTTCGACAGACATTCTAAAGTTATCCTTATTTAGGTAATGTCGGTGATAGTAAGGCACTAGCAGAGCTAGTGAAATCTTGGGCTCGTCCAGCCAGACTTTCATCAGCCAAAGAGCTTCTTGTGGTCTGTACATCAAATTCAAAAGTTAAATGTATACATACATACATACATATATATATATATATATATATATCTGTCTTACGTCCTATATTTTATTCCAATAAAGAACGCAGAAAAGGGTGGATATGCTATTGGTGCATTCAATGTTTACAATTTGGAAGGAGTGGAGGCAGTCGTCGCTGCAGCTGAGGAAGAACAAAGTCCTGCAATCTTACAGGTTAGAAGCAGTCCAGAGTATATAGATATGCTATAAATATCCAAGTACTTGACATAATCTTAGTCTTGTGTGTTTTCAAAGGAGATCTGTTAATTAGGATCACAATCCCCTCGTCATAATAGGAAAAATTTCGTCTAAGTTTGCTGCAGTTTGTGTATCTCTTGCTTCAAGTTCATTAATTATAAACGAACTATACTTCTCTTGTCCTTACTGTGTACTTGTTCATTTATTTTGATTGCTTTTGGTGCACGTTTTGTCCATTTATGAAATGATGCATAGAAATTTTGCTCAGCTTTCATAGGAAAGAATTTCAGATATTTGCTATTTTCTTTGTTTCTTTCCGCAGATCCATCCTGGTGCTCTAAAACAGGGAGGGAGTCCTTTGGTTTCATGTTGCATTGCTGCAGCTGAACAAGCCAGAGTAAGTGACATTTCAAAAACTTGACAAAATTGGACGACGGAGAAATGAAATAGAAAGAGGAAATTTATGTTGCATATACTTTTATGTATGTATCTCGGGATAGTTTATTTTTATTGTTGATTGTAGACAAACCATTATCATCCTTTATTCCATGAGCCAGCGTCGTGTTGGGTTTGCTAAGAAAAAAGATGAATTTGACAAAGAAAAAGAAGGGAAGAAAAATAGATCTCTGATTTTAGACTCTAATCATCTAAAAAAATTATGAAAGATTAAATGCTTGGAATTTCCATGGTCTTTCCAATTTGTGTAATATACACTAGGATCAAGGTTTGTGTTCTATTGAAAGATCTTGTTGTCTCTCTCTCTCTCTCTCTCTCTCTTTTCTTTTTCTTTTTATTTTTTAAGTACAAAGGTTGAAAATGCCACAAATACCCATTAAAGTTCATATTTAATTTTTAAAATCTGGTTTATGAGTAGTGGAAAGACTGTGTCCTCAAGGCAGATCGCTTAGCCCTATTCATCTTCGGCCATTTTGAAAGTTGATTTTGATCTGAACTACTCTTCATTGTTTTCTCACCCAATAACTAGTGGAGTCTGCTTTTCAATATCTGCTTTATTGTGGTGCTGATTTGAGGTGAAAGTTTTCCATTTGAATTCTTGCCAGGCCAGACTCTGTCCATTTTTTTACCGAAGCTCTGTGCTTACTGAAAGAGTTTGGTTGTATTATTTCTGTATATATATCTTCTTGATTGTCAATGAAATGTTCATTTTAATACCTCCCTAATTATTTGACAAATTTATACCTGCTCGAATGTCATAGCCATTTATGCATGTGACAGGTGCCCATAGTTGTCCATTTTGATCACGGAACTTCAAAAGAAGACCTGGTGGAGGTTCTTGAGTTGGTAAGTTCATTTATTACTTACCTTTGTGATTTTTATGTTCTTTCTGAGTTCGTTTAAGATTGTTGAGCATTCATCAATTGTCTCACATTTTCTGAATCTAATTTGTCTAGGGACTTGATTCGATTATGGTAGATGGTTCGCATCTTTCTTTCAAGGACAATGTCTCATACACGAAGTTCATATCATTTTTGGCTCACGCAAAAGGGATGCTAGTTGAAGCCGAATTGGGGAGATTGTCAGGGACAGAAGATGATTTGACAGTTGAAGATTATGAAGCAAGGCTTACTGATGTTAATCAGGTTTTTCTTTTTATTTTTATGGACTAATTTTCTTCTGTTAAAATTTTCTTCGATCCTTGTGTTACAATTCCAAATTCCTGACAAGCTGCTGGAATTTCAGGCTCAAGAGTTCATTGACGAGACCGGTATAGATTCTTTGGCTGTTTGTATCGGAAACGTCCATGGAAAGTATCCAGCAAGTGGTCCAAATCTGAGACTTGATTTGCTTAAGGTTATTTATATTTAGTGTTTCAAGTTCCTTGATACCTAACCAAGAATTTCTAACTCTACGTTATTCTAATTCTGTCCATTCATTTAAAACGTAGGACATTTGAAAATTTCAGATTATGTACCTGTATATTTAACATTTTCCCTATGTTCCCCAGTTTTATTATTTGAATTTTCTGGACTACTAGTTCACTCACACATTCCGCATATTGAATTTTGCTAGGGCTATATGACCTTTCCTAGAATAACCTTTAGTTCACAACATTATTACAAAAAGCATTTAGAAGCAAGCACGGCGTTTTTGAATGTCATTTTTTCTTTTGTTTTTGTTTTTGTTTTTTGTTTTTTGTTTGAAGCATGGACAGGTCTTAACTTTTTGTTAGGCTTGAAAGATTAAAGAGAAATGTCACGGCTTGGACAGTTGGAAAATTTCACGTCAATTTTCTTTCTATGTTATTTATTTATTTATTTTTATTTTTCCAGATTGCCTATTAAAGGTTTCCTTTTCCTTCTTAAATTATATATTTATATATATATATATATATATATATTTTAACAAGGACCAAAAAAATTGGCTTTTAACCTTCTAGCTTTTATGACAGACTCGTCTTTCCAAATTTCTTCATCATTTATCGCTGGCTTTAGTTCATCAAAAAATCTGTCTGGCTTTAACTGCCATAATAGATTTTATTAAGTGAATAACTATCCTCCATTTAATAATCAGAACTTACATTATAGTTGATCTTACCTTTTGGGTTACTGATTGCAATGTTCATTTTACATGAAGGATTTGCATGCTTTGTGTTCGAGTAAAGGAGTCTTTCTGGTTCTTCATGGAGCTTCTGGCTTGTCCAAGGAACTTATCAAGGTGCATACTTAAAAAAACTCTGGGGCTTCATATATACCATTGAACTTCTTGAAGTTTGTTTTCACGAATCACAGACCCTCGTAGAATTTTTCGTCTTAACGTTAAGTTCTTCTCCTGTTTATAGAACTTGATGGTGATTAGCCTTTTTACATTCTACTTGGCTGCTATGTACAGGAATGCATAGAGCTGGGTGTGAGAAAATTCAATGTAAACACTGAAGTGCGGAAGGCTTACGTGGATTCGCTTGGAAGTCCAAAGAAAGATCTTGTCCATGTGATGGCAGCTGCAAAGGATGCAATGAAAGCTGTGATTGCCGAAAAGATGCATCTCTTTGGTTCAGCAGGAAAAGCATGATGTATTTTATGCCACTATGATCGAGTGCTATTGCTCTGGTATGATGGAATTATGTCGTCTCTCCTTCGCTTTACGACATCTGTTTCCTAGTATATACATTATTTAGTCACATTCACTTATTTAGTGCCGAAAGTGAAGAGTTTAATTAGTCTAATAATTGAGAGCACATTGGAATAATCTTGCTTTCAATGTTTCTGTTGGGTTACTTCACAACACTTACTATTGGTTTTGGAGACATGGGACAGTAGAGGCTGATGAACGGTTTAAGAATGTAGTGTTTTAGAGTAACATTCTTGATCTCATGTTCGTGTCAAATGTTGTTCAAAAACACTAGAACTTGTAAAAGTAATAATATCAGCAACACTAATTCAAGTATAATGTATTGTTCCATTCCATTTGTTATGATTATTCAATGAAGATAAAATAGAAATAGAGAAATAAATAAAATTAGGCAAGCGTATCAATGCCATATATTTAAAGACAATGTCTTCTCCGTTGGGTAATAACTCAATGCCCAGACTCTTTATTCCTTCTAGTCTGTGTGGCCAAGAGAAGGGAAGTAAAGAAGAGTCGAAGACAAGAAAAGTGTCTTGAACATTATATATATGTACGCGTGTGTGTGTGTGTGTGTATATATACATATACACACAATGTATATACGAACACAAACGTCCACACAAGAACATCATCAATGGTTGTATTTCTTTCTTGGGCACAAACAATAGACATCAAAAGTTACGTTTCTTAGGCACATGCACTCTTTTCACCTACAACGCTTGTTAATTGTTTCCAAGTAGGCTTTATGAACTAAGCAACACTTCTTACACCACAACCATTTGACTTGATCCTTTGAGCGCAAAAGTAATTTATTATCTAAATATATATATATATATATATATATATAATTAGAAATTGTTCACAAGGCATGTATGATAAAATAGCAGTTTCTATGGAAAATGAGATTCCTCCAACCAAAAATAAATAATCATTTGTGAAAGAATCTAAACAACCAAAGTGGCTTAACGTAGCTCCTGGGAAAAAGTAATAAGCTAGATTTTTTTGACAATAATGCACCAAACTAAGAATAAAAGATGTTCTTTATAGTTTTAACGAGTTTAATACCCGTGCGTTGCACGGGGAAGGAAGAAAAAACAAAAAAAAAATTTTGAGTATTATATAATAAAAGTAGTTAATTAAGATATAGATTATACGGGGAAGGAAGGAAAAAAAATGAAAAAAAATTGAGTATTATATAATAAAAACAGTTAATTAAGATATATATTATAATTACAATAAATATATATTTTTTAGTATTTACTATTATAATATTAAAGTACATACATTTATATTTATAAGATTAATTTTTTTGAAATAAAAAAGTTCAAATAGTAAATAAAATTTTTTAAAAATTGAAATATCAAAGGAATAACAAAATTGCGGGGTAAATTTAATTTAAAAAACCAATTAAATTAACAAATAAACGTAAAAATGAATAGAAATTTTAAAATTTTATTTCTAAAGTTTATAGATATAAGTATAAAAGAAACTTATTGAACATTTTGTTTAAAAAAAAGAAGAAAAAAAAATAAAAGAAGTCAAAGAAAAAAATATCAGATATTAAAATAAAATATTAAGCGTAAGAATTGTTGTTAATAGAATAAAATATAATAATATATTTTTATTAAAAAAAATCAGAAAGAATAAATAAAATTAAAAACTTTTAAACCAGTCAAAAAAATTTAATAACTTAAGTAAATTTATTAAATTTAAACAAAATTAAATAAATGAATAAATAAACCTAGAAATGGATTAAATATTTTTTAAAAATTTAAATTTTAAATAATAATATTAATATATATGACATAAATAATAATTTAGCTATAATAATTATAAATATATATTTTTGATAATTACGTTAGTAGAAAAATTATTTATTGATTATTTATTTTATTATAATTTTATAGACCTTTTAATATTTTGAAATTTATGTAAATTATTATTTAATTTTAAAATTTTAGTTTGTTTGTTTATTTGAATATTATAATTTAATTGTATTAATTTATTCTTTAAATGTATTATTCTATTTTTTTTTGGTTAAATTTTTATTAATTCAATAATTTAAAATTTTCAAATATTATTTAACGTATATAATTTTATTTTTATAATTGAAAATAATTAATAAAATATAATTTTTTATCTTATGACTTTTTTTCTATCTTTATTTTTTTAAAATTTATTTTAATATGGATATAGATCTTTTACTTTCTCTCTCTATCTCTATTTCTCTCTCTTTCTCTCTCTAATGATCGTATTTCTCTTTCTCTCTCTCTAATGACCGGATAATACTAAAAAGGCAAAACAGGTAAGTCACTATGCATCCGGTAAAAAGGAGGGAAATTTGAAAGGCAAAAGCGTCATTTTACTGTACAGTTCATTGTTTAGGTACTGTAGATACTGTGGTACTGTAGCAAAAAAAAAGTGTCACTGTAACGCAGTGTTCATTAAACAGTAAAGTTGTGCGGTACTGTAGCAAACCGAAAAAATGAAAAAAAAAAAACAAAACAAAAAAACAAAACAAAACAAAAGTTACTGTAGTGCACTGTTGACTGAACAATAAAAGTTTACGTTCCTTTAGTATATTAAGTAATGTTGCTACTAAATCAGGAGATTGACAAAAGTAGTACTTTGTGAATGAAAACACATTACAAAATATCAGTAACAAATTGTATGTGCTTGGGGTGGTTCGAATTAATTTGTTATGCAGAGGGTCACTTGTGGTGTATTGTACCAAGAAGTGATACCATTACCTTGGTATTGTACCAAGAAGTGACACCTTTCTCTCTTAGTAGAAGTAAAAAAGCTAGGAATCTTTTCGTTGTGGTGGTCCAGCTGCTTATCAAGGGAACTAGATTTTCTAGCTTGAACTTGAGGGCAAGCTCTTTCTGAAGAAAGTGGAAAACTGATCATGTAGGAGCTTTTGATCAATTGGTGCGCTCTGTTTCAACAAAATGCACGAATGTGGTCGTTTGGCCATCTTTTCTTTTATTATATGACGTTTAGTTGTTGTCCATTTTTTTTATTTTTTTATTTTTAATGATGTTTGGTTTGTTAAGTGTTGCCGAAAACCTCAACTATTTGAGCAACTTTTCTCACTTTTATTGCTTGCAAGTGTTGAATATTGAATATTGTATTCTGATATTGAAGGGGTATTATTGAGGTGCGCCTTCTTTCTTCCCCTTCTAACCATGGATTTGGTCGCTTTCTAATGTTTTGCCATTGAATAATGGTAATGTCGTTTCAGATCGATTTTTGTAATCTAATTATAATCACATTTTGGTCAACTCATTAATTACAATCACAAATTTGCCGGTTGCAATTCCCTCAAAACCCCTTCCTTCACTCACACAAACGGTTTGAACGGTTTGATTTACGATCAAAATAATTCGTGTACGGCTGAGATATCCTAAAATAAACAAACTTGGGGACAAGAAACTTGCCTATTATTTAGGAAGGGTAGAGAGTTCTGACTCCAGATCTGCCATGTTTGTTTTCGTGTCTCATTAGTTATCACTCCACTAAAATTTTGCACCTCACCAAAATTTTACGCATAACCTCTTTTGTATCTACTGTACAAAATCGCTGTTAACCACCAAAAACAAAATCGCGTTAAACACAGACCCAGCAAAAATGGAGGCTCTCTACCAAACAACTCCCTCCTCTCAACCACACCACCACTACCGCTCCCAAACCACACCGCTCGTTATCGTTCCTTGCTCCAAGAAACCAACGTCTGTACCAATACAATCGCATTTTCCGCCGACAAACCTCACGCCAGCCTTTCTCCGACCACTGCATCATCAAGGCGTGTGGTTGCCTCGGCCGTAGCGACACCGGACACAACCTCGTGGCTCTTCCCAGTGCCGGACTTGGGCTTTATCTGAATTTTGTTTAGATTTTCTGAGTAATTGTAAAAATTTCATCAACTCCTTGTTTATTTCGGCCTAATCACTTTGATTTTGAGACCTTTGCTTATTTCTGCAAAACCTCCATTGAAAAACTTTTTCCTTTCTTTAATTTTTTTTTCTTTTCTTGTTCTGGCGGTGAATGAAAGCTTTTTTTTTTTTTTTTTAACAAGCTTCTGTATTATTGTTATTGCTTCGGAATTAAAAACTTGGGTAAAAACTTGGGTAATACTGGTAAAATCATTTTTATATATCTTATTGATAGAGTTTATTTTTAAATCGTTAAGATATAAGTAAACGGTTAATATATTAATTGTGTATGATGGTTATAATAGACTTTATCTCATATTAGTTTAAATTAAAAAAATTAAAAAAAACCACAAAGTTCAAATAAAAAAATAAATAATTAGGGCAGGACGTGGGGAGGCGTCGCCAATTTCTGCATCTGGCATGGGGGCAAGGCTTCGTCGGCGTCGAAGGGACGGCATGCAGATCTTTTTTTTTTGGGGGGGGGGGGGGGGGGGGGGGGAGCAGCAGGGCTTCGTCAACGTCAGCAGGGCGAGGTGGGGCGGGGCTTCATCAATGTCGTGTGGGGCAGATCTGATCACGGTGGTTGGGGGTGGGGCTTCATCAGTGTCGGGGGGGGAGGAGGGGACTGGGTTGTCGGTGTTGTGGGGTAGATCTGGTCGCGGGGGGGATGAGGGGGGGGGGGGGGACTGGGTTGTCAGACTGTAATCTAAGGCTTGGGTTTCTTTTTTTCTTTTTTTTTTTCCTTTGCTTTGATTTTTTTTTTTAATTTCTTATATTAAAATCCTACAAGCTAAGGGTATAATAAGTACCATACGCCGACAACATTTCAACCATTTAAATATATTAAACGGTGTATAAAAGAACTCTACCAATAGAGTATATAAAATGAGCTTTACCACAGTCTTTCCCCTTTTAAATTCCTTTTACAAAAGAGTAAGGCTATAGTAAAGCCTTTTTTATATACCCTATAAGTAGAGCTCCTTTTTAAACCATTAAAATGTAATTAAACTGCTAAGGTGTTGTTTGTGTATGATAGTTATAATTCACCTTACCTCATACTAAAAAATTAAAAAATAATATATAAAAAATAAAAAAAACTACACCCAAGGCCGACAGAGCCCCCGAACAACCCCCCCCCCCCCCCACCCCGGCCAACGAGCCCTGCCCCCTTCCCCTCATCGCGCCGACGACCCAGATCTGGTCGATGTTTGTGTGGGAGGGACCTAGGTTGTCGGCAGAGGGGGCAGAGGCGACGGGGCTCATTGGCCAAGAGGGGCATCAACGTCGCGCGGGGGGGGGGGGGGGGGGGGGGGGGGTGGGTTCTGCATCAACATGAGACAACAGATTTGAACTCATAGAGTTCTACCTAAAAGCCCTTTTTTTACATTGTTTTATCTTACAAAAGTTTTAGAAAAAAATTTTTTTTTTTTCTAGTTGAAACCGTAACCCAAACAGTTATTGTTGTTATTATAATAGGGGGGGAAAAAAAAAAAAGCACTTGCATGACACAACTTAAAGACCATTACACCAACATGACACAAATTTGATACTATACCAATATGACACAAATCAGACACTAATAAAACTAAAGTTTGTGTCATACTAATCAAGAATGAGAGAATTTGTGTCATGTTGGTTAATGGATGAAAAAAAATAAAATTATGTAGGTAATTTTCTCTAAAAAAAAAATGTCATACTTCCCCAAACTTTAGAGCTTGTAATTGTCACTTTCTCGACTTTTAAAACATGATATATCTTTTCACTAAACCTTGAAACTTTAACAAATGTGATTATCTCTCTTTTCTTCCTCTCTCTCTCATCCACTATCTCTTCACCTTCTTCTCACTCTAAGTTCTCATCATTCTTTGTGTTTAAATATTCTCAAATCAATTAATTGGATCTACAAATAAGACGATAACAACTCAATATCACGTTAGTTGGTATTCAAAAATTTGGATTACAGTTAGTGTCCCTAACACTAAATGAGGATTATATTTTTAATTTTACTTTTGGCTCTCAAAATTTTAAATAAATTGGTAAAAAAAAAAAAAATGGTCTTTTTGGAAGAAATCATGTGGCGTTGAGTGATACTCTCTTTGCATATTGGAAGGTTTACTACTCTCACAAAATCTAAAAGATAGATTATACATATCATCCTCTCCTCTTTCTTTTTCATTCCCAGCACGCAACATAATTTTTTTTTCTTTTCTTTTCTCTGTTTTCTTTTCCTTTTTAAAGGAACTTTTTTTTTTTATCCTCATTATCAAACAGTTGGAAATATGGTTGTTCAAATAAAAGGGAGACGACACTGATCGTCAGATACCACCACCACCGACCAGAGAGTACCGACCAACTTCGAAATTGACATCGTTGGCCAATCAACTGAACCACCAAGCAATGGGTGGCTCAGTGGTCGAGGCAGGGTAATGAGACTCGATCTGGAATTGAAACAAACCGACTTCCTCCTTTTGTCGTTTAGATCATGTTATCAACACCAAAGATGGCCACAACAGTGAAGGGAGAAGGAGAATAGAGATGGCAAAGAAGGAGGAGGAGAAAAATAATAGGGAACTTTAGGAAAATGCTACAAAATTATTCCTTGGGTTGATTTTTGCCGTGTAAAAAAAAGCTATTATAAGAAATGTCATAACATAATATCATAAATATTGATTTATTTATTTTAAAATACCATTAGTTGGTATCCATGGTACGCCAATAGTTTGAACTGATCAGTTCAACATTTAACTTTAAAAAAAATATGGCCAAGATATGTATTTTCTAGTATTGTACACTTAAAATTAATAAATAAATAAATAAGTGTTACAAATTGAAGTTTTATATTTTGTGCTATCAAATTACATTTAATGCACAAATCCATACATTTTCCGATAATTGCATCATATTACATATTTAAAGTATATCAATGAACATAATAGCAGTTTTTTATATGATGGTAAATTATAGCAGATTTTAAGTTTGCTATTAATTTTATTCCAATTTTATTCCTCCTACCTCTAATCATATCCCCTCCCTTGTCCCTCTATCTTCTCTCCCATGTCTCTCTATCTCTCTCCCTTCCGTCTCTCTCTCCCAGCATTGACCGGAGAGGACTTCGGGTTGCTGATGCCAACGGGATCAGTGATTGCGACCTGATCTCGACGTCAACGAGATTGCGGTCGCGATCAAATCTGGATGACAACGAGGATCGAGATAGCGACCACGATAGGATCTGGAAGGCAAGGGAATTGCGACCGCCATCAGAACTGGACGGTGATGAGATCACACGTCGAGGCTCGAAAGCATGACCTGATCTCAATCTCTGTTTTTCTCTCCATCGTCAGGGAGGTTCAAGCTCCGGCGCGAGCTGTGAAGATGGCGGCTATCCCTCTATTGGTCTTTGTTTTTTTTTTTTTTTTTTTCAGGGGCTGCTCCGTCCGCGGGTGTTCCTCGGCTAGGCGGCGAGGGTGGTCCGGGGGTGGGTTAGGTATATTTTGGGGGCTGAATTTGGGTTGGGGTTATTTTGTAATAAATTACTATTTGTGTGGGGTTTTGGTAAATAAAAAAAGTTAGATTTTTTTTACATTCGTTGAATTCCCAAATGTTAAATAATTATCACTCAAAATGAATTCTAAAATAAATGGATTCACATGTAAATACTTTTTTATCATGAAAATCAAAAAAAACAAAACAAAAAGTAATTAATTAGATTTACAAGCAAATAATTGATTTTACTAACAATAGATTTACTAGTAAATAATTATTCTTAAAAAATAATAAATATATTTTTAAAGTTTGGGGACATTTTTTTTTTTTTTTAAATTACAATAGATAACATATTTGAAAAAAAAAAAAAAAAGAAGTTAATTTACTTTATTTACTTGTGTAAAAATGATAATTTACTTTAAATCTATTTTTTCACCTTTGTGTAAATATGATGATTTACTTATCAATCTATTATTTACCTTTTAATAAGTTGAGATATTTATATGTAAACTCGTTATTTATTAAGATAAAATAACATTTATTGTAAATATATATATTACAAACATCATATATTTTTTCTTCGTAAATTAATTTACACAAACTCTAACAACTATAATTGGTGAATATATGTATTTACCAGGATTATCTTAGACCACATATAACATGTTAGCCACTCCCAAAATATATTCATGTGTCCCGAATAACCCAATAACGGATGTCCCTCCATTCTATCAAGCATTCGACATTTTTAATAGTAAAAATATCACAGTCACCCATGTTTCATGGTTCACAAATGAGAATGAATCACAAACCACATCATTATCACTATTAAGAAGGTCGTAGGAAGGAAAACATTATCAATACATTAACTCACTCATTTTCTTGTCGAGGAATATATTGCATGATGGTGACAGGTATTGGGTAAGTTCCCAGAGGGTTCCTTAGTTTGAATTCGAATATAAACTAATCCTATCAGCCAGCATTGGAATAAACTTGGACATACATTCTAATGTTTCTCGGATCTTGTAATTGTGAGGGCCTTTATGATGAAGAAAGTCGTACACTCAAGGGTCCAATGCAGAAGGTCGAGCTTTACTAATACCAAATGCTTTAAATCTTGCAAGTGCATTAGGATTAATAAAGTGTTCACCTCAAACCATGACAAACCGCATCAGATAGAGATACAAAGTATGATCTTCATAAAGAATTACACGATCCCCAAATAATTTATCCAGTGCTTCCTTGTAGACGGACAACAATGTACCAATCTTGACACTAAATAACGTGTCTACTATTGTGACCTTTCATTGTAGTAGTTCGGGGAAATGCATGATCTTCTTCCTTAGATAGTAGAATACAACGTCAATGTGCTAAATACACAAAAACAGAAGCAAATAGCAAAACAGTATGAGTTAGAACAAAAATTGCTTACTTCACATAAGGTTAACAAAAATTAATGAAAAATATTTTGCGAGGTTGCCAACTCATAAAACCAACTTAGTTTTTCAACTCATTACATGAAAAAAAAAAAAAAAAAAAAAAGACTACTTACATCATCCTAGAGCCACACAAGAGAGGTTGCCAACTCATAAAACCAACTTTTTTTTTTCAACTGCCATGAATCCGAGATCATGGGGTTTGTCCAACGTCTCATACTTTACGATGTATCGGGCAAGCCGTTTCCTAAAAGAAAAATAATTAAATTAGTAAGGACAAGATTAAATATCATTTTCAAAATAAAAGGACATTTCTTCATCACAATCAAATTACCCTTGAGGAGGCTTTTTCGATAATCCTTTCTTTATCCACTCCCTGAACTGCTCTAGCTTCTCTATAAGAGGTTCATCTAAAAGACCTCGTGGGAGGGCGTAAAATTTGACCTTCGTCGGAGCATAGACTGCTGAGCCAATCTCAACCAGAGGTGCATACCTCTCTTGTCCAAGCCTTGAAAGTCTATACCTCTTCTGCTTAGGGATCTATAAATGATAAATATCAAATAGGTAGAAAAATTATGACTCGTAGGTAACAATCAAAATGACTATGTTTGTTTGTTACAGAACTTAGTAACAACCGCATCGTTTATGTTCTCCTCTTGTTTCTTGGATGCTTCTTCATTCTTTCTCTCATCCTCTTCTCCCTTGGCTTCTTCGTCCTCTTTTTTCTCTTCTTTTTTTATTTTTGGCTGCTTCAGGCTTTTTCTCCTCTTCTTTTCCTTGCCGTTTTCATACTTTTCCTCCTCATTTTCCTTGGCTTTTCCCTCCTCTCCTTCATCATACTCTCTATATTTTTCATGTGTAATTTTACCGTTAGGTTATAATAAAAATTACTAGTTGGTCATTACAGAAATGACCATCTGCATATAAGGTATACTCTACATACATTTTCAGTATCGTTTTCTCCCTTGTCATCTTCATCTTCTGTAATTTCTTTCTCTTCATCTCCCTCTTCCTGCAAAAGGAGAACACATCAGCTATCATTAACACGGGTCATTAAAGAAATGACCAGTTGGTCATTACAGAAATGACCATCTGCATATAAGGTATACTCAACACACATTTTCAGGATTACCTCGTCGTTTTCTCCCTTGTTATATTCATCTTCTGCAGTTTCTTTCTTTTTATCTCCCTCTTCCTGCAAAAGGTGAACACATTAGCTGTCATTAACATGGGTCATTAAAGAAATGACCATTTGGTTATTTATATCATTTACCATGGGTCATTGCAGAAATGACCAGTTGGTCATTATTATATCATTTACCATGGGTCATTACAAAAATGACTAGTTGGTCATTATTATATCAATAAATTATCATGGGGTCATCATAAAAATTATCGGCAACTACAAACAATCACCTTATCAGCATTTAAGAAGTCCATGGCTGCCTTCACACCTTTATCCGCAACGACACCGATGTTAGAGTTGACAAACCCATCATCTTGAGGGCCGAATCGGAGGTCATTAGAATCAGTCTTCATGACATCCGAGTTATCTTTCTGAACATTCCTCTTGTTCCTGTAGCTCACATGGTACGCAGTGGTTGGGTTCCCCGCAACATTGTCATTGAGGTTGTACAACAATTTTAGAACCCTACACAGAAGTTTCTTGGACTTCTTCTGTCCCTTTTTTAGCTCCTCTAATTTTTTATTCATTGAATAAACATGTCCTCGAATCTCTTTTGAAACTCCTGTCATTCGGAGTTTGTCTCAGTACTAGGTTGCATGATAGGTGTCTTACAAGGTGCCTGAGGCACAACCGTAAGGTTCTTAAAATATAGTTGCGTAAACACATGGCTCATTCAACTCTTTGTCAGTTGGCATCATCACAAAACACTTCGGCTGCACACATTTGATTCAATAAAAAATTACTACAGGATATTATATAAATGACAAACACTTGTATTAACAATAACAAAACTATGGTCATTAAAAAAATTATCACCCGGTCATTATGTAAATGACCAACACTGGTATTGACACTAACAAAAGTATGGTCATCACAAAAATTATCACCCGGTCATTATGTAATTGACCAACACTGGTATTGATACTAACAAAAGTATGGTCATTACAAAATTATCACTCGGTCATTATGTAAATGACCAACACTTGTAAATGACACTAACAATAATAATAATATAGAATAGAAATTACATGTTTCTCGGCAACAGCGGTTAAAGCTGACATCACAGCATCAAACTTCACATTATCCGCGGAGGTCCATGACAGCAACGAGGATTGGCCTTAACGTACTTGGTCATGAATTTACCTGCTATTGTTAGGATGCTCTCATATACCCAAACGAGTAAGGCATGAGGAAAGCTCGCGATACTGTAATGCACTTTATCAACCTTCTTTAATGGTCTTCTTTTTGAAGACAACATGTTTTCAATTGCATTACATATTGCAGCTTGGGTTGCCTCCCATGAGAGCACGCCCCACGAAAAAGCATTGAACTCCTCCAAGTTATCGGCTAGGGCAAAATATTTATGGTTTATCTTCACGGAATTTGCATTTGCAAGAGTTATGCAAAATATCATGTACAGTAAGCCAAGCTTGACAGCGTCGTTGTCGTTTTCAAATATTGTATTCGACAGCTGCAACTCTAAATGTTCTCTAGACACGGATCGTAATGTCGAAAATATCTTCTTATTAATCGGTTATCAACTGCTGGTGCGAGATGGGTAAACCCTACACATTTCATGCCGGTTATCAGGCATAACTCGTTAATGGAAAACCTGCCCAGGTCTTCACCAACCTCAAACCACAGAGCATCACCCATTCATGAATGATCCGTCAAACGCATTGCAATGTTGTGCAAGACTTGCCCAGCCCAGCCAAGGGTCTTTAACTTCAGAAATTTCTTAATGCATGGTTGCCGGATCACTCCTTGTTACTGTAGGGGTGACAACCACTTTTTCAATTTTTTCCAAGTCTCTGCAATATTAATGAAAGTATTTATTTTGGCACGGGTAATTTCACTATCTGGTACGCGTCGAATATACAGAACCTGTATTAATGGTATCGCAAGAGAGTAATTATATTTATGACCAACAAGTAATCATAAAAATGACTAACTGCAAATAATAGAACTTGAGTAATTAAATTGATGACCAGCAAGTCATTATAAAATGACCTATGGGTAAAATTACAAGATGATCTCAAATAAATAACCACACAACCGCATTTTTCGATATCACCTACAATTAACCAAATATCAACAAAAACCCAAACACCTTCGACAACCAAATATTTATATAAATCAATACACTCAATTGTCCTCTCAATATCCAAATACCAAACCAACAAACTTTCAGTTTATGTCATAAAATCAAATAAAAATTCAAACTTTACGTTTTTTATGTAAATTTTTTTCAACAAATCAATTAGAAATGCAGAATCTCATCAAAAAGACATATAAAAATGTAATTTTATTTTTTTACATAATCAATAAAAAAATGAAAACGTCCTTTTAAAAAATGCACATTTTACTAAATGTATATTAAAAATGCAAACTTTTTAAACAATTAATTGAAAATGCAACATTTTTACCTCTTCAGCATCCGAGTTATTCTTCTCTTCTGGGGCTCTTTCGCCTTCTTGGATTCCTTAACTTCGATTTCCCCTTGCTTTCTCTTCAACCCTTCCTCGGATGCCCTTCTCTTTTTCTCTGGTGCCGGTTTTTTAGGAATTTTCTCCGCCGGTGGTCTTTTCTCTGTCGAAGCCATTATTCGGAAAGGCCTCTTTTCATGAGTAATGTTTTTCTCCGCCAACTTCGTGGGTTTGGACATGGAAAACTCAATAATTTTTGATTGGGTTTGGGTGGTGGTTTTAGAAGATTTTTCACCTATTACAGAGTTTGAAAAGCTTTATAGAGGGCATTGGTGGTGGTTTTCGACGGTTTTTGAGTGGTTATGGAGCGGTTTCCGACGGTTTTCTATGGGTGGTGGTCTTTCTTTCTCTCTCTAAATGGGGAGTTTCTCTTCTAAAACACTGAAAATGGTTTGAAATCAAGTTAGGGCATTAGCGGTGGATTTGGGTGGTGGGAGGAAGCGGGGGTAATCCCGAAATTTGGCATCCCTTAAAAGCTTCTGAGTCCCACAAATCAGAAGAAAAAAATGACGTGGCAATGCTAGCAATGAAAGGAAACAAAAGTGGTGCTAGTTTTAATAATATTTTTTCCACAGGTGCTATTTTTGAAATTAACCCTTTGTTTTAACTTTTTTGTTAATTTCAAAATTTAAAACCCTAACAAAAAAATACCAAAATCCTACCGGTCAACTGTCACCGCCATCGGAACAGCACCGATGGAGGGAGTAGCCACTCCCTCGGCGAAGAGTACTTGCAAAAAAGAAAAGTCAACAACCACAAACAAAATCTTTGCCGGTAATGGGACGAAAACAGAGGATAGAAATTGAGTTGTCAAGCTTCGATCGGGTTGTGATCTCGTCACTATCAAGCTTCTTCGCGGTCTTGATCTGCTCGCCGTCACCAGCCGAACGTCAACGTCTTCTCGCTGCCATCGCAATTCCGTCCAATCCCGATCATGCTTCGTCATTGCGATCCCACCGAGCTCATCGCTGTCGTGACAACTAGATCTGCAATGAAACCAGAATGGGTCTCTGTCGCCGATGCGGCGTCGTTTACTTTCAATGAGAATCGGTGGACAGAGAAACTGGAGAAAGAGAGTAGGGATTGTTGACAGTGAAAACAAGAGAGAGAGGGAAGAAATAGTGGATATTTGGGGAGACAAACTAGAACTTCAAGGGTAAAATTGGAAAAAAAAATATTTTAAAGGAAAAAAATGAAAATATGCTATTATTTATCGTCATTTAAAAAGATGTTATAATTCATTACTACTTATAGAATATTCTATATGGTATAATTTCTCTATTTTTAGATTTAGAATTTATGTTTTAGAATATAATTATTTAATCTTTATTGACGTGCGACATGAGCATTTTCGTTGAATATATACAACGAAAGGGTAAATTAAATGGATTTATATATATAAAAAGTGTAACGAATGGTTTTAATAATTGAGGGACACAATGAAATAGGGTATAAAGTCCAGGGTATTCGTAAAATCAAGAAGCTAACGGCCTCCTGCAATTCGTCGCACAAGCAGACCAAATCAGAGCGCTTTCTTTCCTCCTCTCTCTCTCTCTCGTTCTCTCCATCACACACACACACACACACACACACACTTAGCTCGCGGTTGGCAAAACAGATTTTTTTTTTTTTAATCTGGAAAATAATTGAAATGGCAGATCCGAAACAGAAAGCCGAAATCTTTGAACTCAACAATGGAACTTTGCGTGCCTTGATCACCAACTTTGGCTGCACTATCACTTCCTTGTCTGTACCCGACAAAGATGGTATTTTCTGCATTTCAAAACCCCCCATCTACTCCAATCATCTTCTATATCTTTATCTATTTCTTCTTTATCATTGTGGTAATTATGATGATCTTTTGGATTTCACGTTTATTTTTTCGAAGGAAAATTGGCTGATGTAGTCCTGGGATTCGACACCCTTGAGCCGTATTTGGTAAATTCTCAATTTTCTCGCCGACCCAATTGGTTTTTATTGGTTTTAATGTGGTCTGTCTTAACCGAATTCTGCCTCGATTCTTTTTTTCTTTTCTTTTTTTTCTTTGTTTGGCAATTTGACTGAATGTAATCTGCCCTTGAATTGGTTTTGCTTCTGTTTCTACAACTCAAACAAAGACATCTATTTAATCACTTTGTTTGAATTCCTAATTCTGGGTTCTTATATTACATTATGAATGGGAATGGCGTTTGTGATTTGATCTCATGGAATTTTTTTTGCTTTGTATATGGTAATGCTCGTGTGATTAGGAAGGTGCTGGCCCTTATTTCGGCTGCATTGTTGGTCGAGTGGCTAATCGGATAAAGGATGGAAAGTTTACTCTCAATGGGATTGAATACTCTTTGCCTCTAAACAAACCTCCAAACAGTCTACATGGTAGGTATCTGGATTTACCATATTTTTCAGTTTTTAATCTCATTGTTTATCTATTTTCTGTTTGCATGATCCTATAATACAAAATCATCATGTTTGAAGTAGCCAAATCTTGGTAAAGCATTGAAACTTTCGTGGACTCATAGAACTTTTGGTCTCTTGCAAATTCAATCTTTTTCACGGAAATTGTTCAACTGTCTTTTTCTTTTGTCGGTTTTGTTATCATGACTTCTGGGGTCATCTGTCACACAATCAGTAATGTGCAAGTAAAGGTAGCAGCATTAAAAATTAAATTCAGCTCGAGAATCTTTGAAGTTGTAGAATAAAAAATAGACTGCTTATTCCCTTTTTGTTTTCAAGAATTCTTGTTCTAGTGGTTTGAATAATTTCAGAAACAATGGGATGACATGTGATGGGATTTTTAAAGATTCATTTTTGTCACATCAAAATGTAGAGACATGGGCCTATGACTGGATCAGTTGAAAAATGGATATCTCCAATCGGCTATCAAATAGGAAGTATTTGTAATTCATGCAGGATATCGTCTTTAGCTTGAAATAATGGAAAAATTAATTACAGTTTTTCTTTCCCTTTCTCTTTGATTGTGTGGAATTGGAAAGATATAAGGGGGCGTTAAGAAAAGTCGGGGAGTTTAATGTTGCTGAGATTTTGTTTTTGATCTCTTTTAGTTCGGCTCTGCTATAGACATTTTTTTGTTTTGTTTTTTCCTCTCTTTTTGTGTCTCTCTGTTTCATAGAGGATAGCTTAGCCTCTTCCTTGAATTTGATTGATTAATCAATAAAAGGAGATTTTACTTTTTTTTTTTTTTTAAAAGTTCCGATTTTTCTTTTCCTGTTTTTGGTCCAATTATCTGTGATACTTATTTGTTTATTTATCTTTTGCTTAGTTACGGTTGTATAACTGAATCAGTGATCTACATCTCTTTTCTCTCTTTAGGTGGAAACAAGGGGTTTGATAAGAAGATATGGGAGGTTGCTGAATATAAGAAGGAAGAGAAAATCAGTTTCAAGTATCGCAGCCATGATGGCGAGGAAGGTAACCACCCAATCTTCCTTCTTTTCTTCTTCTTCTGCATCTCAGTCTCTCAACCAAAACCTCCTTATCATCTTTAGTTTTCTCCTTGTTGTAGGTTATCCGGGGGATGTGACGGTCACTGCAACTTATAAACTAACATCTAGCACGACATTGAGGCTTGACATGGAGGCAGTGCCAGAAAACAACCCACTCCAATCAGCTTAGCCCAGCATACCTACTGGAACTTAGCCGGCCATGACTCAGGGAATATACTGGACCATTCAATTCAGATATGGGCAAACCATGTTACCCCTGTGGATCAGAATACCATTCCAACAGGTGAAATCATGCCAGTTAAAGGCACTCCCTTTGATTTCACTGCTGAGAAGAGGATCGGCAATGATATTCAGCTGTTCGGTATTGGGTATGACCACAACTACGTGCTTGACTGTGGGGAGGAAAATTCAGGCTTGAAGCATGTTGCAAAAGTCAGGGACCCCTCAAGCTCAAGGGTCCTCAATTTGTGGAGCAATGCCCCTGGAGTGCAGTTCTACACCGCAAACTACGTTGATGGCATTGTGGGGAAAGGTGGAGCTGTTTACGGAAAGCATTCAGGGCTTTGTTTGGAGACGCAGGGTTTCCCGAATGCAATAAACCAGCAGAACTTCCCCTCTGTTGTTGCCCAAACTGGTGAGAAGTATGAACACTCCATGTTGTTCGACTTTTCAGTCGAGTGAAGTGTCAGTCTTTCAAAACCTGCTCTGCCCGAAAGGAGTAAATATTGGAATAATGCTAATACCGGTGTTCTTGCTGTGAGTGGTTGGAAGATACTAGTTGTAGCCCCTCAAACAGTATGTTGAGATACTTGTCGTCAAATAAATCACTGAGGCTCTTTTCTTTTGTGATTACTTTTTCATGAGATTTGTTGTTATAGAAGCACAATAAATCACTGAGGTTCTTTTCTTTTGTGATTATTTTTCATGAGATTTGTTGTTATAGAAGCACAATAAGAGAGGGTACTGGAGAGCCGCGTCCAGAACACTATTCAAGCCTGCAAATTGGTGATTTCGAAAAGAGGAAGTGCCCTAAGACCTGTTTGGGATCACTTTTGGAGATGGTATTTTGAAGGTTGGAGATGGCTTGATTTTTGGAAATGTGCGTTTGGTGAAAATGAACTGTTTGGAGTGAAAAAGTGTAAAAACTTGAAATGTGTTCGCAAAAAAAAATTAGCAATGTGGATCTTGTTTCGTTCCTCTCAGCATTCTATTGCGAAAATAAAATAAAATCATCTTATTTTGACTTTAAAAAAATTTGAGTTATGGACTTTTAAAATTTGAGTTTTTTGAAAATAATTGGAAAAATGATAGTAAAATTGGAGGAAAATGACAAAAAAATCTTTTGGAAACATTGTTTTTAAAATTGACCCCAAAGAGTTAACATTCTTAAATAGAGATATATCATTTCCTTTTGCAGGAAGACACTTCCATTTCAAATAAAGAAAAGCAGCAACTTAGCATTAAACAAAAAGACTCGGGAGTATTTTACGAGATAAAGCATACCATGAACCATTTGTGATTAAAATTGTGTTTGATTGGCGTTTTTTTAGTTTAAATATTACTTGGCTGGGGTCTGGATGGAAAAGTGGTGCTTCATTTACAGTATATTCCCAAGAAAAATCGACCCGACAGAAGAAGAAAAAAAACTATATGGCACAATTTTTGTAACATTGTCGTCTCAGAATTAGGCTATATTTTTTTGTCTAAAAAGTGCCTTTTTCTGGACTTTTTGTGAGAGAATTAGGGCACTGTTTTTGCGATGTGTTCGAGTCAAAATTAGGACACTTTTTTTCGTGATGTTTTCGAGTCAAAATTAGGGCATGATATATTTGGTCCAAAAAACTTTTTTTTTTTTTTTGACGTATTTGTGAAAAAAAAAAATTAGGACACAATTTTCCTAATGTTTTTGTACCAAAATTAGGAAATGATTTTTGGTTCAAAATGTGAGTGTTTTTCTTGACGTTTTTGTGAATAAAATTAAGGCATGTTTTTTGTGATGTTTTCGTGTAAAAATTATGGCATAATTTTTATGGTCCAAAACTTGTGCTTTTTTCTTGAATGTTTTTTTTTTAATTAAGGAACGACTTTTTACATTTTCGTTCCAAAATTAGGGAACAACAAAAAAGAAATTAATTAATTAATTAATGAAAGAAATTAAATTAAGGAAAATAAAAAAGTACCAACAAAAAGGTAAACACATTGTTATTAGCTGTATCAACCTCGCACTGACCTGCTCTCAAAGATATGCACTCCACTCCATATCCCAACATCTACCATAGATCTATAGTATAAAAACCACTTACCAAGTCCCTAACCATAGGGGTGTCAATTCGTGTCTCGTGTCGTGTTCGTGTCGTGTTTGAGCCGTGTCGAATTTTTTCTTCCCCAACCTGAACACGACCCGTGACACAAAAACGACTCGAAACCGTGACACGAACCCGTAACGGGTTAACACGACACGAACCGAACTTGACCCGCGACATGAACTTGACCCGCGACACGAACTTGACCCGCGACACGCGACACGAAATTGACCCGCGACATGAACTTGACCCGCGACACGAACTTGACCCGACACGAACTTGATTCAATTTAAGCAAATTATATCCCAAATTCATAAAAAACCTAGAAGAATAGTAATTTACATTCAACAAAAACATACCATTGACAAAACAAGAAGTTTTAAGGATTGTTTTCAAATAAAAAACCATAAAATTAAACTTCCAACTCAAGTGCAAAGTTCACAATCAT
Organism: Ficus carica; assembly: GCA_009761775.1. NCBI lineage: Eukaryota > Viridiplantae > Streptophyta > Magnoliopsida > Rosales > Moraceae > Ficus > Ficus carica. The sequence goes on from CM019746.1 coordinate 7,062,537, forward strand.
AGTTAGGCAAAGTCCTATTACAAACATCTTAATAAAATCCACAAATCCAAATACAAACATAAAAAAGTCTAAATTTAAACAACATAACACCAATAAAATATCGAGTTCTAGTAGATAAATATAACTAAATAAATAGTCGCACCAACATTAACACAATCCAAACACAACAAGTACAACTCAGGCACATCCAGAGTTAGAATCTTGGTCAACTATTTTCTCCTCATCAATGTTGAGATTCACAACATTTTGAATGACATCATTCATATCTTGGTCAGCTGTTTTGATTCCAACTACACGAGAAATATTGAAAAGAATTTATGATTATGAGATTAATTTAACAATGCTAATTAAATAATAGAGAACCCGAGAAAATTTACCTTCACTCCCAAACAACCAATCTCTTGAGCATATAATTGCCTCAACAGTGACAGGCTTAAGAGAGCTGCGAAACTGGTCAAGCACACGACCACCAACACTAAATGCAGCTTCATGCCCTTACGCCCTTGTACTCAACAAATTGGAATGGCAAATCATGCAGAATGATGCAAGTAGTTATCAATTCACGCCATTTTTCAGAATTAAATTGATCAGAGCCAAAAGACAATGAACCTGATTCACGAGTAAAAAGCAGTTGACCAATGTCTCTAGTTTCAATTCTTGGACAAGATTTAATATGCTTTAACATATTACATGTCCCGTACTTGCTAGAGGCAAGATATTGGTGTCCACATTTCTTGCAAGCACTCTTCAACTTCTTATCTGGACCTAGAGGAAGAATGTCAAACAATTCCCAAACTTTCGACTTCAATCTTTTCTTTTTAATGGTTGATTGGGATCACTACCCTGAAGTTCGATCACATCTTCGTCAAGGTCAATGTCCACATTACTAGCTCTCTCTAAATCAATATTTTCACTTTGCGACTCAAGATCAACATGGTCCATCTGTAAATTAAAAAAAAAAAAAAAAAATATATATATATATATACATAAAAACATAATAAGATAAAGAGAAATATTTTGAATCAATAATCATATCTAATTAACATAGCAAGGATTCAATTTTCATAATGGTATGTCAAAATTTTCATAAGAGGACTAATTAACTGATATATAATTATATATATATATATATGTATATAAATAAGAGGACTAACTGTTAAGTTAAAAAAGGAAAAAAGTCTAGAAATGTAACTCTCAGTTCATGAGAAGTTTATAGGACATAAGTACTAAAACCCACACACACACAAAAAAAAAAAAAAAAAAAAAAGGAACAATTAATGTAATGTCTTCTAAAACCCACACACACACAAAAAAAAAAAGACACATTACAGCAAAGATTTAGCTTAAGCAAGCTACATTACCGGTAAAGTTACTCAAAACTTACATATCATCATTTTTATTTATATATATATTTAACTTAAGAAAGAAACAAAGAACAAGCAAGAAAATACAGTTTTACCACTCCAATGTAATAGATACATCTCCGAATACTAAAGAAAAACTCTACACACACACACAGAGAAAATTGGCCTATTTGAACAATCTTGATCTCAATGACTCCGTATCCCATAAAAATTGAAAAAAACAAAAATCGATTTATGACATTACTTGTCTAGAGTAAAAATGCAAAATAAGTTAATATAAATTTGGCTGAGAAAACGGATAATTAAAAATAAAACAAAAAAACAAAAAACAAAAAACAAAAAATTGAAGTTGAAGGAAAAGCTCTGACGGCAGCTGAAAGTAAAGAGTTAGAGTTGAGCTTGTGTAAGCTATGGCCTTTATTTTCCAGATCTAATTAGTAATAAAAGTCTCAAACCAAATAATCTACTCTGTTTTACTTTCCTACATTTTCTCAGCATCCAAAAGCTGTTATAATCAAGTAAAGAAAAAGAAAGGTAAAAAAAAAGGGCAGAACACAGAGAAACAATAGAACGGACAAATTACATCTAACAACGGAAGTTACATATCAAAAATCTAAAAAGAAACTAGAGAGAGAGAGAGCAAAGAAACGACACCGTTGCAGGAGGAGGAGGAGGAGGAGAACAAGAAGAAGAGGAACAAGAGGAAACTCCAACCGAGGAAGTTGCAGAACAGATATGGCCGGAGGGGAGAGGGCGGACTCGGCAGAGCAGAGGCAGGCAGTGCGCCAAGCAAGCAGGCAGATCTGGCCGGAGGGGAGAGGGCGGACTCGGCAGAGCAGAGGCCGGCAGTGCGCCAAGCAAGCAGGCAGATCTGCTTCTTTAGGTGGTAGACGGCCAGTGGGTAGAGGGGCGAGCCGAGGGCAGAGGCAGGCAGGCCGCAGGGGTGAGCCGAGGGAAGACTGAAGAAGAGGCAAGAAAATGAATCTGAGGGGAGACTCGAGAGGGCAGACCGACAGAGGCGGGTAATGAGGGAAGGTAGATTTGCTTGAGCTTGACTGCTGTCTAGTGTCTGCTTCTTTAATCTTTAGGGCTTTTTTTTTTAAAACATTTCAAAGTTCAAATTAATATTTGGGTTGGAGCCGGAAAAATGACCCGATTTTGACACGAAAGTTTGACCCGAAATGGACCCGAATTTGACACGAAATGCTGACCCGAAATTGATCCGAACTTCTGACCCGAACTTGACACGACCCGTGACACGAAATTGACACGAAAAAAACGGGTCCAACCAAACACGACCCGTTTTTTTCGTGTCAAAAAAACACAACCCGAACACGACCCGCCCCCTATTTTTCCAAACCCGAACCCGCAAAATTCGTGTCGTTTTTAAGTCGTGTCGTCGTATCGCGACCCGTATTGCCACCCCTACCTAACCGGATACGGTTTGTAATCATTTAAAATGTGCTTAAGTCTTACCAGCTCAAATCTAAACCACTTTCCAATATAAAATATACACATAAATTATACATTCCACAGAACACTGTATTGTATACTTTGACAAGCATCTTCCTTTAAAAGCATTAAAACTCCAATAAATCACAAAATAATATACATGGCCAAAAAACACACTTAAAACAGGGCCATCAAGGAAAGGGACATATCCTAGCTTACGTCAATTTATCTACTGATAACTTCATCACCCGCGCAAACCGAGACTCCTTACTTCTATATCAAAATTCTTAAAATCAATAACACAGATAATTTCATTATCTGTCACAATGCATATCCTATCTAAGCTAAATATCAGGTATTATGTGTGCTTTTCTGATGCTGCATTTATTTTGTGATTACCGTAAAATATTACAATTTTTTTGAAGGGTAAATATTACAATTTCATTCCCAAATAACATGCAAAACTGAAGATCAACCCTAAAATAGTGTTTACCAGCTTTAAAATGAAAATAGGAAGTTTGTGAGGTAAAAACTGGATACATGTAGACAATTTGCCTATGTCCAGATTACCGATCATGCATGTCTGATTGACCAGGAAAGACAGATGAATCGCCTGAATTTTGTACTCGTCCGGTTGACCGATCAGGTTGTCTAGTTGATCGGACTGTCGCAGAAATTGGGTTTTCAGATTCGATCTCAGCCAAAACTCAACAAAAAAATCCTGTATAAAACACTTCCCAAAGCACAGAAAACAAATTCATCATATGTAGAACTCTTTTTGAACTCGGACTTAGCTAAAACCAGCATGCAAATAAGGTTACACCTGAAAACCTCAAACCCATTGCAGAATATAGACATGCAACTAGTGTTTGAAACTCAGATCAGTTTATCTTAAAATTCTGTAATTTAAACTTGATTTGTTAGTGTTCATGCCTCGGGATATTCCTAAACTTATTTCTCTTTAATCAAACTGCTAAGCTTTGAGCAAGTGAGAAGGAGTGAGAGACCGAGGGAAAACTATGTGGGTTTTAGTCTTTCTATGCTCTGTTTTTGGTGTGGGTGTAAGGGCGGGGCGGGGGGGTGGTATATGCTACTCTTTTTACGACCATATCCGTCTAATTTAATGCGGGTGTGGGTAATTTTTATTGGGGGAACTAAACACATACCCTATCCATTTACCCATTAAGATTAAAAAAAAAAAAATCATTAAAGTTTTCATAAAATTTGACTACATAATCACAATTGTAACTGAATATAGAAATGAAATCTTAGAAACAAATCAAATCTCCAGAAAACTATAACTAAATTTATTAAAAACTAAAACATTAAAAATTCAAATTATGTATATATAAATATATATATATTTTTTAAGTGTGAATATAAGTGGGGCATGTGCGGATATGGGGAAGCTTCCCTTATCCTCACCCCGCACCCGTGTGCGAGCGGGGTTAATTTTAACCCCCATTCTTATATATTATCCCCCATACTCGCCCCCAATGGAGTGGGTACCCGACTCTATAAGTAAAAATGACATCCCTAAAAGCACAAGAGAGAGGAGAGAGAGAGAGAGAGAGAGAATATGAGGGGGAGAGAGAGAGAGAGAGCGAGAGATGAGTCTATGTGTTTAGGAGGGCATAGACTTCTTAAAAAGAAAGGAAATTGAGTTATATTTATTTGGGTAAGTCTGTGATAAAGTCTCATTTATATACCCTATATTAGAGCTCTTTTTTAAACCGTTTAGATGTGATTGAACGGTAGAAATGTTGTTTGTACATTATAATTATCATGCACATTACTTCATAGTAGTATAGACTAATTAATAAATTCAACAAATAATAAAAATAAATAAAATAAAAACCTGACCTTCATCGATGAAAGGTTTGGGGTTGGGGGGGAGGGGTCTCCTCATTGGCGGCTTGACGTCGGTGGGGCAAGGGCTTGTCGTGTTCAGGGGCTTCGCAGGGTTAGTCGCTTGGGATCATCGGGCTCGCGGGTGGGTGGTCCATCGCCTGGGGCCGCGGACCTCAAGAGGGGAGGGCCTCGTCATCATGGGAGCCGGGGGGGGGGGGGGGGGGTGGTGGCTAGGTTGCGAGGTGGCCAAATCTGGCTAGCAGGGGACATGGGGGGGCTGGGTTGCGGGGTGGCCAGATCTAGCTGGTAGGGGGGGTCTGGGTTGCGGGGTGGCCAGATCTGGCTGGTAGGGGACACGGGGGGGGGGGGGACTGGCTTGTCATCAAGGTCGAGGAGGGGGGTGCAGATCTGGTTTGTGGAGGGGGGGGGGAGGGGTTGTCTTCGTCGGCATCGACGGGGGGTGCAGATCTGGTTGGGGGAGGGAGGTCTTTGTCGGCGTCGGGGAAAGGGGGGCACTCATCATCGGTGTCGAGGGAGGAGGGAGGATCTTTGTCGGCGTCGGGTAGGGGGGCGCTCGTCGAAGGTGTGGGGGGGTCCGGCAGTGGATGGTCGCCGGCCAGTTTTTTTTTTTAGTTTCTTTGAATATTTTTTAATTTCTATTTTTTTTTTAATTTTTAGTAAATAACATTATAAGGTAATGTGTATTATAGTTATCATGCACAAACAATATCTCAGCCGTTCGATTATATCGTAACGGTTTAAAAATGAGCTCTATCGATAGGGTATATAAATGAGACTCTATCACAGACTTACCCCATTTATTTTTGCATCATTTTGAAAATCACAAGCAACATGGTCTTATTTATTTACCCAAAAAAAAAAAAGGGACATGGTCTGATTTGTTCCAGCATTTGGAAAAATGGAACTGAGCATTTCAAGGTTTTAAAGTTGCTGTAAATTTTAAAAGAGGGTCTGAAAATATGCAGGGATCTAGTTGCAAATATTTAAAAGTTTATGGTTTAAAATATAATTATGCATAAATTAAGGGGCAAAGCTATAAATTCTGAAAATAATTTTCAATTTTCAATTTTAATAAAATTTTACATGCCGATTATATTCACAATTATTATTTAGCACACTAATAAACCCATTTAACTTAACTAAACGAAGTTTATTTTAATTGGCGCTACAAGTTATCAATTCTTAAACATGGGACCTAAGAGCTTATTTGGACGCACTTCTCCCAATGCTTTTCCAAACTTTTTTTTTTCTTATAATCTTTTTCCTACAATTTCACTATTCATTTATCTAAATCTCTCTTCCTTGTTTTCAAAAAAATCAAAAGTCCATAACTTTGCATATATAAGTCAAAATGTGATAATTCTTTTTTAATTGCATAAAATTTCTAGAGCAATAAAACAACATCCATATGGTACTTTTTTATTTTTCGATCACATTTTAAGTTTTTATATTTTTAATTAGACAGTTTATTTTCATCAAATATATATTTTCAAAACTAAGCTCATCTTCAACCTCCAAAACTTTGTCTTCACTGCCTCCCCAAACAGGCCTTTAAGTGCTAAAGAATTCAAAGTTTAAGGACAAAAATACTAATAACAATAATAATAAGGACTAATTTTACAAATGCCCCATGAACTATGCATCATATTTCACATTATCACATTAATTATCAAAACCATTCATTATGCCCCTTGATCTGTATAAAACAGTTCAAAATCCTCCCTCTTTCCATTTCCGTCTCTAAATTTAATGGGTCTGCTGATGTGGCATGTGATTAAAAGGTTAAGAAATATTATTTTAAAATGTAAACCTACCAAACACTTGATTAACAAATAATTAATTCAAAACAAATTATCTCTGTTGTAAAATTAAATAAATGACTAGCTTCCATTTTTTGGACTTGGGGTTATCAAAGAAGTGGGGGGAAGTTGGAGAGAGGAGAAGTCATCTGGATGGGAGGTCTCGGCAGAGGGAGGGATCACCAGACAAATGGATCTTGTTATCATGGATATTTGTTCGGCGTGAACCAGGTGCCATCTTGGATCTGGGTTTTTTTGGACGCCTCCGCACACTACATTGCCGTTACACGAGTGTTGGGGTCAGACTTCGTCTCCCCCTTTACGATGTTAACTCTTGATAGTATATCTAACAAACAATGAACTCTCAAGTTGGGCCGGACCCGACCTCTTCAATCGTGAACAACGATCACTCGTATAAATTGGGCCGGACCCACTTAATTACTATCGTTCGCATTCGAATATCGAACCATCGGATCAAACATGATCTTTGACACATTGAATCTCATACGATCCACGAACGATGAATGGTCCAAAACAAAGCCTTGTTCTCTACTCATCGTTCATCGTTCGATCTTTATAAAGGCTTTTAAAAGAAACTTCCCTCAACCATCAGGCTCATGTTTGATCATGACGTGTCAGATCCTTTATGATAACTGACAATTCCATGAATATCATAACTGCTGAGCCCACGATCTATGATTATATTCATTCTGACAACCGCCAGGTCAACTGCATAACTGACCTTCTTACACATGTCCCAGTAGACATAAGCGATAACTGCTCACCACGAACTTCGGGTTCAGACCCACGATTCTTCCTCTATAAATAAAGGAAGACCCCCCTTCAAAAAAGGAGGAGGAGAGACCTTTTGTCTGAAATTTTACCCTTACGCTGCCAAAAATATTTCCAAAAAATATTCTTGTACTCTCAAGTCTTCATTAATAGTGGAATCAATCACTCACAGAGGATGTAGCACATCATTAGGCGAACTTCTTTACATCTTGGTGTTCATCAATTTACTGTCTATTTCTGATATGATTATTTGATTTAATATTCATTTTCTGACATGAATACTTATGTTCTTTTTTTGTTTTATGAGTTTCATCATGATGTTCAAGGGCCCAAATAATCGATTATTACATTCATTAAACTGACGCTTCGGTTAAAATTTTGACTGTAGAATCCCGAGACGAGCCGGTGTGAGATCACTTGAATTTTTTTTTAATTTTATTTTATTTTATTTTATTTATTTATTTTTTTGTGGTTTGATCAAATCTGTTTTTTGATCTCTTTGGTTTGATGAGATCAAAATTTTTTGGTGGTTTTCACGTTTTTTCTTTTTCTTTTTACTTCTTTCTAAAGGTGCAATTACATGCTTGAATATTAGAGATGTGCCAATTGGATGTTTCTTGGGAAAAGAAAGAATTTTGTGAATTTTCAAAAGCAAATCCAATCAAATTAGCTGTAGAATTTTGTGAATTTTCAAAAGCAAATCCAATCAAATTAGCTGTTTGATTCAAGAGTCTTCTACTTTTTTCCCCCTTTTGCCTACTCTCCTCCTTTCCTTCGATCTGACTCCATTCGTAAAAGAAAAAGTTTGTGAACTGATTTTTGTTTGGCTACTGGGAAAATAATATTTGCTTGGGGGTTTGGGAAAAATTTGAGGAAAGGGTTAAGAGATTGGTTTTAATTTTGCAGACTTTGGATTTGGATTTAGAATTTTTATTTTTATGTTATGTTTATTTTAATTTGATTATATATTGGGGATTATTATTTTTATTAATATTTTTCTTGATAATTAAGGTTTCTGTTTTAGAATAACATTTATTAACATTTAATCGCAACCCACATAGCACAACCGTTAGATTTGGAGACAACAGTAGACGGAAGGGGATTTTGAACTGTTTTGTATAGATCAGGGGCATAATGAATAGTTTTAATAATTTATGGAGCAAAATAAAATAGGATACAGGGGTATCTATAAAATTAATTCTAATAATAATAGAGAGAGTTCTAACTCCAGTCTCCACAAATGCTAGCGTGGCAGTATATAAGTGGTCGAATGACCAACTATGACGTAGCAAGCAAAATTAAAATATTCCGAATTTACTCTTCAACTTCAAAGAGCTTCGCTTCGATCTTCTTTAATTCGTCATCCATTTTCCTCTTTCTTGCTACACATTTTGCCAAAAAAAAAAAAAAAAAAAAAAAAAAAATCATAACATTTTCTTCTGCTTTTAATTCTCCGAAGAGAAACAAACGCAAATGCGAATCCCAATTAGCAGAAGAGTGATCTTGTCTCTCCTGATCCTCTCTCTCTTCCTCTTCCCCATCTCTCTCTACGCCCGACCCTTCGTCCTCGTCATCTCCCAGGACGACATCAAGGACGCCCTCAACTCGCCCGAGTCCGACAACCCCACATCCGATCCCGACTCCGCCGAGTGGGACGAGTTCGGCGACTCCGACTCTCACAAGTCCGATGAGGAGCTCGACCCAGGCTCATGGCGGCCGATATTCGAGCCGGACTCTTCCACCACCGCCGAGCCTACGTCGGAGTCCGATGCGCTCTACTACTCCGGCGTCTCGAAGATGGTCAGAGCGGTGAGCTCAGGCGACGAGGGGCTTATGAACGAGGGAGCGTCGGAGATCGAGGCCGCTGCCGCCCCCGGTCATCCCCATGCGAGGTCCGTGCTAGGGTTTCTGCGTGGCACGGGGCAGATGAGGGAGAAGAACAAGGCCAAGGCCTTCATGTACCATCACTTTGCCGCCGAGGGTGGCAATATGCAATCCAAAATGTCTCTCGCCTATACTTACTTCAAGCAAGATGTATGATTTATGATCACTTTCTCACTTTGAATTTCTTGCGTTTCTTTGAATTTTAAAGGATTCGCCAGTGCTTCAATCAGTAGATCTTTGATTTATATTTATATACACACACATATACATATATAAATACACGTTTTTCGTTTGGTTACAGATGTATGAGAAAGCAGTGAGACTTTACTCCGAATTAGCTGAAGTTGCAGTTACTAGCTTCTTGATTTCGAAGGATTCGCCGGTGCTTGAACCGGTGAGGATTCACAATGGAGCTGAGGAGAATAAAGAGGCTCTGAGGAAATCTCGAGGGGAGGAGGACGAGGATTTTCAAATTCTGGAGTACCAGGCACAGAAAGGGAATGCCGCTGCCATGTATAAAATCGGTCTCTTCTACTACTTTGGCCTGAGAGGGTTGCGGCGCGACCATACCAAGGCATTCTTATGGTTTTTGAAGGCCGTGGAGAAGGGCGAACCCAGGTCGATGGAGCTTCTCGGGGAGATATATGCGAGGGGGGCTGGGGTGGAGCGGAACTATACCAAAGCACTTGAATGGCTCACTCTCGCATCGAAGCAGCAGCTTTATTCGGCTTATAATGGAATGGGGTATTTGTATGTCAAGGGCTATGGAGTAGAAAAGAGAAACTACACCAAAGTAAGACTAACACTTGGGGCTCTTTGTTTGATCTGTATGATTTCATGTGAATTTGGTTAATTATAATATCGTGAGGGAATATTTGCCAAAATGACAACCCCAAAAATTGAAATTAGAAAAATAATCTTCTTTCATTTTAACATAGGAACAACCATGATCGTTCTTGGAGGTGGATTCAACAGGGGCTTCTTTTTTTTTTTTTTTTTTTTTTTTTTTTAAAGCTTAAAATTAGTCTAATTTGAGTATTCTGTATGCACGTTATATTCCAACAAAGACATCGAAGCTAAAAAGCCTGGGATATCATACATCATCCTTTTGTGTTTGTGCCCTTATTTATTGTCAAGAAAGTTTAGATTGAGCATGCTTGCTAAGTCAGTTTTAAAAGAGTGCATCGGTATTTTGTTCAGATTTGAATTTTGCTTAAAACGATGATGTATATATCCACTTTACTTGTCTGTGGAGCGAAAGATGTTGTATAGTGGTGTGAAATTTCACTTTCTTGTTGTAGGGCTGGAAGAATAATTTGCTTGATTGTTCTGTATATGTGAGCCACCTATGTGCTGTGTGCTCTAGTTGTTAACATCGTTTCTTCATTAATGGTATTTGTCATCTGTTCAAACTTACTTTTGTATGGTCATGCTCCTTTCTATTAGCATTGAATATAAATACATACGTACAAATTGGTTTGAAAGCCACTTTCCGTTACAGGCAAAAGAATATTTTGAGAGGGCAGCTGAAAATGAGGATGCTGGTGGGCACTATAACTTGGGAGTATTGTATCTGAAAGGGATTGGGGTAAAGAGGGATGTCAAAGTAGCATGTCAATACTTCATGGTTGCAGCCAATGCTGGTCAACCAAAGGCATTCTACCAGCTAGCAAAGATGTTTCATACTGGAGTCGGGCTGAAGAAGGATCTCACCATGGTAAACTCGGTGTCAATAACTTTTTTTACCATATGTTCATCTGTCTTGGTTCTACTTGTTGACCAGAAACAAAACTGTATTAAATGAAAATGATACAGATGAAAAAAAAAAAAAATGCATATTTGGGGCAAGCATCACAGGTCCATTTGGGGGAAGCATCCGAATGGAAACATTTGGGATGAGAACATTTGAATGGGAAATTTAGAAGTAGCTATATGAAATATGTGATTAAACATAAACATTCCGAACATAACATTTAAATAGAAACTTTTAAATATGCGTTTGGAAGTAGCTATCTGAAAAGACATAGACAGAGATAGGAAAATGATATCTAAGATGGTTTTCAAATTTTTTTTTTCTTAAATGACATTTGGATGCTCCATTTCCAATTGTTTTTAACAAATGCATATTTGAATGATCATTTAAATGAATTCCCCAAATGTTCCAAATGGTTGCGCTAAAGTCTTTACAACTCCAAACAATGAAAAAAAATAAATAATAAATAAAGGTTTTTAAGTATTATATCAGTAGAAGCCGACAACAAAGCCAGGTATTTAGCATCTTCCGTTTATGTCTATATCTTTCAATTAGTTTACTTTTATGGTTTTTTCCAAGACTGTTGCTGTTTTTATCTTTTTATCCTCAAATTTTTCTTTTCCAAAGACATTGCCTTCTGATGTAACCATTATTTTTCTTAGGTTGCGTTTGTTATAGGAGTAGAACACTTATTCTTTTACGTGTAAAAAAAGAAGAAAAAAAAAAAAGAGTGATGTGTTTCGTTACTTGTTACAGAATTTTGATAGGAAGTTTGGGAAAAATATATACATTTATTAATGCATACTAGATGTCAAATTGTTTGCTTTGTGAAATTATTAAGTGTGTATCCAGAGAGTATAAAATCTAAGAGAGAAGGAACAATTACCTGTAATCAATTATAGGGGTTCTCCTAGAAGAAAGTCGCATAAAAAATGCCCTTTATTGAAAAGAGCTGCTGTAAATGTGAGATGTTTTCCAATCTAATGACCCATCCAGAATCTTCTGACAGTATATGATGAGTCTACACGAATTTGAATTCTCAGCCTAAAATTCCCTTTTTGCTTCTTTAAAGGCTTTTATTGTTCGAGAATAAAACATGATCAACAACAAGGATTCGGTTTTTTCAAATACCATAAAGACAGAGCATTTAGTTAATCTAACATAAGATTACTTGAGAGATCTTAACTCATTTAATTCGACCAACTGAAGTTCTCCACCCCCACCACCCCCACTGCTTTAATAAAGATTCAGAGGAAAATATATATATCTTCACAAGACGAAATTGTCTACTCAGTCTAAGAGTTAATTAAATTTTGTAGATTTGTACGAGTGAAACACTTGATGTATCAGACACAGACATACACCCACGGATAAGAGTCAATTCACGGAAAAATTTATTTGGTTTCAGGCTACTGTGTTGTATAAACTAGTTGCAGAGCGAGGACCATGGAGTTCCTTGTCTAGATGGGCATTGGAGTCATACTTGAAAGGGGATATTGGCAAGGCGTTATTCTTGTATTCAAGGATGGCTGAGCTAGGCTATGAGGTAGCTCAGAGTAATGCTGCATGGATTCTTGACAAGTATGGAGAACAGAGTGTGTGCATGGGAGAGTCTGGATTATGCAGGGACGCAGAAAGGCATCAGCGTGCACATTTCTTGTGGTGGCAAGCATCTGAGCAGGGAAATGAGCATGCTGCATTGTTGATTGGTGATACATATTATTATGGTCGGGTATGTCTTAAGATGAAATTAGTCGGTCTACTTTTTGATTCAAGGTTATCACATTAGTTCTGGTGCATGTGTCTTTTAGTTTTGTTTTCCTCCTTATTACATTCTTCATTCAGTTTTCATAGCTCTCTAACTCCTCTTCTTTGTTTCTTAGGGTACTGAGAGGGATTATGAGCGTGCAGCAGATGCTTACATGCATGCCAAGGCGCAGTCTAATGCACAAGCCATGTTTAATCTTGGTTACATGTATGAGCATGGTCAAGGGCTACCTTTTGATCTTCATCTAGCCAAACGGTACTATGACCAAGCCCTAGAGGCTGATTCCAATGCGAAGTTGCCCGTCACACTAGCTCTCATGAGCTTGTGGATACGTAACAACTATGCTGACAGTTTCCTGGTGGGTTTCCTGTCTAGTATACCTACTTGCCTTTTTCAACAGTGCTCGAAAAAATCCTGCTTAGGAGTTAGATGTATATCTTTTTAAAATACTGTTAAACGAACTTGTCTGGTTTAATCCCATTAGTAGTGGCCTCCATGCCCATTTAGATAACTCTTCTGCAAGTAAGGAAGCGATCTGAATGGCCATTCTAAAGCATGCAACGCACTATGCAACCATAATTAGCTGTTCCCCAAATATAAACAAAATCATGGGGTCTCCCCCCCCCCTCCCCTCTCTCTCTCTAGAAAAGGGTTGCTATTTTTCCTCCCTGTTATCTGGAGGGTAAAAAAAAAACCACCACCACCATCACCGAAGTGGAGTCCTATCAAAAACAGACTTAAGAGGGGTGAAGATTTTTTTTAACCGCCAAGAGGAACCCCCTTTATATGTACCACTAGATTCAACTTTTTTTTTTCCTCCAAAATTCCTGTATATATTTATACAAATACAAATATATATATATATATATATACATTCCCAAATTTGCTGCCAAAGTGTGCATTAAGCATAATTTAATGAAAAGAGTTGAAATTTGTAATGTTTTTTTGTTCATCTAGCCTTGAATATTTTAATAGCTTGAAGTATATGTGTGTGTATTGGCATGATCTTCAAGTATATTTTGATATCTTGATGTTGCAACATCGGAAACCAATTCTCAAATTGCTCCGTCACATTGGAGCTTTTTAACTAAAAGAGAAACAAGGTTACTTGGTCATTAGATTTTTTTTTTCTTCTTTTTCCTTTGAAAGCTCCGTGGTTGCCTACTCTATGCACTCTGTTGTTGTCCTCTCATAGTTTGCCAGCGGTAAAATTGATTTTACTGGTAGGATGCTTAAATATTTCAACTTTCAATTTTTTTTTTTTTGGTTGTTTAGCTTTTCCTCTATTAATTGAGGATTGGAAACAAATTTTGAGAATTTGAGTTTGTGGGATGCAATGCAGAGCTGGAGGTACTCTGAATTCTTAACCTTAATATTTGTATGTTTTCACATGAGTAGTCCACTAAAGAATGGATAATCATTGCATTTTCTTTTGAATAGCATGTGAGATTCCTTATTCCCTTGTAAAGATTCCCGCCTTCTTCCTTTGACCTTTCTCTGGTCTATTCCTTGATTAATTTATGTTTTTATGTGCATATTTAGGTTCATTTTATCGATTCACTGCCCGATGCCTATCCAAAGGTGGAAGAATGGGTGGAGAATGTGCTCTTGGAGGAAGGGAATGCTACAATACTGACTCTTTTTGTTTGTCTTATCACTGTTCTATATCTTCGTGAGCGACAACGCAGACATGCTGTTGCTGCTGCTGGAGAGATGCCAGCACCACACCTTCATGAAGATCAAATTGGACCTAATTGATGGTTTTGGTCTTTAAAAAACCGTGGTGCTGTCCCCGCCAATGCTCTCAAAACTATACTCTTCTGCAATACACTGTGTACAGCTCCTCTCTAGTTCGAAGGACACTTCAATGCTCATAAAGCACATTGTACCATAGAGAAAGAGGTTGGATAAAACGCAAATGAGGTTTGTTATTTTCATAGATTTTATTACTTGCCACTTTCTGTTTTGGGAGCTGGAACTCACTGATTTCACTTTCCATGCCTTGAAGTGATCCCGTAAAAACTAATGCAATAACCTATTTTACAAGCCACTATGTTAGTTCCTTCTTTCATTCATTGGTCTGAGGAACTCACACAATGAAATACTAATACTATTTTCTCTGGATGTGGAGGTTTTTATTTATTTATTTATTTATTATTTTTAATTAGTTTTGTTCATTTGGTGGTAAAATTATTGACAATTTGCAATTTTATGAATTGAAAAGTGACTTTACAGTTATGGATTTTCTTTTATGAGTGCTTCTATTCGTCCCTTCATCTTATTCTGTTCATAAAAATTTTAACCAGTTCTTTAAATTGAGGGGTTTTTTATTATTAATTTTTTTTTTATTCCAACTTTCTGGTATCTACCAATTTGAAAAGTAGGATTTGAGTAGGGATGGAATTCCTAACTGGTGCTTAGAAATGGCCTTTGGAATGCTCAAAATCCTCTGTCTTCAAAATCTTTTTTCTTTTAGTGCACATGATTCTATCTTAAAAGATTTCAAATAAATATTGGCAGTTATAGATGTTGTAAAGGCAGATTAGAGTTATCTCCGAAAACGGAAAATGCATTACTCTTATTCTTTACGGTATATCATCATAACCTGTTCTTTTCATGTCGACATTTGTACCCAGTTTTCCTTAAGAGAAAGAGCACTTCTAGCAGATTACAATGATAGTGGAGAGTAGAACACCTTGAACGGGCTCACTCACAAGTGACCCCACACTTTGTGAGAGAACCCGACCCGACCCGACCCAGTCGGTTTGAAATTTTCAATATTAGTAATGATGGTTGTGATGACACAAGGATCTTGGTTCCCATCGAATTTTAATAACAATCTCATACTGAATTACAAGAATATTGCTCGTGGAACGTCTTTTTTCCATTTTTATTTAATGATCGTGGATTAATGTTTGAAAGTTGATGCTGCACTCTATAGTCGCAAGTGATTTAATATATATATATATATATATATAGATACATACATACATACACATACATACACGCAAGACACGAAATCCCACCTGACAGTCAACCACAAGGGCCAATCACAAATGAATTGTTTTCAGTGTAAAAGGGAAACTCTCTGGAAAAGTTTCAAGGTAAAACAATAGATCGACTGTGGTGGGCACTATAAAAGTAGCTTATCTCAAAGACAATAAATGGAGTAAACGTCCTGATTCACCAAACTAAAGCTTATTTCTTTGAGGGGGAAAAAAAAATTAAAACCGATTGTTACTCCAATCCCAAGTTTCTCCTTCTCCCAAGTAAACCATTAAAACAGTTCCAATTCCCGGAGAGCCTCTAATTTATCTCTCGACAAAGGCAACAATTCCAAATGTGATGGAAGTGGGTTGTCTTTTTCATATTCTAGCCCGGGGTTCGCAATTTATGTCAGTAATGATGCAAATGCAAGCGAAGCACAAAGCAAACTTTACATCAAAGGGAGGAAGTGCAAGAAACAACACACAGCAAACTTTACATAAAAGAAATAAGACCACACATGAACGTTAAAACATTAGAAACAGTACGCTTCCCCCTTGTGAACTTAGACAAACAAATACCAATTATTGAGCTCGAAACCAAAATCTTGACCAAACACCCCTCAAATGCAGCCCTCAATCATTTATGAACAGCGAGACAAGTTAACTAACAGTGAGTACCTAATAGGAAGACTGTTTGGTCTGGTATCAGTTCCATCCCCAAGGAAGGTTATCCATTCATCTTTACCAAACTCTTGGGCATTAACTACCTGGAAATGAAAACCATCAAGAACTATCAGAAACAGCAATTATAGCTTAGTACATGCAAGGTTAAAGCTTTGTATCAAGTTTAAAAGGCAGGCAGGTCAACAGAGATAAAATATGCAATTCTCCATACACGATATTTAAAAGTCAAATTATTATATGGCTGAAGATCAGAGTACCCTTGGGATCTTCATTGATCTCGAAATCAACAACCCATTTTCTTAGGCTCATTAAAAACTTTGCTCCTCACTTTGTTCGTAAAAGTTCAAGTGGTAAAGTCTCCATTGCCAGCTGAAGTTTGCAAGAAAAGAATTTTAGACACCAAAAATGTCTCCCAAGTTAAAATTTTAGACGTCAAATTTTAGGAGGATGCTTACCCACACTCTTGGAGTTCTGGGATCAGACTTGGAGTGTAATTTGGACAGCTCTGACTGAAAACTTATGACTAATAAAACTTTGAATTCAACTGAGAATGGACTGCACAGAATATGAAGAAAAGTTCAAACAGGATTCCCGGTTATGTGCATATAACAGTATATGATATCATAACGACGTGGGACTGGTTCACAGACGGAAAACTCGCACCACAGAAAATTTCATCCATAGAAAAAAAAAAAGAAAAAGGGATAGAACATGCTCCTTGAGTTGAGCAAAACGGCAAGCAGTTGGCGCTAGTTTACTCAAAAAGAAGGCCAGCCAGTTTACTCAAAAAAGAGGGCCATGATGACTCCAACACAAAGTCACAACAATCTTTTTAATGACAACCATAGTTTAACTTGATGTTGATATAGTTTATATGGTCGGACAGATTAAACGACAAATGAGAGGACTAGAACATTTAATTGATAACTTACCCTGCCAAGACCGTCGGGCAGGTCAAAAGGCGCGGAAGCATTACATAAATGGGCAAAGCCAGATTTCGGCACACATCTCCGTCTGCAATCTAATAAATGAGAGAGAATGTTAAATTGATATGTAATTTCAGTTAAGATTTTTTAGAGTGAGATTTAGTATACCTGAGTAGTCTGGATAAGTGATGTCTCAGTTACAATTCTTTCCCCAAGAAGAATCGACTCAACTCGAAGCAAGTGTAGATCAATTGAACAAATGGGAACAGCAGACGCTTCTACGGTTAGTTCACCGGTAATGGCATCTGATAAAGAACACTGGGTGGACATTCTTCCTGTCATGCGAAATCCACCTATGGGACACTATATCTTATCAGTGATGAGGCAATCTATGGAATGCACTTAGATCTTCAAACATGGTCTTCTTACATTCGGGAAAAGCAACAAACTTTCAGAAATCTCATGTAGGATAAATTACAAAACATAGAATCATAAAAATTCAACAAGAAAAAGAGACAAATAAAATGAACAGCATAGGATGGAGGAAAATAATAAACCTGATTTTAATTCAGGAAGTAGTGGATGTCTTTGAGTATCCTGAGTGATATAAAAGATCACCATCTCAGGAGAAATTGGTCCATCAAGAAGATCAGCTAATCACATAGAAAGAAAAGGAAAACCCTAATCAGTTATCTAGATGAAGTAGCATGAAGGGAATTAATGATACTCTAATCCATTAAGTCAAGAAATACCTTTATCACTTTCAACTATGAACTCTGTAGTTGTCGATATTGATTTATGAAGGTACCCTCTCACTATATCTGCAGTTAATAAGTACTGAAAAGAATTCTATGTCACCATGTCGCTTCAGATAACTACAGAAAAGAAGAGCATCGGACAGCCAAAAAAAAAAAAAGAAAACCAATGATTCTCTTGGACTTAAACAGTCAAGAGAGAGGTGAAAATGTCTGCACTTTTTTCTGAAATGAAATATTCACCTGAATGCTAATATCAGTTCCATGGAAGGTCTCGTAAAATTTTTCCAAGTTCTCTTCTCCTGTCCTCTTGAGATACAAAGAAAATGGAATCTGCCAGAAACACGAACAACAGTGAGAGGAACGGACGCAGAAGGATTATTCAACAAAAAAGGGCAACATGAATTGTGATAAAAACAGAGGAAGTTTGCATGCACCATGCCTTAAAATATCTTTGTAAATGGGAATGATTGAGAGTAAAATAGAAAGAAAAAGTTGGAGGAAACCGAAGATCATACAAAAAATGTTCACACCACCTATCATTACCAATTATTATTGGAGTTATATTAGAAGACAAATGCATCAGCGTCCCAAAACCAGCATATCAGTCGAATGGTGGCATAATGCATTTATGCAAGAAAACAGTTTTTGCCTAGGAAAGTGGAGTCTATTACCTGATAGTAGTGTTTCACTAAAAGATTTTGATAACAGAGTCCTTGAACCAACAAATAACACAAAACTAGCATTATACACAAACTTAAAGAGTATAGGGGAGGATTTAAATAAACTTTAAAATTAATGAAGGCAACAATTGTACAGTATGTGATAATGCAAATACTTGGATGCTTGAACATCACTAGATTGCTTCGAAAGTCGAAATTACCTCTGTTGTACCTGAACCAATCTTGCCAGCAGGTTTAATCTCGAAATTCTTATTCCTGCTTGCAAGTGAGAAAACAAATAAATGATAACAACCATATGAACCAAACAAGAAGCTGGAAGAATGGCACAGTGAAAAATTTGAAAGTTTGTGAGGCAATACATAAACCAAAATGCAAAAGCTAGGGGTCATAGCATTTGTTATTTTCTCAAAAAAACGAAAAAAAAGAAAAAAAATTAATTATAGTCAACGGCAAGAGGGTTGAAAATCTTACACAATGGGTATAGGCTTAACAACACCATAAAAAGATTCTATGACTCCTGCGGATCCTCCACGAACCTTAAGCACCAGTGGGAAAAATATAAGTATTAGAAACAGCAAAAGCATTCTCTATGAAACTTACTAAATTTAACACAAATTCTGTTTGATTACTGACCAAAAAAAAGAAAGGCCAAGAAAAACAGGAAAATAGTACAGTAGATTTATGGTCTAGCCTAGAAACTAACAAGTACACACTGTATGTAATGTAAATTCATATATGTAGTATGGATAATGTAGAATTTCCAAGTTCTAGCGGCTTCCATTTGAACCTGGAGATTGACGGATCCGTTGACAGTGAGGCGTACACCGTAGTGGGAGATGGAAGAAGGAGAGTTGACAATGATTTTGCCATCAAGAGGTTCCTGAATTCCAAAATCACAATGATTGTTGTTATCAACGCCAAAAGGGTATTGCCGAATTCGTAGAAAATGGTAAGAGGTTAGAATATTTGACTTACAGAAGGGCGATAAACCCGATTGCTCCGGGAAAGTTTGAGCTCCATTGACATTTCAAGACCAACCCACCCAAAATAAACTCTTCTTAGGGGAGACTGTAAAACAACTGGACAATGCCTTCGTTTCTCTTAGTAGATTTTCGATTTCAATTCGATTTTTGTGCTGAGCAATTAGGCGTTCTTCAAGAAAACTACAGCTACTGTCTTGGGACTTTGACTCCTTGGGAAGAACACGAATTATGGGTTTTTTTTTTTTACTTCAGAGTTACAATGACGGTCTTCTATTTTGCTTCTCTCTTTTGTCTAAATACTATAGATATTGTTTGAATCGAATAATTTTACCCTTATTTTATTTAGGAGACTACCATGGGGACGGAGAGAATTAGGGATGGCAATGTTCCTGGGTGATGAGGGACAAAATTCCGGGATGGGAACGAGGATGGAGATAAAATAAAATATTGTCCTTGAATATTAGCGGGACAAGGAGGGGAAAAGCAATCCATGCCCCGGTCTCTATATTTATACATGTGTGATTATATATATATATATATAAACATATAATATATTATGAAACAATAAATATATTCCATGAAACGAAGATTGAAACAATAAGGAATAGAAAAAAAAGAGAAGAATTTTATGTTTATTTTATTTTTATGGTTTTAAGCTTTTTTTAATTTAAGTGTTTTATAAATATTTAATTTTCAGAATTTACAATGTTTTGATGACACATTTAATGGCTTTATGTTTAAGATTTCATTTACATATATTTAAAATTTGGTATGTTTATGAAATCCTTGGTTTTGAACTAAATTTATGGTGCACTCTACTTTATTATTTGCTTTTACTTTGTTGTATTTTTAAATTTATATTTATATTAGATGGGGAATGAGATGAGTATAGGGAAAGCACATCTGACGGAAAATCCCATCCTTGCTCCCGCTTCTATTTAAGCAGGGATGAGGATGATTTTGGGGGCGGGAATGGGACGGGAAAGCATTCACCGACCTCACCCTGTCCCGTTGCCATCCCTAGAGAGAATTCAAGGTGTAGAGAATACGAAGGATATAGAAGATTGTAGGAATCCCTCATGTTGTTTGGCAAAAGAGAAGGAGAATTAAAACGATGGATGTTAGGTTTTTTTTTTTTTTTTCTACTTAATATATTGTCAATTTATATATTTTTTGTTAATATATTGTCCATTTATAATTTAAAAAAAAAAACATATGATGACAAAATTGTCTATTCAATTGAAAAATAAAGAGGAGAGCTTGCATCATTCCATCAATGGAAGGATGCAATATGATAGGCCCTAAGAGAAAGAGTCTCCCTCCACCTCTCCTCTCACCCCTCATTTCCTTCCAAACAAACAATAGAAGGGAACTCCCCCTCCACCTCTCTCCCTCCTTCCCTCTGTCCATCTCTCCCTCCAACTAAACACACTCCTAGGAAGAAAGAAAGCGAGGAGATAAAGAGACAAGTCAAAGGAATAAGAAAAAAAAAAAAGGAAAAAAAAATAATATGAAAGTTAAACGGTTATAGTATAGCGAATAAAGACTCATTAAATAGGCAAACTGAACATAAAAAGGGGTTTTTGAAAGATGCCTAAAAAGGAACACATCTTTAAAATATTACTCCATGATTTGAATTTTGTCATCTTATAATGTCAATGAAAATCACGAAAAGTGATTTCAAGGTAAAAATCAGAATTATTCGACGAAAATCCTAAATATATACACTAAAGAGGTTATTTCCACAATTTCCTCCATAGAAGAGGTCAAAATGAAGCGGAAAAAATTGGAGAAGACCCAAAACTTAGTGGGGGCACCACTGTTATAAGAGCAAAAGTAAATGGCATATAAATATTTTTTACCCTTTTCAGTGGGATCACAGCTCCTGCTAGTCCCATACTGTCTCCGAGGCAGTGCGGAGAGGAGGTTGGGTTTATGCAACCGAGGGGCCTTACGTCGTCAATTCTATTGCTGCTCCCCTACCCAACACGAGTGTGAGCTGCCCACTCCCCAAACTGCGACTACTACAACTATTGCACACATTGCAAGCTTGCTTATGTCGCCCTCAGATTGCAATGGAGATTATGTAGGCCAAGTAAATAGCTTATTCGAAATCCAAATCATTCCTCGGAGTCCTACCAACTATGGTTATGCATAAGTTTATAACCCAAATAAATTTGAATTAAAATAAGTAAAATAAAATATAGTGTCCAAAAAAAAAAAAGGATATATACTATTTTATTACAATTAAAAATAAAATTTGTTACCTACTGTAAAAAGTTAATAATTATTAGGTAATTATACAATATTGGACAAATTAAATAGGATAGATATGACAGTTTGACACAAAACATTAAAGATCATGGGACAGTTTAACATAAATATTAAATATTAGAGGGCATTTTGTCACAAATACAAATATCAGGGGATATTTTGATACATGCAAAAGATCAGAGGAGATTTTGACATTAAAAATGACAGAAAAACTAATGGAAACTAACGGAGGGAACAACTTGACACATATGTTAAAGTTCAGGAGATACAATAAGTACATTTCATAGTTTATGAGACATATTGCCATTAGTAAGATAGTTCAAGGGAAATTTCTGAAATTTTTCCTAAAAACTAATGCAAGAACCTGATTTACACGCCACCATGTTAGTTCCTTTTTTTTATTTACAAATTTCTTTGGATATGGAAAATTGTTTTTTTATTTTCAGATTTATGTTTTGGAAGCTAGGCCTCGTTTTTTAGACCTTGTTTTTCGGGTTCTATGAAGAATGGATTTCAATGTGAAAAAATAGATCGACTATGGTGGCAATATAGAAGTAGCTCATCTCAAAGACAGCAAACGGAATAAACGTCCTGATTCACCAAACTAATTTAAAAATAAATAAATCGATTTTTACTCCTTTCCAAAGTTTACCTCTCCCCACTTTCAAAAAAAAAAAAAACAGAAAGTTACCCTCTCTCCCTGATTGACTTTTTTTTTTTTTTTTTTTCATTTTGAAAATGCAGTCCGACCTAACAGGGTTAAAACTCAAAACCGTGAGATTGAGTACCCATCCAAAAAAGCATTAAAAAAAGGGCATAAATTTACTGCATAAAAGACGACTAACATCCGAAACAACAACCAATTACAAATCAAATATTTACATAAATTTACTGCGTGGAAGTGGTTGTTGTTCTTGTGCTTAAGCAAGAACCACTTTGGTGCCAAATATCCGAAAATGTCGAGTTCCCCAGATATCACTTTTATCGAGATAATAAGATTTGAGGCAACATTGCACCCATGGAGGGTCTCTAGCAGCATCATCCTTTGTTTCCTTTCCATCATCACATGTGGGTGTAGCCACTCCAAGCAATTCATTCAGCTTTCTCGTCAATATTGTCTCATGAGGATATCAACAAAAAAATTTCTCCTACAACCCAATTAAAAATTAACCATTTATGCAAGTAAATTAAATGTTCTAACAAGTTTAATCAAGGTAGCATAAAACCTGTCTAAATTCAAAGGGAAGGCTTTTCAGCCCCCAAAAAAAAAATTAGTTAAGGCAAAATCTCCACGTTGACAGTTGGAAAGCAGGGAAATAAAGAGAAAATAGAGGTTTTCACAATTGAATTTGGGAAAACAAAATCTGGCTGAATAATAAAATTACAGTAAAGTTGTGCTCTATACATCGTTCGGTTATATGGAGCTGTATGTACTGCAAGACTCATAAAGCCGAACAAAAAAAAAAAAAAAAAAGGGAAGAAAGAAAGAAAAGAAAGAAAACAATAATGACAACAATATTAGTACATACCAACAGAGAAGATTTGGTAAAAGGAAAAGGAAATTACAAGAAGGTACAACACCAGAAGATAAAATCTCGTTGCTTACAGGCAAAAAACACGTTTGAAGAAAAATTGAAATGATTGGAACAAGCACTTACCCCATCTTCACCATACAAATAGGCATGAATTCTGGCTGTTGGATCCTCTAGGGTCAGCCTAAGTCTGTAAATTCCATGAGAGCAGCAAAAATCTTTACCTTCCCATGGATATGCAGCAACTACCCGTACCGCACATCGGAATTTAGCTGTAACCTGTCAGGTCGTAAAATTCATCAAGCAGGAACTATAATTATCCTATGTAAAGCCAGCTAAGCTCTTAATCATTCAATAACTTGCAAAAGTCAGTATTGGACTTTCAATTGAAGCTACTTAAAGTGCACTCTTTGTTATGACCAAAGACGACCACATTTCTGTTTAGACTTTTTTATAAACTCATATTCAAATTGAAAAGCTAATTGATAGCTAAAAAATAGAAAGGTGAAATAAAAAGATAAGTTTAGTGCCGTTTTAATAACAGACATTCAGTTTCAAAAATAGACGAGGCAAAAAAAAGCATGGGCACATAGTGTTTAGTGGAAAAAAGCAGTCCTTTATGTATTCGTGACCTTTATTTATATCATTTTTTGCTCAATATGAATTCGTGACCTCTTTCTTATTTTTTTTTTTTTTTTTTTTTTTTTTTTTTTTTGGTATTCATGACCTTGAATATACAAGTTTGTGATGTAATTAGCAGAAATATAATACCAACAATACTGTCACTCACCCGTACTAAGGAAAAGGATATGAAGAGTGATGTTTTGGTTTTTTGGTTTTTGGTTTTTTTTTTTAAAACAAATAATGAGTAGTGTTGTTGACGAGCACAATACATTAATCTAGAGACCACAACCATGGAAAAGGATTGTCCAACGTCATGTTGTTGTTTTTTCTTTTTTTGTTCTTTTTTGTTGCTGGAATGTCAAGTTTTATTTGATTGTGTAAGAGTGCACCTATATTTTATCTGGCAAATTCTCTATGGAAAAGGTAAATGAACTAGAACATAGTCACGTACGTACATGTACAAACATCAGTAGAAGGAAAAATACTAGATAATTACCAAAGAGAAGAGAAAATAAAATACCTCTGGATAAGTAAGGGCGTCCATTAATGTAAGAAAAGGCACATCTTTGTAGTCGATCTCTGAGTGAGGAAGAAATATCGATATATCAAGATCACAAGGAACTTCCATAGCATTGGGGGGAAAACTTGTAAATAATGTATGAGAAACACAAAGGATAAAGATAAATTAAAAAACAAACAATTTGGAACCTGTAATGCGAGACATCCAAGGAAAGCTCCAATATGGAATCCGCCCATTTCTCAATTGCAACCGCCTCTCAAAAATGCTGAAATAATAATTGCATAAAACATTTACTACAGAAGTGTGGCACAATGATACAAGACATAAATCTTCAATTAACATCTCAGTTCAAAGCATTTAACCTTTGACGCTCGTATACAATACGATCCTTGTTAGGTGTATATCGGACCTTTGTCAAGGGTGTCAACACACCACGCCATATTCCTGCATGTACCTCAATATGTACATTTAAAAATTTCATCCACTCACCGATACTGACATTTAGCAACTGAAGGCCATACTTCTTGATACTTTGGTCAAAAACCACCCTCAAAACAGAACCCATAGCAGGGAAAGTCTCTAATTTATCTCTTGATAAAGGCAATGACTCCAAATGCAATGGAAGTGGGTTGTCCTTTTCATCTTCTAGCCTGGGGTTCGTAATTTGCATCAGTAATGACACAAGTACAGGTCACAGCACAACCCACAAAGCAAACTTTAAATCAAGGAGAAATGACCAAACATGAACGTTAAAACCATGGAAACACTACACTTCCCATTGTGAACTTAGAATAACCAAATACCAACTAGTGACCCTGAAACCAAAATCTTGACTGACCACCCCCCAAATCCAGCCCTAAATTATTTATGAACAGCGAGACAAGTTAACTAACAGTGAGTACCTAATAGGAAGACTGTTTGGTCTGGTATCAGTTCCATCCCAAAGGAAGGCTATCCATTCATCTTTACCAAACTCTTGGACATTAACTACCTGGAAATGAAAACCATTGAAACAATAAAAATTATCAGAAAAGCGATTAAGTTCAAACACAACCTGACAAATTTACACCATCACGATACTGATTCACAGGGAAAAAAAAGGCTCAACTAAAGTATAATCAAAATCAACTATAATCATATAAGAGATAAGAAAGCAGTTAATTACCTTGCAGGCCAAATTAACAGATTTACCCTCTTTAAGTTCTCTCAATAATGAGAAGTTATGTGAATCTTCATAGTACATGCAAGTTTAAAGTTTTGTATCAGGATTAGAAGATTATCACAAAACTATGAACATCTTAAAAGGCAGGCAGATCAGTAGAGATGAAATATGCCATTAGATTCACAATATTTTAAAGTCAAATTATAATATGGTTGAAGATCGATGTACCATTGGGATCTTCGTCATTCTGGAAATCAACGACCCATTTTCTTAGGCTCATTATAAACTTCTTGTCCAAGTCTCTTGGGTGAAATTTTGGATATGCTTGATAAGGAAGAAAACTCTGACCATCTTTTCCATCATACAAGGCAAAAGCAGAGGACCTCTTATTGAAAACCGCATATACTTCTCTACCATGAATCTTCATCTGCAAAAGGATATCCCTTCAAAATCAACGTCCTTCGAATATAAATCTATTTATATCTATGAAGCTTTCATCCTACAGAGATTGTCTTCCTTTCAATTGGATTCCTTAGTCCGGCCAACTTCAGGAAAAAAAAAAAGAAAGAAAAATACTAAAAGAGGATACACATACGAATATCTTTGGCACATTTATGAAGGAATACCATAACATGAGAAAGCTGAACTATATCTCCAAGCAAGGCCACATGAGGAAGTGCTCCAAAATGTTCAGCAAAAACATTAACTGAAAGTCCCGGTTTCGGATACGACTGATCAACGATTTTTAGTGTACAGAAGCAATCTGCAAAATCATCAAATTCTAAAGAAACCGAAAAAATGGAAGAAAAACACAAACATTGCATAATAAAGATGTAAAAAACAAAAGTAGGGTTATGCACAACCATATGTGATAATGCCGGTCACAATTCATGTATAAAGTCTGAGTTCCACAGATCAACAAGGGAACCTAATGGATTTACGAAGTGATTTTTTACTTTCAAAAATAAGTAGAGATACTCTTCACTATTGATATTAAGCATTTATAAAATACCACATCATAACAAAGCAACTCAGCACTAAATTAAAAAATAAAAAAATAAAAAAAAATAAAAACCGCAAAACTAAAAAACATTAACCCACATAAATTTGACATGTAGGCATTCATTCGTTTTTTCATGATAGTAAATATCATCACTAAATTTTGAGAAATCCAAATTCACATGGTAAGTATCACCTGGGAATTTTACGTGAACACTTCAGACTGGTTGAAAACCGCACTGGGATCCAAATATAATAGTTTTAGACCCACCCAAGAAGAAGGAAATCAAGGGGGGAAAAAACACCGGAAAATAGATTTTAAAAAAGGAATATCAGTGGCTCAGAACAAACACCTTTACTGCAAAATTCATCACTCTACTACCGAGACCAGTCCACCAAGTGGGAACGGCGGCAGCCGTAAGTCCGGCCTTTTTTGTCATCATTGCCAACATCAGCATGAATTCAAATTCAATTATGGAGCAAACAAAGAGCATTGAAAATGTACAACTGATTCAAACTAAAAAAAAATAATAATAATAAAAATAAAAATAAAAACACACCGGAAAAAAGATTTTAAAAAGGAATGTCAGTGGCTCAGAACAAACACCTTTATTGCAAAATTCATCATTCTACTACCGAGACCAGTCCACCAAGCGGGAACGGCGGCAGCCGTAAGTCCGGCCTTTTTTGTCATCATTGCCAACATCAGCATGAATTCAAATTCAATTATGGAGCAAACAAAGAGCATTGAAAATTTTCAACTGATTCAAACTAAAAAATAATAATAATAATAATAATAAAAAAAAAACACACCGGAAAAAAGATTTTAAAGATTTTAAAAAGGAATGTCAGTGGCTCAGAACAAACACCTTTATTGCAAAATTCATCATTCTACTACCGAGACCAGTCCACCAAGCGGGAACAGCGGCAGCCGTAAGTCCGGCCTTTTTTGTCATCATTGCCAACATCAGCATGAATTCAAATTCAATTATGGAGCAAACAAAGAGCATTGAAAATGTACAACTGATTCAAACTAAAAAATAATAATAATAATAAAAAAAAAAAACACACCGGAAAAAAGATTTTAAAAAGGAATGTCAGTGGCTCAGAACAAACACCTTTATTGCAAAATTCATCATTCTACTACCGAGACCAGTCCACCAAGCGGGAACGGCGGCAGCCGTAAGTCCGGCCTTTTTTGTCATCATTGCCAACATCAGCATGAATTCAAATTCAATCATGGAGCAAACAAAGAGCACTGAAAATGTACAACTGATTCAAACTAAAAAATAAATAAAAAATAAAAATAAACACTCAAACTAGAACATGATCTAATAGAAGCGCATTTCGTTGTAGAAATCTTTGAAGAGGATGAGAATAGAAAGAGAGGGAGTGTACCAGTTCCTTTGGTCTTCTTAGGGAAACCGTACTCCACCACAACGCCTATTAGGCTTACTTTCTGATTGATGGAAGCTATGGCGTCCCTTATCTCAAGGAACTTATAGTCGTCTCTCTCCCCCATCTCTCTCTCTCTCTGGACCTGAGTTTCTTATTCTAGGGTTTTGAAGAAGAATAGGGTTTTTTCGGTTTTTCCTAGGAGGGAAAACGAGCCAGAGCGCATTATGGCTTAGGTTATTTTCACAAATCACACTGAATTATACTAGTCTGGTTTTTAGTTGTGTTTTTTTAGCTGTCCTTAGAATAACAACTTTGATTTTAACTTTTTGAATATTAACTCATGTATTATATTTTTATTCATAAATATAATTAATTAATTTGATAATATCTTCAACATTTATCACGTAGGTTGGTACTTACAAATTGATGTTAGAATTTGTGTCTCTAATATTTTTTATTTTTTTTTACTTGGAGATGGAGAGATTTAAACTCTGTATTTTTAAGTGAAGTTGGGTGTGATATTATCGTTAATTTATGCCTACAACCACCGATTTTTAATTATTTTGTATCACACAAATTTTAATGAAGAATAATATTGTAATTAAGTTTTAAAAGAGAAACTGTATCTTTAAAATAGATAAGGCTATGATAGAGTCTCATATAGTCTATTGGTAGAGCTTATGTTATAGACCGTTAATGAATTTTTAACGGCTTAGATGTTGCTTATGTATGGTAATTATAATGTACCTTAGCTCATGATATTATTACTATATACTAAAAAGAGGTGTTTACTATTTTTTCTACAATTGATGGACTATTTTACCCCTCATTTAGGGTTTTTTTTAAAGGATCCATATTGAGTAGACGGTTTTACCCTTTTATTACTGTGCGGACGATTCTACCCTTTTGAGTGTGGCTAAAGTTGGCTTTGACTATAGTGGATGGACTTTTACGTCCTCCAAACCCTAGCTTTTGGTCTTCTTTGTTCCTTCCACTGCTCATCCCTTATTTTCACTATCTCTCTCTACTGTTCATGTTATTCTCATTCTACCTCTCTATATCGTTCTCTTTCTCTTCTCATTCTTCAGATCTTAGCATTAGCATCTTTTCTGCCTTGCTCTTTCCGCTGTTTATTTTTTATATTCATTGTTCCTCTACTTTTTCCGTGTGTTTGTTTTCTTCGAACCCTCAGTTTTTTTTTTTTTCTTATCAGTGGTTTGGTTTTTGTGTCATTTTCTTTCTTTTCTGTTGTTGTTCGATTTTTGTTTTCGAACTTTATATTTTAATTTTTGTTATGTTGTTTTTTTTCTTCATTGTTGTTTCTGTTTGTTTTTTTTCCCCCCTTTTGTTATCTTTTTTTTTTTTTTCCACTGTTCATTCTCTCTCTTGGGTTTTCCCTCCTCGTCGAACCTTAGATTTTGAATTTTTTTTTTATTGTTGGTTTATTTTTTCTCTCTTCTTCTTTCTTTATTGTTGTTGTTTCTTTTTCCCCCCTCATTTTTTTTTGTTTATTTTTTAAACTTTGTTTTCAATTTTTGTGACTGAAATTTATATTCTAATTTATATTTTGTTGTTTATTTTGGGAGTATCAAGCGAAAGATCGAAGACTTTTTGTCTGTTATGTTTATATTTCTGTATTTTTCCCTTTTTTTTCCCTGGGTAATATTTTGTTGATTTTGTTTTCAAATTTTTTTTTTTTTTTATGATTTTCTATCATATTTAGGATTTCTAGTTTGCTCTATGAAGGTTTTTTTTTTTTTTTTATATTGTTTGATTTTGTTATAAATAGGATATTTTTTTAATGGTTGACTGTGATTAAGTTAGTTTTTGTGTGGTATTTTAATATCATTATTCTCCAATTTGCTATGTTTAATCTATGAGAAATTTCTAATTTTATTTATTAACTTTCTAGGCTATGTTTTTTTTTTTTATTGTTTAACTACATTTGATCGAATTGTTAAGTTTTGTTATTATCTAAGTAAGTAGATTTTTCATTTTATTTGTTGTTTCCAATTTGTTTATCTAATGTGTAAGTCTCTTATTTGCTCTAATTTTGTTATTTATTCTAAATTATTATGTTTTTGGCTGTTTTTTTTTATACAGATATAACTCTGTTTTGTGTCTATATTCTATTGTTTGGTTCTATTTAAATGAATTGTTGTAGTTTGCTACTATTTGGGTTTGTTCATCTTTAATGCTATTTGTTGTCTGTTGCATTTGTATTTAGATACGTTGTTATGTTTTTCCTGATCTGTGCAAGGTGTTTAATGGTTCTAAACTAAGTCTTTTTGATTTTTTATTTTGTCGTTTCACGTTTTTTTTGCTGATTCTGTAAAGATCTAATTATGTTTCATGACTGCATTGTATCATTTAGTTACATTTAAATGAATTGTTAGGTTTTTAGATTTTTCATAATAATTTTTATCTACATTTTTTGTACTTATATACGTTATTGTGTTTTTGCTGATTTGTCATAGACATTTAATACTTCTAAATTATCTTCCTCTAGCTGTAATTGTGTTATTTGCTGTAACTCTGTGATTTACAGTGAGATCATCAATCAGTTTGATTGAAATTTTTACACATGTAACTCTGTCATTATTGCTTCTAATTTACTTAAACTATGTTATCTAATAGGAGTTAACGTGTTTTTCTCTGATGTTTTACACATGTAACTCTGTTGTATGTGTAAAAAATTTATTTTCTTTCTCCTTCATCGACTTTTTTTTAAAAAAATTTATCAATATTTTATTTAACAGATTTTCCTTTATAAATAAGGTCTTTCTTCATTTATTGCTTTATTATCATACTTTGTCATTACTACCTCTGTTATATCCTCTTAATTACTCTATTTTGAACCTTCTTTAGTTGTTACTTGAGATATTTTATTCTGTTCTTTCTTATCTTCTGAAGACTGGTCATTTTCATATATCCATTTCTGTGGAAATATGCTTGTTTATTCAGGTACTTTTCTTATATATGTCTCTTATTTACTATTGATTATTGTTTTATTATATTATGATAATGTACTGTTTTTATTGTTAATGTTTACAAAAGAAATTACTTTTTTTTTTGTTCAATTTGTTTATTGTCAATGTTTTCTCTTTCGGTTTCTTTGTTGATTTTATATTCCTTTATCTTTTTTAATCTGTTTCTTTAACATTTATCTATTTTCCATCTTATTTATCTATGGTCATCACTCTTACTATTACTACTGATACATTAATACTAATATACAACATAGTCTGAAAGATATTGTTTTTATTACACTACCTCGACATCTTTATTATTACTAGTTTAGGCATGTGCGTTGCACGTGTTGAGTCATGATGCAAATTTTCATAACGTTTAGTATGAAAAAAAAAATTTAGAAATTATAAAAAAATATAGATTAATGAACAAAATAGAAGAGTTAAACTTCATGATTAAATCATAATATATATAATAATAACAACATCAAACATTCTAATATATAAGATAACAACATACAACTCATTTGTTATTTCTTTTCCAAAACATACAGAGTTGCATTTTGTTAACTCAAAAAAGGTTTTAATCCCATTGTCGGCTCATATCAAGAAGAGACCATTGTTGACAGATATATTAGATAATAATTAGCCAAAAAATAAAGCAATCTCTTCATTTCTCAATAAGATTGCTTTAGATACTTACTGACTTCAATTCTCCTTTGGTAAATCCTATTCCATGGAAACTCCTTTCAACGGTAGTTGATTTGGTTCATTATCAGAGTGACTTGATAGAAACAGAGCTCTTTTAACTTTGGTCTGAAATTGTTTTTCTGCTCGAGTATTTGTTCAAGGAAGATCTAACTGAAGATTGCTGATAGAAGTACTTTCTTCGGTGTGAAGAGTTGAATTCAAGACTGAAATAATGTTATATTTATAGTCATAGGTGTTGCACTCAAGCCTTTTTACTGCTTTTAGATAAAGTATGATCTCATTTTCAGATGATACTTGAATAATTTCATCAACTTTCAGAGTTTTGTTCTGGAAAAAAAAAGAAAGTAAAGATTGAAGAAGTTTTTCATCTGGTTGTCCAAAAACTGTTACTTTGATAGAGCCTGAAAATCTTGTAATTCAACATTTGCTCTAGCTCTATAACAATAGTGGAGTATAGGAATTCATAAATATTTATGAAAACTTGAGTAATGTTTATAGATTACAAGGTTTTAACTACAATTCTAGTTTTTTTGAAAAAAAAAAAAAAAAAAAAAAAAAGGATGAGCATAATATGATTTCGAATTCGATTACTATGGTTGACTCATTTCTTAGCATACAACTCCCTTTGATGTTAGTTCCGAAATTCCCTATTTCCCTCGTACAAATTTCTATGACACTTATTTGTTGAATCTTTATTGCCTTTATTTACTTTATTTGATCTCAAAACATCAGTTAATGTGAAGTTCTTATCCATCAAATCTTGGATTACCTATACAAAACTTAAAACATTGCAATAATAAAAAAAATAATTGGAAAAAGAAAACAAAAAAAGTTTTGAACATATGATAATGAAGAAAAAGATAAATAAAAAAGGAGTCATATATGAATATTTTACACACACATATACATACATGTGCAAACAGAATTTAAAAGCAAAATAGTATGTTTTCATAAACATTTTTAGGCATGGACAATAGGGTAGCGGCAACATATAAACCTATTTGTTCAAAGTTTTACAGTAAAATTAAGTGAATAACATGGTATAAGTATTCATAAATACAAAAAACTAAATATATATTTCATTTTATTTTATTTTATTTTATTTGTTTGTTTGTTTGTTTATTGTCTGTGATCAATATACTGAAAGTATAAGGAGGAAATTGACAAGAAGACTACATCACGCTACTCTTGAACTTGCATTGCTTTTTTCCACTTAAGAAAATTAGATTAGTTTTATGTGCATAACATGCATAGTCTGGGACATAAAATTCTTTGATATTCTCGCCACCATAAATTTCTCAGTTGTTTGTTCTTTCAATTGTTACAAAACCCACAAAAACATATCAACAAATAAGAAGTCAAGTATAAATATATTCAATCATGTACTTTTTAAAAAGTTTATGTGCTCATTTGTTACATTTTCGAAATTAAAAAAAAATAAATAAAAAAAAAAACAACATCATCATCTTAACTTAAGCTAGAGAGATCGAGGAACAGCTACACTTTACATCACTTCCAGAGTCATGGTTACAGGCAAATACATACACTAAAGTTATATCAAGAGATATTTTATATAGATTTTTTCATAGTAAAACACAATTAGAACAGAGTACGTCGCTAAAGACACATTCTCAACATTTAAAATCAACAAACATATTTATCATTTTAACACATGATGAACTCCAATCACTTAGCTAACACATAAGCTTATCATTGCAAATCGAACGTTCTTCAACATGAGATTGAGAAGCAATGCAAAAACACATTCAAAAGCAAGGCAAGAACAGTCCTACTAATTGCTAATTGTGCAAACATTTGCTTGAAAACAATGTACATATCTGTTTAGATTCTCTCAAGTCACTTGAAGGCTCCTAGTTGAGTTTTTTAGAACGCAAGAGATCAATTTTAATACTAAGTTGTTCTTATTGTAGTTCCTAAAATTTACACGTTTTGGAGAGTTTCTAAACTGCATTATAGTGATAAATCTTGCACAAAATAGTTTTGACAAGATTGCTCCTGCACAAAACAGTTTTTGCATATCATTTTTTTGTTGTGCTAACAGAGGTTTACTTAATAAAACGTATCTAATTTTCAGATTTCAATTCTTCTCTAACAACCACTGAGATATTCACTTAGGATTTTTAACAAATACCTAAAGTGCATAAAATAACGTAAATAAATATCCTTGAATCCTCATAAATCATTGTTAACAAAGGGATATAGTACTAGTCACAATTTCTACTCCATACCAAGTTCACACAAATATATCCACATAAAACAAAGTCTAAGCCTTAAATAAATTCTTTTTAACAAATCATTTCATAGAGTCATGTTGAAGGACCACCTCTAAAAATAATGAATGGTCACTAAGATAAATGAATTTAAGTGACTACAGTAGTTAAATTCAGATCTTATCCTATACTATTTAGTACAAAGTTTTCTAAAAATGTGCAGCTTAGTCTAGTTTGAAACCACAAGACATTCTAACATAGAACTAAGAGTTTTACCAAAAGTTCAAGGTTTAAACTACCACTCTGAATTGAAAAAATAACTAACAATCTCATTTCAATACTAAGAAACCACTCGAACTTCAACCAATAAATATTTAAATAACACAGGAAACTTTTGAGCCAACACCTATATATGAAGAAAAATACTAATGAATAACATATCTTTATTTTAAGAAAATAGTAAGCTAACATTAAATATTTTACTAATAGAGCATCAAAATAATATTTTTAACTAAGAAATGCTGCCAAAAAAACAAGAACAAAAAAAATGAAGAAAAAGAAACAATGGGATACAGAAGAATACAAATGCAAGTATAGTTGAATGAAAAAAGAATTACCAAGAGGAGAAAGAAAGTAAATACACGAAGAGGCCCAAAGGAGATTCACTCTCTCTTGATCAAAGCACCAATGATCAATCACCAAAGCCCAATCAAGCATTCAACACAAGTGCACAAAATGACCAATCTGCAATCTCTTATGTGTTTAGGTTGAAACTAATAATGATAATAATAACAACAACAACAATATGATATAGGATTTCTTTTTCCTTTCCTCCATTTTCCCACCAACCAAACAGAGGAAAAGGAAAAAAGAAAACATAAAAAATAAAAAAAAGAGTAGGGTTATATATATAGACAACTCAAAAATTAGAGGGAAAAAAAGAAAACCCAAACCCCCAAATTGAGAAACCACAAATTTAAAGATGAAACACTAAATTTCCAACAACAAAAAAATCAGAATACAGGACAAAAAAATTTGCTAGGTTCCCGAGAACCCACGGCCGACCGGGAGTGATCAGGTGACGGCAAGAGGAAGAGAGAAAGAGACGACGTTCATGGCGAATAGTAATAGGAGAAAGAAATGAAAGAAACAATCATACATATTCTATCTGTGTATTTGAGATTATAACAAAATTCTTCCAACCAAATTATTTGTCCCAAAAGTTCAACCCATTATTCAACAAGGAAGAACAACAATTTCCATCAAGCAAAAATAAAGACCAACAGTAAACCAAAATGTTCAACACATTATCGAGTGAGGAGGAACAACAATCTCCATCAACAGACAACCACTAATCTATCATAAAATTTTAGAGTCTCAGCAGAATCAGAAATCCACCAAATTGTCGACGGCAGGAGCTTCGACTTCCCCAAAATCAAAGAACAGTGAGGGAGACACCAATTAGTCCCCAACAAGCAAGTATCAATAACAAATCTCTGAGAGATGATGATGGAGAATAGAGGTTGGAGAGAAACGAAAAGAGGAAAAAGAAGGGGAAAGGCACCAGAAGATTAGGGATGGAAAATACAAGTTAGAGAGAGAAAAAGGAAAGGGAAAGGTGATTCGAAATGAGGGCTGAGAAAGGAGGATATCTGGGGATTGGGCATCGAACTTCACTTCTGGAACTTCAACTTCAACTGAGTCTCCTTCCTTTCCTTCCCGGGCTTCTTCTTCTTCCTCCTCGTTCCCATCCCTTCCCTCCCCACAAAAGAGTCTCCCCAAATCCGCCGCCTCCACCTCCGCCGCCTCCGCCACCCTAAACGACGCCGTCGAAGATCCGGAGACCGCGCCACAAGCTCCGACCACGCCTTCTTCTTCCTCTTCTTCCCCTCCGACCACCACAAGCTCCGCCGCCAGCTTCCCCACGCCTTCTCCTTTACCGAAAACACCCCTGCTATTCGCGCCGATTTTCTCGCCGGCCTCTCCTCCTACATCCAGTCCGTGTAAGTGCTTTATATACTTTGAAACTTGTGGTCTAGTTACTAGCAAGGTTGCTTAATGCGACTCATGCTAGTCAAGCGACGGCGAAATACCTTAAAGTAGTCGGAGGAATACCTAAATTTTAACAAGCTACCGATGGTTGGGGTCCCGTAAGTGATGATTTACAGTACTAATGAAAGCTCAGCTGCTATAGTCTTGTAGCCATAGCAGATTTGTTACCAATTTTCTTTCGTCAAGTGATTTTAATTATATTGAAATCGTCACATATGATAGGCACAAAATCCGCAAAGGAGCAATTCTATAGACAGTATATTAGTAGGGTGTATCTTGATTACTGAAAACCTGTACACCTACCCTCAGGTTTTGAAGATATTGATTCTGAACCATTGAACCCAATGATATCAGCAACGCTAACTATTCCCTAAAAGATATCGAGAAAGAAACTTATCAACAAAGGCTACAACACAAGACGAAGAAGCTGTTGGTAAGCTGTCGGTTGTGATGGTCTGATGAAATTAAAAAAATAATAATAATAATAACAACAGCTGCATATGGTTTTAAAACTCCAAAACAATGCATAGCAAAGGGGAAGCAGCTGATTAATTGAATTGAATGGATTAGACTCAGTTTCTGTATTACATCATCCACGCTATTCCTTTTCAGCTAAAGCATACTACTCATGTAATGGTTTTGTTGTATATGCAAATCTAATATGTTAGAATATACAGCTATCAGAAGTGATTTATGATTGATTTTAATTTTTAGACTTGTACTGGATGCAGGGTTTCCTCTCGCAAACTTTCACAATCAATTTCAGACACATTGACTCAATAATTGTAGATTTTAATTATTATTATTTTTCTTTTTCTTTGGTGTCTGTGTACAACCGTACAAGACTGTATAAAAGCTCTCCAACCAGCAGCAATAGTTGAATAATTTTATTTAATTACCTTGAAAAAATTAAGTCCATGCAAGTCTACATTCTCCCCAGCATACTTGTAAGGGTGCGCTGTCTGCACATCACAAGAGAGAGAGCGTTATAAATGACTCGGAGCATAGAAACTCCAAGGGTGTAATTATTTTTTTTTATTTTTTTTGTAGTTACTCCTTCTTTTAATCTTTATGTTCTTCTAAAAATTATGATGATATTCCTATGTTGTACATTATGAGATAGATGCCGAGGTGATGAAATAATAAGCCACTTGTTTTATTTACAATTATTATGCAATGGTTCCCTTTTGTTTTTTTGTTTTTTTAATATTTCTAAACGACATGTATTTGTATGTTTTAGGAAACAAATGAGATTACAGAAAATTCGAGTAATGAGGAGGTTGATGAGGAAGATCATGACATGTCTAGGATGGTCCTCACATCAGAGCTCAAAGAATTGCCTCCACTTATCCTCTCAGAATACTTCAGTGCCAAAGTTACAGTTAGATCGAAAATGGCAATCCTCGAAGAAATTCAGATATGGCTAACTGAGGAAGAGAAGACCGTTTTTCGAAGTTACCCTCAACTAGGTCCTTTCATAGACTTGCCCATAGAAGGGGAATTTTCGGGTGCGTTGGCTCATAATTTGCTGTTGAAAAAGACAGTATGTCAAAAGGACCATGAAGTATGGTTCTTAATTGAGGGAAAACCATTGAGGTTTTCTCTCAATGAGTTCGTTTTGATTTCAGGTTTATACATGGGTGGTGGACCTTCCGAGGATGAAATCAAAGCTCAAGAAGAAAATGACGAGTTGAAAAACAAATATTGGCCAACAAAGAAAGGTGTTTTATTAGCGGATGTTGCCAAAAACTAAAAGAGTTAAGCGTTACAAAGGTTAGGACCAATGATAGGGTAAAGTTAGCCTTTCTGTACATGGTAGCAGGGCTCTTGATGTCTTCTGACAGCAAAAAGGTGGTTAATCCTTCTTGGCTCCAATATGCCAACGATCTAAACTTCTTCACTCAATATCCATGGGGGAATGTTTGTTACAATCAGACATTGGATTACATAAAAACTGATCTGGTGGCAAAGTTTAACAAATCTTCATCAGCCTACAATTTCTACAGATGCCCATGGATATTTCAAGTAAGCTTTTCTTCAATACTTTTGTTAGTTAAATGTATTTTATAAGTTGACGTGATAACACTACAACAAATATGGCGGGAACTGAATTTTTATTTTTATTTTTATTTTTTTTGAAAGAAGGGTGGAAACTAACTTGGTAGTTCTATTTTTGGGTTAACCACCAGAACAAGTGTTGTGTTGTGACACTTTTTCAAACATGCTATTATTGTATGCTATAAATGGACCTTATTCTTGTAGTGTAATTTTAACCATCACTTAATTTGTAATACAGATATGGGCTTTTGAGGCTATGCCGAAGTTAGGTGAGATGATGGCTAACAATTTAGCTTTGAATGAGAAGAACAAAAATGGGTCACGGTGTCTTCGTTGGCAGAATGTTAAGAACCCTATTGGCACCTCATTTGATCGTTGCTTGGAGGCCATGAGATCTCCTGAGGTATTAACCAACTCGTTACAAGTTAAATTTTATGTTTTTTTGTTTAGATCTATTAGTCGAGTTAATCATTATTTTTCCCTTGTGTTTATTCAGTTTACAGTTCGTCCTACTTTGAATTCTTCATCCAAGGAGAGGCAACGAGACTATTATTTATGAATGGAAAGACGAGAGGACTGCAGTGATGATGTAATTGATGGCCTGATGAAGTTATTAGATGGAGATGTCATCCTGTGTAGTGCTGCCGATTGCAATCAGAGATATAATGAACTTAGATCAAGTCACATCACACGTGATCCTGCTACGCACTCAAGGTCTTTCCCCGCCAGTTCGGCCCATGAGCAGATGATTAGATGAATATGTAAAGAATCAAGAAATTTAGTATTATCAGTACTTTGACTAACAATATGGTTATATATGAATATGTAAAGACAATATTTGGATTTTATTTTGGTTTTTAACGCGTTGATGTTAACTGTAGTTATTTTGTTTATGAAAATCACATGTGTATAATCAGGAACTACCACAAATATAACAGGAACAATGACTGAAATTTTTGACGTTAAATTTTTTTCCCTTAAAGGATAAACGCAAATTTCCATATAAGACTCTTCCTCCATGCATGATTTGTGTGGAAAACATTGGAACGACAAACCCAAAAAAAAAAAAAAAATTAAACGACGTTACAAAATTTTATGAACGACCATACGGTCGTTCCGTTGAAACATAGAGTTAATTTTTTTTTTTTCCGTTAAGCGAAAAGCACAAATAACAGTATCATCACCTAATTTCATGTATTAAAAAAAATAGTAAATGTTTGGAAGGAACGACGTCGTTTTGGAAAATTTATTGGTCGTTCCTTATCTTTTGTGGTCATTCCGTGGGTTTTGAGGCAAAGCATACATGACATAAGTCACAAATCCGGTTATTTTTGCTTTTCGTTTAAGGGAAAAAATTAAAAAACTCAAAGTTTAGAAGGAACGACCGTATGGTCGTTCCGGAAAAATGAGTAGTCGTTCCTAAAATTTTGTGGTCGTTCCGTGGGATTGGAGGCCAATAATACATGACATTAGGTGTTGGTATGCTCATTTTTGCTTTTCGGAACAAAAAAAAAAAAAAAAGGCCTACGTTTCGACAGAACGACCATACGGTCGTTCCGTATAATTCGGTGGTCGTTCCGGAACTTTTGTGGTCGTTACGTGGGATTGGAGGCCAATAATACATGACATGAGGTGATAGTATGGTTTTTTTTGCTTTTCGCTTAATTGAAAAAATTAAAAAAAAGTCTATGTTTGGACGGAACGACCATACGGTCGTTACGTATAATTTAATGGTCGTTCCTAAACTTTTGTGGTCGTTCCATGAGTTTTAAGTCCACTAATACATGTAGTGAGGGGATGGTATGGTTATTTTTCATTTTCGCTCAAGTGAAAAAAAATTAAAAAAAAGTCTATGTCTATGTTTGGACGGAACGGTCGTTCCGTAAAATTCCGTGGTCGTTCCAGAACTTTTGTGGTCGTTCCTTGGGTTTTAAGTCCATTAATACATGTAGTGAGGGGATGGTATGGTTATTTTTCATTTTCGGGAAAAAAAAAATTTAACTATATGTTTGGACGGAACGACCACACGGTCGTTCCGTAAAATTCCGTAGTCGTTCCGAAACTTTTGTGGTCGTTCCTTGGGTTTTAAGTCCATTAATACATGTAGTGAGGGGATGGTATGGTTAGTTTTCATTTTCGGAAATTTTTTTTTTTTAACTCTATGTTTGGATGGAGTAAAATTCCGTGGTCGTTCCGGAACTTTTGTGGTCGTTCCTTGGGTTTTAAGTCCAATAATACATGTACTGAGGCGATTGTATGGTTAACGGGAGAAAAAAACGTGATTAAAAACAAAATAGAGACGACTCTCACACATGCATAATGAATTTCATTCATAAAACAACATGTCCATAGTTAGTGAGTGAAGTGAGTTAATTTTTGTTTTTTTCCGAAAATGAAAAATAATCATACCATCCCCTCACTACATGTATTGGTGGACTTAAAACCCAAGGAACGACTACAAAAGTTCCGGAACGACCACGGAATTTTACGGAACGACCGTGTGGTCGTTCCGTCCAAACATAGAGTTAAAATTTTTTTTTTCGGAAAATGAAAAATAACCATACCATCCCCTCATTACATGTATTAATGGACTTAAAACCCAAGGAACGACCACAAAAGTTCCGGAACGACCACGGAATTTTACGGAACGACCGTGTGGTAGTTCCGTCCAAACATAGAGTTAAAAATTTTTTTTTCGAAAAATGAAAAATTAAAAAAAAGTCACCAACGACAAAAGTCATGTATGACAAGCCTCCAAACCTTCGGAACGACCATCGAAAAGTGCGGAACGACCACTAAAAATGACTTGGAAATGTTGACTTTTTTCAAATTTTTTACCGTTAAATGAAAAAATTAAAAAAAAGTCACCAACGACAAAAGTCATATATGAAAAGCCTCCAAACCTTCGGAACGACCAGGAATAACCACGGAACGACCATCGAAAAGCGCGGAACGACCACTAAAAATGACTTGGAAATGTTGACTTTATTCAAATTTTTTACCGTTAAATGAAAAAACAAAAAAAAAGTGACCAACGACAAAAGGGAAGTATGACAAGCCTCCAAACCTTCGGAACGACCACGGAACGACCATCGAAAAGTGCGGAACGACCACTAAAAATGACTTGGAAATGTTGACTTTTTTCAAATTTTTTACCGTTAAATGAAAAAACTAAAAAAAAGTGACCAACGACAAAAGGGAAGTATGACAAGCCTCCAAACCTTGGGAAGGACCATCGAAAAGTGCGGAACGACCACTAAAATGACTTGGAAATGTTGACTTTTCTCAAATTTTTTACCGTTAAATGAAAAAATTAAAAAAAGTTGCCAACAACAAAAGTCATGTATGACAAGCCTATAAACCTTCGAAACGACCAGGAACGACCACGGAACGACCACGGAAAAGTGCGGAACGACCAATAATTTTGACTTGGAAATGTTGACTTTTCTCAAATTTTTTACCGTTAAATGAAAAAATTAAAAAATTGACCAACGACAAAAGTCATGTATGACAAGCCTCCAAACCTTCGGAACGACCACGGAACGACCATCGAAAAGTGCGGAACGCCCACTAAAAATGACTTGAAAATGTTGACTGAATATTTTTTAATTTTTTCATTTAACGGTAAAAAATTTGAGAAAAGTCCACATTTTCAAGTCATTTTTAGTGGTCGTTCCGCACTTTTCGATGGTCGTTCCGTAGTCGTTCCTGGTCGTTCCGAAGGTTTGGAGGCTTGTCATACTTCCCTTTTGTCGTTGGTCACTTTTTTTTAGTTTTTTCATTTAACGGTAAAAAAAATTGAAAAAAGTCAACATTTCCAAGTCATTTTTAGTGGTCGTTCCGCACTTTTCGATGGTCGTTCCTGGTCGTTCCGAAGGTTTGGAGGCTTGTCATACATGACTTTTGTCGTTGGTGACTTTTTTTTTTAATTTTTTCATTTAATGGTAAAAAATTTAAAAAAAGTCAACATTTCCAAGTCATTTTTAGTGGTCGTTCCGCACTTTTCCGTGGTCGTTACGAAGGTTTATAGGCTTGTCATACATGACTTTTGTCGTTGACAACTTTTTTTTTAATTTTTTCATTTAACGGTAAAAAATTTGAGAAAAGTCAACATTTTCAAGTCATTTTTAGTGGTCGTTCCGCACTTTTTGGTGGTCGTTCCGAAGGTTTGGAGGCTTGTCATACTTCCCTTTTGTTGTTGGTCACTTTTTTTTTTTACTTTTTTCATTTAACGGTAAAAAATTTGAAAAAAGTCAACATTTCCAAGTCATTTTAGTGGTCGTTCCGCACTTTTCGATGGTCGTTCCGTGGTAGTTCCTGGTTGTTCCGAAGGTTTGGAGGCTTGTCATACTTTCCTTTTGTCGTTGGTCACTTTTTTTTAGTTTTTTCATTTAACGGTAAAAAATTTGTTAAAAGTCAACATTTCCAAGTCATTTTTAATGGTCGTTCCGCACTTTTCGATGGTCGTTCCGTGGTCGTTCCTGGTCATTCCGAAGGTTGGAGGCTTGTCATACTTCCCTTTTGTCGTTGGTCACTTTTTTTAGTTTTTTCATTTAACGGTAAAAAATTTGAAAAAAGTCAACATTTCCAAGTCATTTTTAGTGGTCGTTCCGCACTTTTCGATGGTCGTCCCGTGGTCGTTTCTGGTCATTCCTATGGTTTGGAGGCTTGTCATACTTCCCTTTTGTTGTTGGTGACTGTTTTTTAATTTTTTCATTCAACGGTAAAAAATTTGAAAAAAGTCAACATTTCCAAGTCTTTTTTAGCGGTCGTTCCGCAAATTTTAGTGGTTGTTCCGTAACTTTTGTGGTCGTTCCGTGGGTTTTGAGGCAAATCATAGATGAGAAAAGTCATTGCTGGATCTTAATTTTGCTTATCGTTTAACGGAAAAAAAAAAAGGGAAAAAAAGCAAAGTTTACAAGGAACGACCAAACATTTTGAGACTTTGATATGATAATTTTGGTGTTCGCTTAAAAAATAAAAAAAACCAACACTTTAACATTAAAGCGTTAAAGACCAAAACACGAATCCAATATTGTATTTACATATGAATATATAACTATATTGCAAATCAATGTATTGATAATACATGGTTAGTGATCAAAGTGTTTTTGTAGGCTTTGAAGCATCTTGCAACTTTTTTTGAGCATCAGACCTCGATGGCTAAATCTTTTTTGGCAACTGAATGACATAAGATGATAGTAAGACTGCCGCTCTTTTCTGCTGCCTCTCCGGCCGGCCCTCGTGGTTTTTTATATTTTCAACATTGGCATCGGCTTGCATATCAACTACCTTGTCATGGGTATATTCGGCACCATCTCTTATTTGTTCATCTTGTAAGGGATATTGTTGGCATTCGAAATTATCACCCCCACTGTATCTAGTTCCTACACCTCGTGATAACTCCCGCTCAAACTCAACATTGACCGCCACTACATGCCTCCTTATTCATGGCCACAACAGACTCTTATTTTTTCATAATTGCCTTGCTATTTTCCTCCATCTTCTGCATCATTGCCACCTCGTGATTGGCCAACATTGATTTCATATACGTTTCGTGCTCGCCTATACGACGGTCAATATAATGCATCAATGACTTTGAAA
This sequence comes from Ficus carica, assembly GCA_009761775.1. Lineage (NCBI taxonomy): Eukaryota > Viridiplantae > Streptophyta > Magnoliopsida > Rosales > Moraceae > Ficus > Ficus carica. Next base: position 7,106,373 of record CM019746.1, read on the forward strand.
TAGGAGTTGTGGATGTCGTCATCGCGCCGTGCGTCTGGGGGCCAAAATGGGTAGAGAATGTAGGCATCGGGCCATGCGTTTGCCAGTCCCTGGGGGTAGAGGCTCGAATCTGCTCATGAGTCGGTATGGCTGGGAAGGACCTCGAGGCTGTAGCAGGTTCAAGAGAGGTGGGGCTTGTGGGCATCAGGTGTTATTGGTGGCAGACCACGGGGGTAGAGGATCTAATCATCTGCTCAAGGGCCGAACTGGCGGGGACAGACCTCGAGTGCATAGCAGGATCACGAGAGACGTGACTTGATCTAATTTCAGCATTTATCTCATCGGAATCGGCAACACTACACAGGATGACATCTCCCTCTAATAACTTCGTCAGGCCATCAATGACATCATCACTGCAGTCCTCACGCCTTTCCATTCACAAATAATATTCTCGTTGGCTCTCCTTGGATGACGGATTGAAAGTAGGACGGACTGTAAACTGAATAAACACAATGGAAAAAGTTTTGATTAACTTGACTAATAGATCTAAACAAATATCATAAAATTTAACCTATAACGAGTTGGTTAATACCTCAGCAGATCTCATGGCCTCCAAGCAACGATCAAATGAGACACCAATAGGTTTCCGAACATTCTGCCAACGAAGCCACCGTGACCCATTTTTGTTCTTCTCATTCAAAGCTAATTTCTTAGCCATCATCTCGCCTAACTTCGGCATAGCCTCAAAAGCCCATATTTGTATCACAAATTAAATGATGGTTATAATACAAATCAATTTATAAAATATATTTAACTAAGAAAAGTATTAAATAAAAGCTTACTTGAAATATCCATGGGCAACCATAGAAGTTGTACGCTGATGAAGATTTGTTAAACTTTGCCACCAGATCAGTTTTTATGTAATCCAATGTCTGATTGTAACAAACATTCCCCCATGGATATTGAGTGAAGAAGTTTAGATCGTTGGCATATTGGAGCCAAGAAGGATTATCCACCTTTTTGCTGTCAGAAGACGTCAAGAACCCTGCCACCATGTACAGAAAGGCTAACTTAAGTTTATCGTTGGTCCTATCATTTGTAACGCTCAACTCTTTTAGTTTTTTAGCAACATCCACTAATAAAACACTTTTCTTTGTTGGCCAGTATTTGTTTTTCAACTCGTTGTGTTCTTCTTGAGCTTTGATTTCATCCTCAGAAGGTCCACCACCCATGTATAAACCTGAAATCAAGACGAACTCATTGAGAGAGAACCTCAATGGTTTTCCCTCAATTAAGAACCACACTTCATGGTCTTTCTGACATACTGTCTTTCTCAACAGCAAATTATGAGCCAACACACCGGAAAATTCCCCTCCTATGGGCAAGTCTATCAAAGTACCTAGTTGAGGGTAACTTCGAAAAACGGTCTTATCTTCCTCAGTTAGCCATATCTGAATTTCTTTAAGAATTGCCATTTTCGATCTGACTATAACTTTGGCACTGAAGTATTCTGACAGGATAAGTGGAGGCAATTCTTTTAGCTCTGATGTGAGGACCATCCTAGAAATATCCTGATCTTCTTCATCAACTTCCTCATTACTCAAACTTTCTGTAATCTGATTTGTTTCCTAAAACATACAAATATATGTCGTTTACAAATATTTAAAAAAAACAAAACAAAATGGAACCATTGCATGATAATTGTAAATAAAACAAGTGCCTTATTATTTCATCACCTCGGCATTCACCTCATAACGTACAACATACGAATATCATCATACTTTTTAGAAAAACATAAATATTACAAGAGACATTAACTACAAAAAATTTACATACAATTACAACGCCCATATTACCTCTCTAACATTCCTACCGAACCCCGGAGGTGAGGACGATAGCGGTGACGTGGTTCGCTACGATGACGATGCCGACGGCATCATCAAAGCTGGCGACGCTAGAAGGCTTGACTCCGACATCCTGAGCTTCAAGAGTTGGCTGTAGGGAGTATGAGGAAAGTTGGAAAGTTGGAAATGGGTGACAATAGTGGGAGGTTGGCGTTCGGAAGGCGGAACGACTGAAAAATGACCACAAAGAGTTAAAGGATTAATGAAGAATGGCAGCTAGTAGCAAAAAAATAAAATAAAATAAAAAGCAAGTGACTATATAACAGCATTACGTCATTTCGAGAAACGATGATGAAGTCTAAACAATGGAAAGCTACCTTTTACGTTAATTCTGTCTCTGTAATTAAAAGAAAAAATATTGACAGAAAATTTTGAAGTTTCCTCGCTTAGTTTGTAACCAAACAAACATTAAACTTTATGAAACCCACAACGCCGACGATATCAAATTCACCAAATCCCCAACTTACTCAAATTCCAAGTTCCAAATAACTCCCAAAAAGAACATTAATTTCATATAATCATGTTAAAGCACTCAAGTTTAAGGATGGATTCAAGTACCGTAACTGCTTTAAATTACCAATCAAAGCTAGGACAGGTGTCGATGTATTAAAAAAACGAGCATCAAAAGCTCGTAAAGAGGAAAACTTCAAGTCATATGTATTCTCAATTTTGCCATTATGTAATACCAGGAAAGTCTGTAAGGACTGAGCACTTGGTATGTCGACACTTGTACAGCATGTCAAATGATGAACTCTTTTTGACAAGTTAATAGGGCGGGCATTGTCACCTACATTCACAATGCGACATTCATCCTCTATAATGGATTGAGCTAGATCATAAACTAAATCATGCATCTTGAAATAGTTGATGTCATCAAATTTAACTTTCTCGACATCTTGGATGAATGATCGCCAATATAACTCATTCACTATCTGATTACCAATTTCTTCCTATCAAGTCCTCTCTTAGAAGAAATCAACTAAGATGAATCGTACAGAGGGATCAAATTTTTCTCTAAAAGCTTAGCAAACTAAGAGAACAAACACAGAGAACAAATTTTCCTCTAAAAGCTTAGCAAACTAAGAACAAGTGCAGAGGGATCAAATATTATAAGATGAATCGGGATGATAGTGGTTCCAAAACTTTGTACTTCTTAATCTGAACACGAAATCATTATCACCCAAACAATTTTTCAATTTATCAATAAAGAATTCACAATCACACTTTGTTATTAAATAATAATATTTGGGGATAAGGATTAACAACGAATTTGTTCGACTCCAATTCCAAACACAAATATCAAACAGATGAATCAAAATAACAAAGAAAACTAATATGAAAGGGGATTATTTGCCACCACCAATATTCATTAATGTTCCCATACGGTGAGACGGAACCACGTGAACGCAAACTGAAATTTAGAGCGAAAATTGAAACAAACCTGCAACTGGGCTTAAGACCGAGTGGAAACGGAAGCCGGAGCCGGGGCCGGAGGCGAACTTAGGGGCGGCGGCGATTGGACGAAGTCTGCGAACTATAGGGGATCTCTGGGGGACGGAACGAGGAAGAAGAAGGAGGAGAACGAAAGCTGATTTGGATGAAGAGGCGGTGAGATTTGGATGAAGAAGAAGAACAGGAAAAGTCAGAAAAATTTGCTCGAAAATGAAGAAGAAGCAGCTCCTGGCTCGCTGATCCTAACGACGAAAGACGCAGACGAACGAATGTTGGACAAAGGGGAAACAGTACTCGGGCTCGACGAAGAAGAAGGAGTTCAGGAGAACGAATAGAAAGAGTAGAAATTTGCTCGAAAATGAAGAAGAAGCAGTTGCAGCTGGCTCGCTGATCCTGACGACGAAAGACGCATACGAACGAAGGAGAAGAAGGAGTACTCGGGCTCGACGAAGAAGAAGAAAGAAGAAGTTCAGTTCAGGTGGAGTCATTTTGGCAAATTCTTCGAGAACGACACTCATAAGACTCAGAAAGAGCTGACTCTGGTTTGTTTTATGTTTTTTGTTTTTTTTTAATCTTATTATTTAGTTTTTGAATTATTTTTTTCAAACAAAAGTTATATTGCTAATAAAACTTTTTTAAAGGTTATTTTGCTAATTTTAAAAACTCATTAGTCTATTTTACTAAATCACTCGGATAAGAAGTAGCAGGAAGAAATAATTGAAGAAAACAAAAACAACACCCTGAAACGGTGCGTTTTTAACGACCAAAAATGAACAGTAAATCTCTTATCCACTCTTTTATATATTTAGTATTATTATGATAATGCTATAAAGGGATTTAATTTTGTTATTATGTTTTCCTTTTTTTTCTTTGTTTCTATTTTTTTTAAGACATCATAGACAATTCTTTTTTTTATTTATTTATTTGTCGATGTTTTGTGAATATTATTGTTATTATAAGTTATATGATTATGTTATATGATTTGAAAATTTTTAATAACTATTGTGATCGTTTGTGATTTTGAGTTTTTTATTTTTTAATTATATTTTCTCCTATGATTATGTTAATCATGTTTCTATCTTAATATGATTTATAAAAGTTTAGTATTTATTTATACGATGTTATTCCATTACTGTTGTTGTGGTGGGTATTCTTTGTTGCTTTTTTTTTTTTTTTTCTTTTCTTTTCTTTTCTGTTGTTGTAAATGTCTTTGAAGAGAACTTTTGCATAAAAATTTTAGCATGCTATCATGATCTCTATTTAGATATAAAATAATGCATATACCATATTTATTATTTAATTTGGTATATACTGTTGAATATGATATCATTGATATCATATGTTAGATAACTGTTAAATATTATTTGACAGTTTTTACTGTTGCTGTAGATGTTTGGGATTTGTGTTGTTTTTCTTTTTCTCACAACATAACAATATTGATTATGTTATTGTTTTTACATATATTTTTTTTAATTTTTCTCAATATTTTTACCCTTTTTTTCCCTTTCTGTATTTGCTGGAAACATTTCTATTTTTTATTTTTAATTTTTACACATTCCCAAACATTTCACTTGGTAGCTAATGACAAGGTCAAATTATATTTTAGTTATTCTTAACAAATATTGTTAATGATATAAGAGACCTGAGCTTGCTTTAATAATTTTTACTTTCGTTTTATTTTTGTAGAAAACATTTAGTAAATATTTTTATAATGTTTTTCATAGTATATATATATATATATATATTAGATTGTTTATTTAGATTAGCATATGTGACTAAGTATATTGGAGATTTAAATTTTCGTTTTTTCATTATCTTGCCTTTTTATTGTTATTTCTGCTTTCTCTTTTGTTTTGTAGTTTAATATCATTTTTTTAATTATTTTTATTGTCCGGGAGTTTTTTGTTTTTATTAGATTGTTGAAATATTTCAATTTATTACAACAATTTTTGTATATAAATGTTTCTACAATTAGAAATTATTGTAATTTTGGTTGTATGATTTAATTTTTTCTATTACGCAATCTTATAGTGTATCAACAAATTTTTGTTTCATATAGATTTTTATTTTATTTAAATTTAAATTACCAAAAATAACCGTTCATAAAAGATAAAAATGACTTAATTTATTAATTATTTAATTTAATAAATGTAACTTTTTATTGAAAAAAATATGTTTAAAAAATGGAATACAAAATAACATCTTGATCAATTATTATGTACCGTAAATAAATAAAATTGGATAAAATAAAATTTTATATAAACCTCCCTAAGGAGGAGGGGAAAAAAAACTGAGCTGTCATAATCAAATTGTACGGATTAACAATATCAAATGCCATGTATATATGTGAATTAATTAATTTACTGTTTAATTAATAAATACAATTTTTAACAATATAATATGAAATATACCGAAATAAAAAAAATTATAAAATAAAAAACAATATTTTACTCAATTATTTATAACTACAAAAATAAAACTGCATAAATAAAATAAAATGCAAGAATGATAAAATATTGAGTTCAAAAAAATTTAGAGGAAAAAAAAAAACGAATTAACACAATTAAAGAATAGATTAACAAAATTAAATTATTGTATTAAAATTAAAGAGTAATCTAAAAAATAAAAAATAAAAAATAATTAATGAAAATTTGTAAATATAAGAGCTCTATAAATTTACAACAAAATAAAAAAAATGGAGATTTTTTTTCTATTGTGATGAAGTTTCATTATAAAAAATATATACTTATAATTGTAACTAAATTATTATTTATGTCATACATTAATATTACTCATTAGAATTAGATCATTTTAAATGTGTAATGCATTTCCAGATTTATTTATTAATTTTATTAGTTATTTTTTATTTTTTTAAATAGATTTACATAATATATTGAAATTTTCTTACTATTTAAGTTTTTAGATTTTTAATTCTATTTATTATTTGTAGTTTTTTTAATTGGAATATGTTATTGCATTTTGTTATAATGAAAAAAATCTTCCGCTTAGTATTTTATTTTAATATTTGATATTATTATCTTTTTATTGTTTGACTGTTTTTTTTTTTTTTTTTCTTTTAGTATAAACAAAATGCTTAATCGTTCTTTTTTTACATTTATATGTATAATTTTTATCTTTTAACAATACTTCATACTGTTGTTTTTTGTTTTATATTAAACACAAAAATAATAAGAATGGAAAAAAAATTCTCACAAAGATACTAATTATGCAAGACGTTCAAAACGTCAAAAAAATCAAAATTATATAAATAATAACGAAGCATCTATATCGACAAATCTACATTTTTCAAACAATCAGTTTGAAAAATTAAATACATAAATTATTATTGGTTATCGAACTAGATTCATTTAATTATCTTCAACTTATAACATTGGTGAAGGAACATCAAATCTACCTTTGGAGGATTACAATTCACCGTCAATTCAAAAAAGTAATTTCTTCATCTTAAATTCTATTTTTATTTTCATAGAATTGTTAATTTGAACAAAAATTTTTACTAACATTTTATAATTTTTTTTTCCATTTATACATGAATATTTTACTTAGATTCAAATGATGAATATATTGATATTGGAGATTGTAATTGCACATGTCAATATTATGGAGCATTATTTTGGAAAAATGAACAAACACGAAATAGATATCCACTAAATTTTTTTTTATGTTGTCAAAATGGAAAAATTAACATACCTTTAAGCAAAAAAACACCACCAATTTTAGATCAACTATTAGATTATTATGGAGGACCTTTAAGTGCAAATTTTAGAAAAAAATATTAGAATTTATAATTCTATGTTTGCTTTTACTTAATTTGGAGTAGATATTCAATAAGATATTAATAATTAGTTAGCACCATATATTTTCAAGATTAGTGGACAAATACATTATCTAATTGGATCTTTACTTCCAATTAATAATAATCCTCCAAGATTTACACAGTTATATATTTGTGATACACAAAATGAAATTTAAAATAGAATAACAATATTTTCTAATAATAATAATTTAAATAATTTAAATGAGACTATCGTTCAAAAACTAATCATAATGCTGGATGAAACAAATAAATTACTTCAACTTTTTAGGAGTGTCAGAGATATTTATAGAAATAATCAAATACCATCAATGAAACTAAGATTAATTGGAAGACGACAAGGAGATAGTACACAATATGATCTTTACTTCAACAGATATAGGTGGTTTAATTGTTGGAGATTTTGGTCTATATGAGAAAGATAGAGATATTATCATTCATAATCAAACTGGAGAATTACAAATAATCAATAAACTTTATCCATCTTATATGGCATTACAATATTTATTGTTATTTCCTTATGGAGAAGATGGATATATAATTGATATAGAATGAAATCCAAATTTTAATGGTAAACAACCACGTAAAATTGAATATTAATGAGATCATTTTATACTTTTCAACTTCAACAACGATTACATCAAGGAAATACATTATTTAGAGCTAGACGGCTTTTTCAACAATATATTATAGATAGTTACGCTTCTATTGAAGAAGATCGTTTAGATTATGTTAGACAAAATCAAAATAAATTAAGATCTGAAATTTACAAAGGTATTCAAAATGCTATAATTAGAGGTAATATAGACGCACAAGCAATCGGGAAAAGAATTATTTTACCATCATCTTATACAAGAAGTCCAAGATATATGATTCAAAATTATCAAGATTCAATGGCAATTTGTAGACATTATGGAAATCCTGATATATTTTTCACATTTACATGTAATCTCATATGGCTAGAAATCAAAAGAACACTAACTATAATTCCAGGACAAAAATCTAAAGACATACAAGATATTATAAGTAAAATATTTAAAATAAAATTAGACCATTTGTTAAATACAATAAAGTCAGGTGATATTTTCGGAGCTATAATAGCAGGTGAGTCCATTTATTTTATATAACCAAAAAAAAAAAAAAAACTACCATTTATTATCATAATATTTTATTACAACAAATAAAAAAAACTAACATTATTGTTACGTTTATGTTTTTTCTTTCTTTGCTTTTTTTTTTTTTTCATTTTTTTTAGATCTATACATGGTGAAATTTCAAAAACGTGGTTTACCTCATTGTCATTTGTTATTTTGGTTATATTCTGAACATAAATACCATGATCCAATACAAATTAACAAATTTTTTTATACATAAATTCCAAACCCAAAATAGATCTTTTAGGTTATAAAATTATAACTGAATATATGATAAATGGACCATATGGATATGCAAAGACATCTGCACCATCCATGAAAAATTCAAAATATTCAAAAAAATTTCCGAAACAAATAAAAAATGAAACAACTATAGAAGAAAATTGTTTTGTAAATTATCGTCGCAGAGATACAGATTTCAATATTATTAAAGAAGGGATTAAACTTGATAATAGATATGTTGTTCCTTATAATCAACTTTATGTATAAAATATTGCGCACATATTAATGTCGAAATATGTTCTCAATCTATGCTTATTAAATATTATCTAAATACTTAATAAAAGGTCAAGATAGAATAAGAGCCGTTATTGAAGAAAATCTTATTATTGAAAATAATAAAACAATAAATTATAAAAAAATTGATAAAATAAAAGCTATCTTCACTGTCGATATATCACACCTTATGAAACAATTTGGAGAATATTTGAATATTCAATCCACCATAGAAATTCAGCTATTCAACGACTTTTTATTCATTTACCAAATATACAAAACATAACATTTAATAAAATCAACAACTCCAAAATATAATATATCAACCACAAATTCAAAAACAACATTAACAGAGTGGACGAAAATTAATAAAATTAATAAAGATACTCGACAACTTACTTATATAGAATTTCTAACAAAATGAGTGTGGAATAATAAAAATAAAATTTGGACTTATCAACGAAATGAACATACTATAAGAAGAACATTTTATATTCATCAAAGTTCTAGTGAATTATATTACTTAAAATTATTATTAAATCATCAAAAGGTACAACAAGTTATGAATCACTTTGAACAGTGAATAATATTATTTATCTCATTAATAAAACAACGTGCTATGTATTGGGTTTATTAGGAGATGATAAAGAATGAGATGAATCAATAGAAAAAGTATCATTTTGGTCATTATATGCTCAACTTCGTCAACTTTTCACCGTTATATTATTATTTTGTAATATTTCTAACCCAATAAATTTTTTTCAAAAATATTGGAAACTAATGTGTGAAGATATTTTATACAAAGTAAGACTATTATTTAATAATCCAAAATTTGAAATTCTTGAAAACGAATTATACAATTTCGTACCATATGAATTAGAAAATTACTAAATTTAAATTACTAAATTTCGTACCATATAAATAAAAATTATTTATCATATTAATAAAACAACTTGCTATGTATTGGGTTTATTAGGAGATGATAAAGAATGAGATGAATCAATAGAAAAAGTATCATTTTGGTCATCATCTACTCAACTTCGTCAACTTTTCACCGTTATATTATTATTTTGTAATATTTCTAACCCAATAAACTTTTTTCAAAAATATTGGAAACTAATGTGTGAAGATATTTTATACAAAGTAAGACTATTATTTAATAATCCAAAAATTGAAATTCTTGAAAACGAATTATACAATTTCGTACCATATGAATTATAAAAGTTACTAAATTTAAATTACTAAATTTCGTACCATATAAATAAAAATTATTTATCCTATTAATAAAACAACTTGCTATGTATTGGGTTTATTAGGAGATGATAAAGAATGAGATGAATCAATAGAAAAAGTATCATTTTGGTCATCATCTGCTCAACTTCGTCAACTTTTCACCGTTATATTATTATTTTGTAATATTTCTAACCCAATAAATTTTTTTCAAAAATATTGGAAACTAATGTGTGAAGATATTTTATACAAAGTAAGACTATTATTTAATAATCCAAAATTTGAAATTCTTGAAAACGAATTATACAATTTCGTACCATATGAATTAGAAAATTACTAAATTTAAATTCATCTTCTTTATCATATTATAATATTCCACTTACTACTGAATCATTAATTGAATATTTAAATAATAATCTTTTAAGAGAATAACTCAATTATGATATATATAAATTAAAAGACTAAAATATTAATTTAGTACAAGATTTAAATCAATAACAACATTTTATTTGTAACCAAATTTTAGAAGCAATAAAAACGAACATGATAAATTATTTTTCATATGTGGTTACGGCGGTACAGGAAAAACATACTAATGGAATGCTATTATCAACAAAATTAGATCAGATAATGAAATTGTATAGCTGTAGCATTATCTGGAATAGCATCATTATTGTTACAAAAGGCCGAATGACATATTCAAGATTTCATATGCCTCTTTCAATTGATAAATTTTCAACTTGGCAAATAAAAAAATATACTCAATTAGCAAAATTAATAGAGAAAACCACATTGATTTTATGAGATGAAGCACTTATGACTAACAAATATTGTTTTGAAGTATTAGATAAAACAATGCAAGATTTAAAAAATTATTTTAATCGTCCTTTTGAGGAATGACAATCATATTATGTGGTGACTTTAGACAAATATTACATGTTGTCCCATATGGTACAAAATAAAATATTATCTATATGGCTATAAATAATTTTTATCCTTGGCCATATTTTTGTATACTTATTTTAACAGAAAACATGTGATTAGAAATATAATTACTGTATTGATGAATAAATAGAAATTACGAACTTCTCGAAATAGATTTTAAATGTTGGTAATGGAACAACGAATGGAATAAAAGATCCAGAAAACAAAGATACTACTTGAATTGAAATACCTAAAAAATATTAATACATATAATATAATTCTATTGAAAATATTTCTACCACAATATACGATAATTTCTATAATAATTTTCAAAATATTATTTATTTAAAGCAACGTGCAATTATTATATCTAGAAATAAAACAACTGATGAAATAAATAATTAAATAAATATTATCTTTAGTACCTACAGAAACAAAAATTATTATAGTTATGACACTATTCTTTCATCATCTGAAATCTCGATGTATTAAATCTTTTATATCCTCTTGAATTTTTATACATTCTTAACTTTAATGGTCTACCTTCACACGAATTAAAACTCAAAGTTGGGATTCATGTTATGTTAATGTGAAATCTTAATCAATTAATGGTTTGTGCAATGGTACCAAATTAATTATTACACAATTAACAAATAAAATTATCGAATGACGTATTATTATTCTAATGATATAAATGAAAAAGTTTATATACCTAAAATAGAAATGATAATTAATGAATCTAAATTGCCTTTTGTTTTAAAAAGAAGACAATTTCCTTTAAAAATTTGTTATCAATGACAATAAACAAAAGTCAAGGTCAATCTCTAAATAAAGTTGGACTCCTATTTAGAAGATGAAATTTTCAGCCATGGACAATTATATGTTGCTTTATCTAGAGTAACTTCACCAAAAGGTTTACATATTATAATACATGATTCAATTAACAAATATCCAAATTATATCAAAAACATTGTTTACAAATAAATATTGCACAATATTTATCAAGATAACAATCTTCTCATAAAAAAATTAAAAAAAAATTATTGTCTTAATTTATTTTACTATAAAACAATCTTTACAGTCTTTAAAATTTAACTTCTTTTTATAAACTAGTAAATATATTTACGCATATATTTCTACTATCTATAGAAAATGTTCAATCCATTACGAGTACTGAAGCAAGGAGAAACACATCATACTATTTGTGCTCGAGTATGTCGACTATGGAGGAACACTGATTATATAACACTGGTTGTTAATAAGCCTTGACTGCTTATTAGTTGACAAACAAGTAATTTAATTTATTTGTTATAAATATTATATTATTAATAAAATGCATCTCAAGTTATTATTTAGTATATAAATAATAATATATGAACATTTATTTTTTTTACAGGATGAAGCAATACACGGTTTCATTCGTGCAAAAGATACTGAATCATAACAAATAAAATATAAGTGGGCAATATATATAAAATCAGTAACTTCTTCATCACCAACAACAACAAAAATATAAAATTATTCCTCACGTAGCAATGTTGCAATTCGCAAGATCCACAGTTTTCAAATACGTTGAAGAAGACATACCAGAAATACCCCAACACAAATTTAATTTTATGGAGTTCAATCAACTAACATTAAAAGTCGACGTCAATGATCTTCTGTTAGGTAAATTATATATGATATTCATATTTATTAGTTTACAATTCATAAATTAACACTATTAAAATTAATAAATGATAACTTCTTATTTATTATATTAATGTTAGATGTGATTGGTCGTCTCATATCTGTTAAGGATAAAGAAGAATCCACTATAAATGATAAACCGGTAAAAAGGCGAAGTTTAGTTATTCAAAAAATCAAGTAACTATAAATAATATATTATTAAAAACATACTTCCAAAAATTTGGTAATTTATTATTTGATATATTGTTTATTTAAATTTATCATATTCAATAGCAAAGAAACACTTAATGTTACTTTCTGGGGAAAACTGGAGAAAATTTTGATCAAAATGCAATTCAAACAATGCCTGAACCAGTTGTAATAGCATTTACAGCAATGACAGCCAAACAATATATGGGTAAGTATATATACAACAACTAAAAATAAGTTTTTCCTCTCTTGAACAAAAAAAAATTAAAATTTTATATCATTAATTATTATTATTATACATATACATGTGGACTTTATGTTGCAAGCACTAGTGGTACTTCATACTATCTTGATCCGGATATTATTGAAACCAAAAAAATCAAAAAAATGTATTACAAATCTTTACTCATAAATTATCATAATTATCAATATTTATTAATTTAAAAAAAAAACTAACTTAATATATTAATTTTCTATAGATTCAGCCATTCCATCCATGGAATTGATTATATTGCTGGAGCAACAAAAAAACCATTATCATTGGAGGAATAAAAAACTATGAACCGAACTACAATCGTAGAACTTCAAGCTCTAGATCCATATCAAAATCAGGTAAATATTTACTTATCATATATAAACTATAAAATATAATTTAGTAAACATTATTTATCTATCCAATAGGATATAAAATTCACTGTTAAAGCGAGCATTACTGAACTTGATGCCTACCAAGGTTGGTTCTACAATACATGTCCAAGATGTTTTAGACAAATAAAATAATCAGGGACCTCATGGTGGTGTGATACTCATGGATATTTAACTACAATGCCAATCACCTGGTAATATTCTTCACCTTTATCGTAAAAATAATAATATATAAATATCAAAATAATTAAAAATAAAATAAATTTTAAATCTTTCCAACAGGTACAAAATCAGTGCACAAATCGAAGACGGCACTGGAGGAATGAACATTGTCATGTTTAGAAAGATTGTGCAATCATTAATAAATCAATCATGCTCTATACTGACAATCCAAGAAGGGCATACTGATCCAAATATTATCCTTGTTATCCTCAACCAACTCAAAGGCATATAAAAAAATATTTCTCATCTAATTTCAGTCTTAGTGGTCCTTTCATTGATGCTAATTATTGCAAAAACCTTTGACGATGATGACCAACCAATGTTATTACTTGCATCAACAACTGAATCTTCTGAAGAAATTCCACAATTATTAATCTCCTTTGACCCAGAAACACCAAAGCTAGGAAGCAAGAAGACAGTAAAACAAACTGCTCACTTTCAACAAATCTATCGTTGAAGAAGTGGAATCAAGGTACATCACTATTCGTATTTTATATTCAATTTTTAAATTTTCTCACTTAACATATATATATATATTTATATATCATTAATTATTACATATATATATATATGTATTATTATTTTAGTCCTCAGCATCAACCTCTTCCATCACAAGTTCAAATTGTATTTCCAAGTGACCCGTAAAAAAAAAACGAAAGGAAACTAGGTAATACTATCTTTTACATATAACTACATATAAAATTACAAAATTTATTTTAATTTCAGCTACAAAAATCAACTTACTAATATATATATATATATATATATATATATTATGACAGATCAGAGGAGAAAATGAAGAAAATTAAACATGAGTGACACCAGTTTAATGAACGAGAAAAAATTCCATCTTCTGAAACTTATGTGTGTGTGAATATATATATATATATATATATATATGTATGTATACTAATATATATGATTCTGACATCTTAATATAAATTTGAATGTATAAAAAAACAAACTAAATCTTCAAACTTATTGTAATTATATTATCTATTTTAATCAACTGCCTTTAATGTATAATATTTATCTTTATACTTTGTCTTTAACTCTTTTTTTTTAATCTCTACCGTGCAACGTACGTGTATTAAACTAGTTATATACTAAAAATAAGAAAAAGAAACTTAAAGAAATTATTAATAAAAAAAACCGGTGACCACCCCATCGACCTTCCACCAACGACCCCCTCCCCCCCACCCCACCCAACTTTCCACCGATGAAGGTTGGTTTTTATTTTTAATTTCATTTTTTTAAAATTATTTGTTTAATTTCTTAGTTTATACTACTATAAGATAATGTTTATTATAATTATCATGTACAAGTAATATCTCAACCGTTTGATTACGTCTAAATGATTTAAAAATTTATTTTATCGGAACAATATATAAAAGGGTATCTATCACAAACTTATTCCTTTAAAATATCTTAAATGACGTCAGTATACTTGATGAAACTATAGTTATGTTTCTAACATATGAATTTCGTACATTTTTTTAAAATTATTTTTGGTTAAGAATTTCACACACATTGATTATAACATGAATGGTCAATTTAAATTTATCAAATTCTAAAAGGGTTTGTAGCTAAATGGCCTATTTTTAATATATTTTTTTAATAAATGGCTCAAGTTTTTAAAAATTAGTTAAAGACCTTTTTGCTCTCATAATGGTTAATCAATTTTGTAAATAGTCAATCATTGATTGACCATGTTGTATAATTAATCACTGAATAACTATCGGTAAATCACAATTCACTGATTGCCTATCGGTCAATCACTAATTATGATTGATCATAAGATAACTCATAAATTTTTGTAGTTAATCATCGATTGATCCATAGTCAATCCTTGATTGACCCATAAACAACATCACAAATTTTCCGATCAAACAGTGATTAACTATTGGTAAATCATTAATTTACCATTAAAATAAATAAATAAAAGAAATAATTACACAAAATGTCCATTTTTAGGGTCCCGTTTTTTAAATATGTTCGTTTTTAAACAACATTACATATATGTCTATTTCTTATGCAATATATATATATAGTACTTATTTTGTCCTTTACCATAATTGACTTCATTTCATTTAATTTATACAGAATCTCATATTTTCCTTTTTTGTTTTTTGTTTTTGGGTTTTTTTTTTTTTTACTTTAAAGATGATTTTTTTTTCCTCACAACTGAGAATTACCTTTAATAAATGCAAATTAGTTTTTCCCACTTTGTTTTTGAATTTTGAATTGATTCTGAAAAATCCAATGAATTCTTTATGAAAAAACCAATTTATTTATGTAATCCACTTCACTACGAATCAGATGGTTATCATTTATGCCTCAATCAAATAAATTCAAGAATAATAAAAATGATATTTAATTATTTACAAAAAAACATTATTATTTATATAAACTAGTAGAAATAAAATGAAAATTATCTTTATGTTAAAGCCTGATTCATTACAAGAAAGATGGATTCTTTATGGAAAAAAAAAAAAAAAAACCCACTTATATATGAACTCCATTGTAAATTAAATGGATACTTTGCATTCCTCAACCAAACAAATTGATGAGTAACACACCAAATGATATTGAATTATTTACCAAAAAAACACTATTATTTATATAAACTAATTGACATGAAATCAAAACTAAATTTTATGAGAAAGAATGATTCACTATACGAAAGACATATTCTTTAATTTAAGATTCAAGATTTCTTAATTATAAAAATGATTTTCAAATAAAACCACAAAAAATAAAAAATTCACACTACTAAAAGTATACCGTATGTTTGCATAAGACAAACATTTAATTAGACTTTCCTTTTTATTATTCCTTTTTTTATTTAGCTTTTTTCTTATGTGAAATCTAGTTTTAAGAAAACATTCCCATATTGGATCATTATGAATATTCACATAATTTTCACAACAAATCATTAAAAAATTAGAAACTTCCCTTTTTTTTTTCTTTTTTTTTTTAATAATATTTAGCATTTTCTTCTTTCCTTTTTTTCGTAAATTCTATATATGATAATTTTTAATTCTTTAAGAAGGGTAACATTGTCTTTAGATATATAGATAAAAAAAAGAAAAAATGGACATATTTCAAAACAACATCTTTAATTTAGGCATTCATGTAAATAATCAAAGAAAAAAAAAAAAAAAAACACCAGCACATTCTCTCCCTCTCTCTGCGCTCTTCTCACAAACGATCTTGGCTCCGTCGCTGTGTGGCTTTTTCGCTGTGGAGAAGATGACGTCGGAGGCGGCGGGACCGCGAGCGACGAGCTAGGAGTTCGTGTGGCTTTGATCGGACAATCAGATCTGGAGTGGGATGTAACGATTGTCCGCTTTAGACCTAGTGCCGCACGGTTTTGCTCTTGGGCTCACCCTAAAAGGCCTTATACTATTAGGAGGTTGTCTCTTTTCTTATGAACTTTCACAAATATCAATCCCCAAGCAATGTGTAACTGTACAACTTATCCTTTCCTTGTAGGGACTAATGATTGTCACACGAGATATTAGTTTGTACGGCTCTGATCTCGCCGATCTAAGGTTGCGCGTGAAGCTCCGATGAGAACTAGGCTGGGTGACGGATGGAGACGAGATGGCGATGGCTTGTATGTAGATCCTCCATGGAAGCACGATCGGAGCTGCGAGGTCGCAAGATCGGAGCGTCTCCCACCGCCGCAATATCCTCCCAGACACCGTCAACATGCAGATATAGTCAATGGTTGCCAGTTATCATCGCCGTCATGGAAGCTCAATCGCAGAGAGAGAGAGAGGAGAGAGATAGAGAGAGAAGAGGTGTTTGGAAAAAATGAAAATTACTTAAACAAAACATACACATTAGGCCATTTAACTAAATAAAAAAAAGCTAGACTATCTATTAGATTAGGAAATAAACATAGGTCACCCACCTTAATTTCTAATTCTAAATCAATTAGTCTTTTGAACTTACATATGGATTTAAATGTGAAATCTATTAAATCATGCATTCATATATTTCCTTATTTATTTCCTTATCTATGTCTTAATTCATATCGCTCTAATAATATTATCATACACGTGTAACTAACATGATTTTTTAACTTAATGTGATATAATATAAAAATTAAATATACATGTTTAATTAATATGTCATGATCTTAGAAAAGAGACATGAAGAGAACATAAATAAGGAGACACATAAGTTAAATCCACAATTACTAGTCCAAATTAATTTTCAAAACACATTTCAAATTTTAAATTTTGGTAAAAGCTAATTAAAACCTCTGAAGTTCCAAAAAAAATTGAGTTAAACCAAATAAAAATTATTACTCACACCTTTAATTAACAACCCACGTGCAAATGACATGTATTATTATTTTTTTAAAAACTTAAGGATATAAAGGGGTTTGACATTCCATTGTTTGGATCCCAAAAAAGATGGGAAAAAAATTAGAGGAAAAACATGAGAGAAAATTTAAAAAAGAGATGGTGGATTCTATTTTCTTCAAAAATTGGTGAGGAAAATAAAAATTCAATGGCATGTGTGGGATCGAGGTTGGATTTTGAGATTGTGGTCGAGGTTAGGTTTCAGTATCAGGGTCGGGTTTTCGGACGGATGCCGTGGTCAGGTTTCGGGACATGATTAGAGTTATGTTTCGGGACGGGGTTAGGGTCGAGTTTCAGGACGGGGGTCTGGGTCGGGTTTTAGGATGGAGATGGGGATGGGGTCGGGTTTCAAGACTGAGATTGGGATCAAGTTTTGATACTGAGGTCGAGGTCGGGATCATAATCGGGATCGGGTTTCAGGACTAGGGTCATAAAATCCTGGTAATGAGACAATTAACTCCAAAAATTCACTTTGCTCCGAAAGCATTTTTCTCCCTCTAGCTCTGTTTTTATTTATTTTTTTTCCCCATTGAAACAAATGGTTGCAGAAGCCTAGAAAACACTAACATGAACAACCTTGCAAGCCCCATAGCTCACCGAATGCAGAGCTCTTACAAGCCCGGTGTATAATGAATTCCAAACGACCATAACGATTAATTACACAACCCCATAACCACCTTATAAGCATCTTCCAACAGAGTAGTTGGGCTTTAAGCGAACTATGAATGAGTGAGGTAGCCTTCATATCTGCTCCTCATACTGGTTAGTTGCTGCTTCTGCAGGACGTTCCTGTTTGCACTTCAGGCACATTGTGTTTCTACTAAAGTTCAAGAAATAACATCTACAACATCCAAACCAAAAGTTAATTAATCATTTTTGTTAAGCTTGAAATTATATTGAATCTATATCACAATTATGTAGAAGAAGAGAGATGCTTGAAATTATAGCCCAAGCATGTTAGAAGAAGAGAGACTCACGAGGGACATTCCCATTCTCCAGGATTCAACTGGCCCTTAGGCCGTGGCTCTTGACAACGAAAACACTTCCTATTTCTTGCAAAATTAATGAACTGACACCTGCACATAAATTCAAGTTGTCAGATTAATACAGGGAGAAAGAGAGCACATAAAATAGTCTTCACGGAAGAATAACCCCGTTCTAACTTCCGATATTATGATACACTTGATTCCTTTTCCCGTAAACTCAGTAATTGGCAAAGCCGGTATTTTTTGCCACGATGGGAATCCTATGTTGGTTAACCCTTTTTGTGTGCTTTATTTGTGCTTCTGGCATAAATTTCAGTTTTTCGATAAATCACCAAGGATTAAAGCACAAGGATGATAAGAGAAACTTTTTCAACTCAAATTGCCATTATTTTTTTTTCTCACCCATCTTCAGTGCAAACTTGTATTGGCAGGTGTACTCTATATAAGCAACTTAATTAAATAGTATTGAGCTTGTCCTTTAAACTTGAATTTAGTGAGTTGATAGAGTGGAGAAAAGATGCATATCTCGTTCTTCTTCCCTACGGTGTTTCTTCTGGTTTCCCTAGTGATGCGTAACAAGCTAAGAATACTTAAATGTATAGTTATCAATTAGGATTTTTCAAATTTTAATATTTAAAAGTTTTTGTTGATCTCCTTGGGGTTATCTAGAATATTTATTTAAGTTTATCTTGTTAGTTTAGATCTCTATAATTACCACACTGTAATTCTTATTCCGAGAGAATGATTACTGATATTAGTGGTTTTCTTCCTCTTGACTTCTTGTTCTCTCAATAAATCCTCTCTTTTCTCTTTTGCGGTTCTATTTCTAATCTCTACTGGTTCTTATTCTTGGTTCAGTCCTTTTATCTTTATTCTCACTTATATCTAGGTCCTACATCACCTACTATGTCAACTTCGATAGTGAAGAAGCAGAAGGTAAAGAAGATTTCTTGTGGTTGTCTTAAGAGCCAAGAGGTTTGACAAACAAGACCTATTGTTTCATCCTGTGAAATCAATAATTTGAAAGACTTGTTGGAACCTTTTCTGGTACAAATAAATAAATAAACGTTCTACATTTTTGGTGTAAACACTATAGAGCAAATAAAAAACCATTATTAACATCAGAAACTCTCTTGATGGGCATAGCTTTATGAATTTTACGGAAAATTTAAAAACCACATTTGCTCATATTGAATAACAATGGAAGCAAGAGAATAGTTGACAAAAAAACTTGAATCGAGGAGGACAAATTATTCTGGTTGGCAAGAAATAAGGGAAAAGGAGACTTACCCAGCACATATCCAATCTCCTTTCTTCATTTCAATATTATTATCCACATCAACCTTCTTCGGTCCCTCAGCTTTGCACTTCAGGCAGCGTATATTTCTGGCAAAATTTACGAAACTGCATCTGTACCACATCGAAAGCTATGAGCCACAACTCCAGATAAAATAAGTTGCAAACGAACCACAAGCATGTGATGACAGTCGAGCCCAATCCACTTGGAGTGACAATATTGTCTCTAGAATAAGCAACAAATACTTGCACAAAACTTGCGCTAAGTTTTAGTATTCAATCTAATTTCTCAAAACAAGGGCAAGATACAAACATATAGCATAACCCAATATCACAAACGCCAACAAAAATAAAGTGTATTATAAAATAAAATAAAATCAAGAAAGTACAATAGCTATAACTTGGAAAATAGAAACTCCGAGGATTTTAGTCCCCGTTTGGTATTTTTTGGAAACTTTTTGGAAATTAATCTTACGGTTTCCAATAAAAGTGTTTTGAAAATGACTCTAAAACAACGTTTGTTTTGTATAAAGTTATAAAACATAAACGAAAAACAAAAAATTGTTCTCATTTTTTTGTTAAGGAAGGAGAAAAAGAAATAAAGTTGTTTATCCATTTCTGTTTTCATTTTCTAAGATTTATACACCCAATAAATATTTTCGGAAACATATCCTGATTTTACTTTTTCTTGTCCTCAAACCAATTTTCTCTACGAGTACAATCAAACACAATTTCAAAAAATATCTTAATATCATGTTCAAAACATTTTCATTTCTATTTCATATCCAAAACAAAATCATTCCCAAAGCTCCCAAACGGATCCTTTTAACTTTTAACCAAGTAATTTAGATAAGAGTGGCTGTAATTATACTCGGTTTGCTAAAATACTAGCAATAAATCAATATGAACCAGAGGGAACTTACTGGGTACAGGTCCAATCTCCTTTCTTCATAGTCTCATTTCCGCCAAAGAAAGCTCGAGAACCGAATCGATCGGAAAGAAAACCTTGGCTGTTTGTCCTACATTTGTTCTCGCCAATTAATTTAGAGAGAAAAAAACAACGATGACAGAAGGAGAGAGAGAGAGAGAGAGAGAGAGAGAGAAGGTTACTTGTGAAAGGCGAGGAAAGCGCATGCGGTGGTTAAGTTTGAGACGCCATTGAAGCGTCTGTTGCAGAGAAGCGAAGGGACTGCTGAGGAGGAAGGAGCTCTGGCCGCTCGGAACAGTATTCCCGCCCGTCTCAACTGCAAGAGTTTTGACATTTTTGCTCTGTTATGTTTTCTCGACTTGTTCTGTTTACAGGTCGAATTAAGCAGCCAAGTTTACTAATGGCAGGCAGAGAGTGGCTTGCCCCTTCCTTTCCGTTTGGGGGTAAAAGGGTTTTGGCAAACTGGTGGTTAAGGTTTAGGGTGGGTTTTTGTTTATTTATTTATTTATTTATTTTTAAAAAAGAGTAGCTGTAATTATACTCGGTTTAGGGTGGGTTTTTGCCCCTTTATTTTTGTTTGGGTTAGGGTAATTTATTTTATTATTATTGTTTTTATGTGAGGTTATATTTCTCTCACACCAAAGAGAAAAAAAAAAAAAAAAAACTATTAGGAGAATTTAATGACTTATATAAGAAGAATCTTGAAAATATGCCTCATCCTCCAAATGTATTGTCGTGACTCGTGGCAGAGGCCATGAGTTTCATCCTCGAATGTTATGTCATGGAATCAATATTTTATGTCCAATTTTAATATCTTAATAATTATTTAACTAATTATATTTTGACATATTATTGAATCGAGTTAGTTTTACTTTTTTTTTTTTTTTAATTAATTGTTTTTTCAATTTTGGTCCTTCCTCTAGTTTTTCCATTGTTAGAAGTTGGAATTCCGTCACTGGCTTTAATCTACATCTAGTTTCAAATCTCTCTATCCATGGTTTCCATCGGCTCTTACATTTTTTGTGGCTCATCTCTTCTTTTAACCCTTTCTCTTACTTTATTACTTACCTCAGTTTTTTTAAGATCCTTAACTTTTCTTATTCTTCCTCTTTTTTTTTTTTTTTTTTTTTTTTTTTAAATAGAGATTCTCTCCATTTTTTTTTTTTTTCAAATGCAAGCTTTCTTCGTCTTCTAATATTCGAAAGTGAAGGTAAGTTTAAATTCGGGAATTTAACTCAAGATTGTTTCTTTCAAAATTCATTGTTGAACTTCAGCAAATTAAACACCGTAATTTATGTTTTTTTTTTAATTAGTACTCTTTTTGTTGGAAATTTTTCTCAAAAAAGTAAATATCTTTTTACTCGATGAAAATCAAATGTAAGGTAATAGTTAGAGATATTATGATTTTAGTGCGATTCTTCTTCTGGAATTGTGAAAAGAAAATAAAGCAAAAAGTATATAAAGCGAAAAGAAAATATTAAAAAAAATAGAATACTGTTCTTCGGTGTTCTTAAGTATTGGGGATAGCTATGAACAGGAATCCTGCTCCGAAGTCCGATTTCAAAGTAGAAATTTATTACGTGGGCCCCATTGATTTTTTAAAATGAATGGAAAGAATCTTAAAAAAAAAACTAATCGATAACGCTATAGGAAAAGCTTTTTTTAATATATTTTATCGATAAAATTTATTACGATTGAAATATTATCTGTATATGATAATTATAATACATTTTATTTTATATAAATATAGATTAAAAAATTAAAAAATAATATATTAAAAATAAATTAAACTAATATATCCTTGACCTGGTTGACCAAGTCCCCTCGACGCCGACGAAGCCCCACCCTCTGTTGAGAATGTCCTAAAAGTGAAAGACATTTTAATTGTATTTCATTTATTTTAGATTGATTAACAATATATTTTAGTTTTTTACATGACATCTTTGCTATATTGTTATCATCTAGATTTACATGTTAAAGTAAATGTAAGTACATATGACTCATTAACTATTTGGTGTTTAAACTGTTAGAATGTTGCATGCAATGGATTTTTGTATGCGAGAAGACAACGTTCTAAAATAAATAGTCTAAATCTTTAGTCTGTCGTCTATGAGGTTAGAGTGAGCATCTAATTCCTATGAAGACTATTATATTGTCTAAAGCCAATTTAGGAGATGGTTTTCTTAACCATCTGGAGCGAGCCGACTCCCAAGTATAGACATAGAAATATTTCCTAGTGGTGGTGATATATTGGACTGGATCAAAGTGTAATAAATCTATAAGTCTGCTTGATTATATTAATTCACTTTTGACGTTCATTATGTAATAACCTTAATCCTGAGTAAGTAAATGACTTCACACTTATAATTTGTGTACTTTGATGTTCCAAAGGCTAAAGCGTCTCGGAGTAGTAAGCTATTTAACCAGCTCGTTGGATATATGACTTATATTCGATGTGAGCTTTGCATATAGATATGGAATCATAGCTCTCATAAAGAGTAAATGTTATCCTCTTAACAGCATTATACAAGATGTGAAAATGGACGAGACCTCGAGTCGTTTGCTGGGCAAATGACTAATTATTCACTTTGGGTGAATAATCATTTTCCTATTGGATGTATGATGGATCTTTAAGATAGCATGATCGAAAGATTGAACGGACTTTGACTTTATGTTGATCATGGATATCATATGAAGGTGTTGCATATATGACAAGGTCATTGGGCTACAGCTACATACTGGCTTACGTAATATGGTATATAATTGAGAGTGCAATTTTAGATTTATAGTGCTGTGACTCTGAAACTAATAATTAAATAATTAATTTATTTGATATTGAATAATTAATTACATAGATTATTGGAGCCCATAGTATATATGTCCAATTGGTTCCTTTACTAGCTCAATATAATTCCTTAACGGATGATAATCAATTTGGATACTTATTATGGCTTTAATTCTTGGACTTGGGAAGAGAAAAATCCGGAACACCTCCCACAAGGTATAGGTGTTTTTTCTGCTAAGGTAGAATGAGAATTTTGTTTCATTTAACTAATTAGATAAACATTTAGTTTGGATAAATATTTATTTGAATGATAAGATTTGAAATTTGAAATAATTATATTTATCTTTTGTAATAAATATGAGATTAATTTAAATAAGAGATATGAATAAATTAATTATTTGGATAATTAATTTAAATATCTAGATAATCTTATTTAATTAAATATGGTAATTTTCCTATTTAGATTTGAAATTGAAACAAAATCTTATCCTAGTCTACCCTGTATAAGCGTTTTTTATGAGGATAAGAGAAGGAAAATATTTTCTCCTTATTGATTTTATTTAGATATTTATTACATAATTATTTAATTCAAATAAAGTTGCCTTGATTTTATTTGAAATTAAATTGGAGTTATGGAACATTATCCATTGAGATAAAGCCATATGATAATTGAAGATAAAAAATTTGAATCAAATTTTGAATCTTCTAGTCCTATTTGAATTTAAATTTTACCCAGTCTATTCACTATAAATAAAACCTTAGGGGCTCCTATTTTATTTAGAACACAGACTCTAATATGAGTGAACTTATTATTATTCTCTCATTATAATATTAATAAGTTGCAAGAGTTCTGGGTGGTTGGAATGAGAATGTCACGCATAAATATCGATCGAGAGACTGAGTGCCCACTATACTGTCCGGGAAATTGGAGAATAGCAAAGAAGGCTAGTTGGTTGAAGCTCTCTTTGATCACATCCTACGCCATTCTTGTTGTCTTCTCTCAAGATACGTAGATTGTAAAATAATTTATTGTATATGGCAACATGAGTTAGTATGATCTTAAGAAAAAAATTTTAAATTTCTGTTGCGTAAATTACCCCCTTTTCCTACACCCCCCCCCCCCCCCCACCCCCCAACCACGATGCCGGCGACCTAGTCCCCTACCCCCGGACAATGCCACCACAAGCAGACCCTGCCAACCGGGCGACCTAGTGATAACTCTATGAAATAGAGTTATTTAACATGCTTTTAAGCTTATTAATTGTTGATATTACAAGATAATATACCTTAGTTTTAGTATTTAATATGATACTAATTAGTTTGTCTTAGCTAAAGAAAGGGTAAAGAGTTGTAAATATTTTTGGCCTTTAGCATATTTTTAAGTTTAATTTTGTGTTGCCTTACAGCTGGAGCCCACTATGCCAAAAAGGTGGAGGCCCACTGGACCAGAGGAGATGATTAATTAGGTAGCTGAAGTACATCAGAGTGCTGCAGTAATGCTATAGCAATGTCACAGCAAAGTGCATCAGATTGCTGCAGCAATGCTATAGCAATGTCGCAGCAAAGTGCAGCAGTGAAGAATTAATTAAAAGCATGTGGACCCAAGTTTGGCTTTACAGCTGGCAGTGGTTCATTTGTCCATTTTGTTTACACATGGCAGCTGTAAGATGACCACCAATATCAGCTATCAAAAGGGCACGTGCAACTAGGGCATCTTTGGGAGGATTGGTATAAAAGGAAAAGTTAATGAATGAGAAGGTGTGCCGTTTCTGGGAAGAGAGAGAATAGAGCCGTCTAGGAGGAACAAAAAAAATAGCAGAGGAGAAAAATACACCATTATTGGGAAGAGAGAGAGAGAGCTCAGCTGAAGTTTTGCTTCCATTTTTACGCCTATTTTGGAGAGTGAGCTCAGAAGGAGAAGAAGATAGGATGAGAAGGACCATCTCTAGCCATTTGGAGTTTTTCCTCTTCTTACTCTTTCTTTGATTTATTTTCTGATTTTCATTCTCTGTAAACAATGGATGATGTTCTTAAGCTTGTTTTTGTAATCCGGAACATGAGCTAAATTTCTTTAGCTGAGATTGTTGATGAACTCGAAATTGGGAGGATGATTTGAATGTTTTGTTGAAAATTTTGAGCGAATCTTTTTCCTGTTCATTCAAGTGCTTTGATTGTCTAATTTCTATTATTGATTGGCCATCAATTTGTAGGAAACTAGGTTCTAATTAACTCTGGAAAGATTAATTTGAGCTGGATCTAACTTGGATGATACAAGTTCAATATGCTTTTTGAAGTTTATATTAATTTGTGAATGATATAGGAATATGTTATTTACCTTGTATAACCCGTT
Organism: Ficus carica; assembly: GCA_009761775.1. Classification (NCBI taxonomy): domain Eukaryota; kingdom Viridiplantae; phylum Streptophyta; class Magnoliopsida; order Rosales; family Moraceae; genus Ficus; species Ficus carica. The sequence continues at coordinate 7,132,812 of CM019746.1, forward strand.
GAAATTGGTGCATGAATTTGTGTTCTAAGAACTAAATTCACATAGGAATATGTTGAAATAGGTTTAAAGAATTGTTAGTCATAATTAATTCGGAAGAATTCTGTGATAAAATTAAATTTCAGTTAACAGGATAGGTTTTGCTACAGCATTCCTACAGCATTCGGGTCAGACTTGCAATTGAGGGGGATTTGGTAAAATCCTAGCTGAATTCTCATTCTTGATTTACAAACACTTGATTGAATATTGTTCCTTTTGTCTATCTTAGTGTCTTTTCATTATACCCATTCGATTTCATTAGTTTACCGCAATTTTCTTATTTCAATTTTCAAATTCAAATTGATTTGTGCTTATTTCTTTTGCAATTTATTTTAGCAATTCAATCCCTGTGGAGACGATACTCTACTTACTACTATATTACTTATTCGATTACGTGCACTTGCGTAGTATTTTCGCATACATAATTTTTAGCGAACAAGTTTTTGGCGCCGTTGCCGGGGATTGAAATCATTTAAAATATTTGTAAAAGTTATTTTGTTTAGTTCTTGTTTTTGCATTTTCTTATTGGTTGAGTTTTTTATATTTTCAGGAGCTTGCTTTCTCTGCATGAATAACCAGCGAAATCAAGAGTTGCTGCCCTTGGATCCAGAAATTGAAAGATCATTTCTAGCAAGGAGAAGGGAGCAGCAAGGTCTATCGGGTGTGGGAGAAATAGCAGAAAGAGTTGCTGTCAATATGGCTAATGATGGGCAGCAAGTGAATGTCAACAATCTATTACCTCAACCGGTTTTGGTGGATGACAGAGATAGGGACATTCGAGAGTATGCTGTACCCATTCTACATGGGCTCAATCCAGGCATTATTAGGCCAGAAATACAGGCGCCACAGTTTGAACTCAAGCCGGTTATGTTCCAAATGTTGCAAACCGTGAGCCAGTTTAGTGGAATGACAACTGAGGATCCCCACATGCACCTTCGACTATTCATGGAAGTGTGTGATTCTTTCAAGCTACCAGGGGTGTCTGAGAAAGCATTGAGGCTGAAGCTATTCCCTTATTCCTTGAGGGATAGAGCTAGAGCATGGCTTAATTCGTTGCCATCAGATTCAATAGCAACATGGAATGACTTAGCAGAAAAGTTCATCATGAAGTACTTTCCTCCAACTAAGAATGCCAAGCTCAGAAACGACATCACTTCATTCCAACAATCGAGGGAGACTCCTTGTACGAAGCGTGGGAGAGATTTAAAGAATTGTTGCGAAAATGCCCTCATCATGGGATTCCTCATTGGATTCAAATGGAAACATTTTATAATGGGCTCAATGGGCAAACACGTACAATAGTTGATGTGGCAGCCAATGGTGCTCTTTTGGCCAAATCATACAATGAAGTGTATGAGATTTTGGAGAGGATGGCAACCAATAATTATTAGTGGCCCACTGAGAGGCACAATGCTCGAAAGGCTACGGGACTTCATGAAGTAGATGCTATTACTGCACTTTCTGCCCAAGTGTCGAGTTTGACGAATATGATCAAGACTATGAACACGTCGGCGGGTGTTAATTCGGTGCAATCTGTTGGTGTCACTTGTGTTTATTGTGGAGAGGGACACTTGTATGAGGATTGCCCTTCTAATCCAGCCTCTGCTTGTTATGTAATCCAGCCTCTGCTTGTTATGTGGGTAATTTCAACAGGAACAACCCTTATTCGGTGTCTTACAATCAAGGGTTGAGACAACACCCAAACTTTTCATGGAGCAATCAAGGGGCCAGTTCTAGTGGAGCAAATGCTTATCATCGACCTTCTCACCCATCGGGCTTTCCATCTCAACAACCAAGAACTCAAGCTATGGAATCATCTAGCTCATTGGAGAATTTGATTAAGGAGTATATAGCAAAGAATGACGCTAGAGTTCAGAGTCATGATGCAATATTGAGGAGCTTGGAGAATCAGATTGGGCAGATTGCAAACGCCTTGAATGTTAGGCCACAAGGCTCTCTTTCAAGTAATATTGAAGATCCAAGAAGGGAAGGAAAAAAGCACTGCAAGGTAATTTAATTAAGGAGTGGAAAGGAGTTTGAGCCAAGGGAGAAGCCAAAAACTGTGCAGAATGAGCCCACTTCAATCCAAGGACAAGATGAGCAACTTTAACAAGAAGGAAAGTAGAGTACAAATCAACAGCAGGAATCTGAACTGAAAAATGCTACAGCATTTCCGTAGCAAAGCTACAGAAAAGAAGATCAGAGAGATGTAGAAGAGCAAAATGCTGTAGCAAAGCTGCAGCAAAGTGGATCGAGAGACCTCCACCACCATTTCCGCAACGATTTCATAATCAAAAGCAGGATAAGCAGTTCAGAAGGTTCTTAGACATGTTGAAGCAGCTACACATCAACATTCCACTCGTAGAAGCTTTGGAGCAGATGCCGAGCTACGTCAAATTCATAAAGGACATCCTTTCGAAGAAGCGAAGGTTAGGAGAATTTGAGACAATAGCATTGACCGAAGAGTGCAGCGCAATACTGAAGAACAAATTGCCGCTTAAGTTGAAGGATCCTGGTAGTTTCACGATACCGTGCTCCATCGGAAATTAGTACTTCGGAAAGACACTATGTGATTTGGGGGCAAGTAAAAATTATATGCCCATGTCTATCTTCAAAAAGCTGGGAATTGGGGAAGCAAGACCGACTATAGTCACTTTGCAATTGGCGAACAGGTCTTTGGCTCATCCGGAAGGAAAAATTAAAGATGTGCTAGTGCAAGTGGACAAATTCATTTTTCCAGCAGATTTTATTGTGCTAGATTATGAGGCGGATAAGGATGTGCCGATTATACTGGGAAGACCATTTTTGACTACGAGCAGGACCTTGATAGATGTACAGAAGGGTGAATTGACCATAAGAGTTCACAATCAACAGGTTACCTTCAACGTCTTCAAGGCTATGCGTTTTGCTGATGATGTTGAGGAATGTTCGGCCATCAATGTTCTGGATTCATTAGTGGCTACTGAATTTGAGAAGAAATGCTCTCCAAAGATGATAAACGAAGATAATTTGACTGCGTCAGATGAAGATGAGGAAGATAGTGATAATCAAGTGTCTTGGATGGAGAGCAAACCTACTACAGTTAGAGCCGAGAAGCACTTTGAGTCACTGGATTTGTCAGAAAGAGTCGTTAAATCCCACAAACCATCTGTTAAAGAACCACCTGTTTTGGAGTTAAAACCATTGCCTTCACACTTGAGGTACGCTTATTTGGGTGATTCGGACACTTTGCCTGTGATTATTTCTTCTGAATTATCGAGGGTACAGGAGATTCAACTTCTAAAGGTGCTGAAAAAGTTCAAAAGGGCAATTGGATGGACTATTGCAGATACTAAAGGAATCAACCCAACAATCTACATGCATAAAATTTTGCTGGAGGAGTGCTACAGCAATTCGGTCGAACATCAAAGGAGGCTAAATCCAATCATGAAAGAAGTCGTGAAGAAGGAAGTGATTAAGTGGCTAGATGCAGGGATTATCTACCCCATTTCAGATAGCTCTTGGGTCAGTCCAGTCTAATGTGTACCGAAGAAGGGAGGAGTTACCGTGGTAGCGAACGACAACAACGAACTAATCTCGACAAGAACAGTAACTGGGTGGATAGTGTGTATGGACTACAGGAAGCTGAATAAAGCAACAAGGAAAGATCATTTCCCGCTGCCATTTATTGATCAGATGCTTGACAGATTGGCGGGGAAAGAATATTATTGCTTTTTGGATGGTTATTCAGGCTACAACCAGATTGCTATAGCACAGGAAGATCAGGAAAAGACAACCTTCACCTGTCCATATGGGACCTTTGCTTTCAGACGGATGCTATTCGGACTTTACAATGTTCCAACAACATTTCAGAGGTGTATGATGTCTATTTTTACTGATATGGTGGAGAGATCGCTAGAGGTTTTCATGGATGATTTTTCGGTGTTTGGTAATTCATTTGGTGACTGTCTAACAAATTTGGAGCAGGTGTTGATGCGATGTGAGGAAACTAACTTGGTGCTTAATTGGGAAAAATGCCACTTTATGGTACAAGAGGGCATCGTCTTAGGTCACAAGGTCTCCAATGAGGGTATTGAGGTAGATAAAGCCAAGATTGAAGTGATTGATAAGCTGTCACCACCGACAACAGTTAAAGGGATTAGAAGCTTTTTGGGACATGCAGGTTTTTATAGGCGGTTCATCAAAGATTTCTCAAAAGTTTCTAAGCCTTTATGTACTTTGCTGGAGCAAAATCAACCTTTCAATTTTGATGAGGATTGTCAGCGGGCATTCTTGGAGTTGAAGAAGTGGTTGGTGTCTGCGCCCATCATCAGGTCACCTGATTGGTCATTGCCCTTCAAGTTGATGTGCGACGCTAGTAACTTTGCAGTGGGAGTGGTGTTGGGACAACGTCATGATAAGGTATTCCATTCGATTTATTACGCAAGTAAGACACCAACGGAGGCTCAGCTGAATTATACTACTACTGCGAAGGAGCTTTTGGCTGTGGTATTTGCATTTGACAAGTTCCGGGCGTATCTAGTGGGCACCAAGGTGATCGTTTACACGGACTATTCAGCGATTAAGTACCTAATTGCCAAGAAAGATGCTAAGCCACGATTGATCAGGTGGATATTGCTCCTACAGGAATTTGATTTGAAAATTAGAGATCGAAAGGGTTCGGAAAATCAGGTTGCGGATCATTTATCACGACTTGAGACTGGGATCGAAGATGAGAAGAAGAATGCCATTCATGACACTTTCCCTGATGAACAACTTCTAGCCGTGCATCAAGCTGTTGTCCCGTGGTATGCAGATTTTGTTAATTACATAGTCAGTGGGCTATTTCCACAGGAGATGACTAGCCAAAGACGAAAGAAATTCTTGCATGAGGTAAAATTCTATCTATGGGATGAGCCCTTTCTTTATAAGAAGTGAGCCGATCAGATTATTAGGAGATGTGTTCCAGAGGAGGAATTCCAAAGCATTTTGGAGCATTGTCATTCTTCTCTTTACGGTGGGCATTTCGGAGGAGCAAGAACAGCAGCAAAGGTCCTCCAATTAGGGTTTTACTGGCATTCTCTATTCAAAGATGCTCACGAGTTCACAAAGACATGTGATAGATGTCAAAGGGTCGACAACATCTCCAATTGACATGAAATGCCCTTAAATAACATTTTGGAGGTGTAATTGTTTGATGTATGTGGTATTGATTTCATGGGGCAATTCCCATCATCTTATGGGAACCAGTACATTTTGGTGGCAGTTGACTATGTCTCCAAGTGGGTTGAGGCCGTGGCATTGCAGACAAATGATTCAAAAGTTGTGGTCAAATTCCTTCACAAAAATATTTTCACCCGTTTTGGGACACCGAGAGCGATTATTAGCGATGAAGGAACTCACTTTGGCAGTAAGCAGTTCGAGAATCTCTTGGGCAGGTATGGAGTGAAGCACAAGATTGCTACAGCATATCACCCACAAACTAGTGGACAGGCAGAAGTTTCAAATCAGGAGATAAAGACGATTTTAGAGAAAGTGGTCAACCCAAATCGAAAAGATTGGTCGCTGAGACTTGATGACGCACTTTGGGCATATCGAACAGCATTCAAAACGCCGCTGGGAATGTCACCATTTCGATTAGTTTTTGGGAAGGCCTGTCATCTATCGGTGGAGTTAGAGCACAAAGCATATTGGGCAAGCAAGCAGCTAAACATGGACCTCCAGCTAGCAGGAGAGAAAAGGTTGTTACAACTGAATGAGATAGACGAATTTCGTTTGCAAGCGTACGAGAGTGCCAGGATATACAAAGAGAAAACAAAAAAATGGCATGACAGAAGGATTATTTCGAGGCCATTTGAAGCAGGTCAACAGGTTCTTCTCTTCAACTCAAGATTGAAGCTGTTTCCAGGGAAGCTAAAGTCAAGATGGTCAGGGTCTTTTCGGGTAATTCAAGCTTATCCGCATGGAGCAGTGGAGATTGCTGCAGAAAACTCAAGGAGAACTTTCAAAGTTAATGGACAGCGACTTAAGCATTACTGGGGTGATGGTTTCAGCCGTCAGAAAACCTCCATCTCGCTACAGGATGCTTGAAACACCGCATAGTCAGGCTAAAGACTCTAAAACAAGCGCTTGAGGGAGGCAACCCTATATTCTCAATTTCTTAAATTCCTTTTGATTTGCTAATTTTATTGATTTTCTGTTCAATTTTTGTTCCACTTTGTTCTTGAGTTTTTATTTTTATTTTTCTTTCTTTGGTGAGGGTTTTCAACAAATTCTGGTGATTTTGCTACATCATTTCTTTATGATACATCAGATTGCTGCAGTAAAGTTGGGTAGAAACTGGGGAGTAATCTGTATAAAAATGCTACGGGATTGCTACAGTAAAGCTGCAGCAAAGTTGGGCAGAAACTGGGGAGCAATCTGTATAAAAATGCTGTAGGTTTGTTGTAATGACCAAAATTTTCACGAACTCATGATTTTCTTGTATATAAGAAATCTAAAGTTCGTACTATGTGTTTATGTGCAATTTTATGAAAATTATGAATACTAATTCAAAATTCATAATTTTATCAGTGTAGGGTTGAATTCTCGGTAAATTAGCTACGAGACTCCATAATAGGCCTTTTAAGGAAAAGGCATGACGAAATTTCATGAATTCATGTTGGTTAAAGTTTGACCAAAAAGTCAAAGTTTGACCGGAAAAAGTCAAAAGTTGACCAGAGTGGTCAAACATAAGACGGTACTGTGATATGATAAGCAGTATGGGAAATATATTGCGAAATATCGTCTTTACGGACAAGATAGTATAATTAAGTTTTAAAACCACCATAGAAAAATCAAGCACCAAAAATAGGATATTAAGGGCCAAAGGGCTTTAAATAAAAAGAAATTTTTTTATACAGTCCAACTATACACAGATAAATTTTGGACTGCAGTTCAGTATAACAGTACTGAATTATACTGTGTATTAGTAAGCACAGTACTAGAAATATCTGTGTTGGCTTTAAAGTGGACTCTATATTAAGGAACAAGCCAAACAAGGCCTTATGATGACATCACCCAAGCTTGGAATTATGACATCATTTATGAATTAAGAAAATGAAAACTTTTGAAAGAAATCCAATCCTAGCCACCTTGCACCATGGATGGCCGGCCACTTGGAGGGCAAATTAGCAAAATTTTGTGCAATTATTTTTGCTCCAAGGATTTATGAGCAAAAGTTGAACAAAAAATAATTTCAAAGAGACCCAAATTCTCACCTATAAATAGCCAGGAGGGGGGGGGGGGGGGGGGGGGGGGCGGGGCGGATTTTTGAGCCAAATATTGGGAATTCTAGCCAACTCTTGCAAAATTTTCTCTTACACTTTTCCTCTTCAAAAAAAAAAAAAAAAAAAAAAAAAAAAAAAAACCAAACCCAACCAAGGCAGCCAAGAGAAAAAAAAAATAGAAACCTAGAGGAACTAATTTAGGGTGTTCGGATTTGTGGAGAACACCAAGCCAAGGTTGAATTTTTCTTTTAGTACTCCATTAGGGCTAGAGGCCAAGTGTGGGGGGAGGAGAAAAAAGGAAAAGAAGAACTGAGGAATTGTTGGGTAAAAAGCAAGCAAAGGTCTCGGATTTTGGGTAAGCCAAATCCTAGCCAATTTTGAGATAAATCAAGGTATCCATCTCTAAACCTCTAACCCTTAAACCTTAAGTTTTTATTTAGCTTAGAACATCAATCTTATGTGAATTTGTTCTTGTTTTTGGCCAAAAATTTTGGAACCCCACTAGGAGGGGAGGCCGGTTGTAGTGGCAGCCAAGGATAAGGGAAAAAGTTTGGGATCCAAGCTAGGAAAACCACTTCCAAACCCTAGAGGTAATCCTTCAAACCCTAAGTTTTAAATTGAGCTTCAATTTGGGAAATTTAAGTGTATTTCAAGCCATTGGATGTAAGAGCATAAGCTCATCTTAATTTTATGCCCTAGTTAGAATTTTCGGTTGGTGCTTGATTCAATTTAGGGTTTAGGTGGTTTTATTTACCAAGTATGCATGATTTTATGCTTTGGTTGCATGAAATTAAGATTTACATGTGTGAAGCATGATTTAGTTATATGTCCCCAAGTATGGTTAAGATTGTGCTTGGATATGTATGCTAAGTGTTTGATGTGATAAATGGTATGTTTTGTATGAATTTAGAACCATGCAAACCCTAGGAAGGCAAGTTCGATTATGGTTTGCATAGAGGTGAGCGAATCTCATGAACGTTGGTTTGGGACGTTAGAAAATGCTGCATGTGTGACCCTAGGCTCCCGCGGTGGCTGGTTGAGTTAGATTTGCGACAATAGGACGTAAAACGAATTTAAGAATGAAAACTGCCAGTTCGGGTACAAACTGGCTAGTTTTCTGGAAAGTGAAATTTGAGGCCTTTAGAGGCCGAATTGGGATAAATGTAAAACATGAAAGTTGTAGAGAAGGGATTTTCCTAGAGGATAGCACAGACAGTTTTTAAAAATAAGGCTCCAAAGGTCTTCGTTTTTGCAAAAACCCGAACCTGACCGTGCCCAGGATTTATGCACAGCCATGTAAGTTCAAACGGCAATATGAACATGTTAGAGTCCGAATTAAATTTTTTGTAATGTGATGCCATGCGATGATATGCTAAGATATGTTATGACATGTTATGCCATGTTTTCAAGAATGCCATGTTATGGCAAGTGTTAAGTATGATATGACATAGTGACATCATGAGGCATGTTCACTAATGTTGAACCACATGGTAAGATAAATCAAGTAAGGTGTCGTACCAACCTCCCGTGATCGTGGAGGCTACATATTTCAGTTGTGATAATTACCTTCCGTGATCGTGAAGGGTCAAGTTATAATTCCCAGAACTGTTAGGGCCTTGTAAACCCTAGCTTTGTCTGGAGATTGCGAGCTTTTGGTACGTACACTATGGGCCCACATGTTGAGACAAGATAATAAGTTAAAAATTGAGTCTATAATGAAGCATAAGACATTCAATCAATCATAAATGGTTCATGCATAAGTTACATGATGATTGGCATGTTTTTAAGATGTTTGAAATGTTTTGTGAGTTTATGTTTGTACTTGCTGGGCGAAAGCTCACTCTTATATTCCATACTGTAGGTAAGAAGCCTGCAGCTTAAGTGGTGGGCTATGCGGACGATGCGGTGGGTGAAGGGCGGTGTGGGATACCACTATGCAAAATTTTCCGCAACCGCTTTTGAGTTAAAATGTATATATCTCAAAAGTAAATTATGTTTGGTTGTATGTATGGAGTTTGAAGACATGAGAATGTATTTTCAGTTTGGTGTGTATGCATGACAAGTTTTTCTCTACAAAATAATTTATGTGAATATGTTTTTTAAAAAAAAAAAATTTCTCAAATTTTCAAGCAAGATAAGTACAAGTAGGTATGGTGTCGACCCGGCTTGGGAAGTCGGGGCGTCACATTTGCTACAGCAAAGTTGCAGCAATTTCAAAAAAAAAAAAAAAAAAATTTATATATGGCATTATTCCGAAACCTTACAGGCCCCACTTCCTTTTTGTTTCTTTCCTCTTCTGCGCCGTCAACCAAGCTGACAATACACCATTGCCGCCGACCAGCCAAGCTCACGCAGTCTTCGCCCAGCCGAAACAACCGACCCCACCTCTGACTAGCCGTCTGACCCCATCCACAGCAGTCCGGTTCCAACCGAAACTGCCTAGTCCGACATCTGCTCGACCCACGCTGAGCCAGCGTGTCAGGCCAGCCCAACCGTTGACACCGCTCGCTGACCAGCCAGTCCAGCCCCAAACCAGGCGAGCCCATCCTCCCCGCACTGCACCAGCCACTGCCAACCAGCCGCCGACCAACCCCATTTCAGCCATAGCCGCCTCAGTCACCACATTGCCATTGTAATACCCGGAAATTTTGATGACTCTAGATTTCCTTTGAACAAGGAAAACCTAAGTCTGGGTCATGATCGGAAGAGAATGATAATATAAGTTTGAGTTCTCGGTTAATTAGCTACGAGACTCAACGATAGATTACTTAGCCAAGTATAAGGCGTTTTGAAGAAAACGGTATGACAAAATTTCATGATTTCATGTTGGTCAAAGTTTGACCAAGAAAGTCAAAGTTGACCAAAAAGTCAAAGGGTTGACCAAGAACAGTCAAAGGTATGACTATACAGTAATAGGATAAGCAGTATGGGAAATATACTGCGAAAATCGTCTTTTCGGACAAGATAGCTAGAATAAGCTATGAGACCACCCTAGAAAAATCAAGCACACTAAGTTGGATATCAAGGGCCAGATGACTTTCAGAAATAAGAAGAAAATTTTTACAGTCCATTTTTACGCAGATAAATTTTAGACTGCAGTCAAGTAAAACAGTACTGAATTGTACTGCGTATTAGTGAAGCACAGTATTAGAAATATCTGTGTTAGCAAGAAAATAGACTGCATTTTAAGGAAAAAGCCAAACAAGGCCTTATGATGATGTCACCCTATTTTGGAATTATGACATCATTTTGGAGAAAGAAAAATTGGTGAAAAGAAATAAAAATTGTTGCCACCTTGCACAATGATGGCCGGCCATGTGGAGGACTAAAGTGCAAAAATTTTACCTTTTGGGGGTAAAAGTGTAATTTTTGAAAAATAGTGATGTAAGCAAGTGATGTCATCAAGATTATGTCATCATGATGAGGTAAGCAAGGAAACTTGGCCTCCAAGGAGTGAACAAGGGCCGGCCACCTAAGAGGGATCAATTTACAAAGATTTTGTCTTTAGGGGTAAAAATACAATTTTTGAAAATATGATGATGTAAGCATGAGGTAAGCACATGATGTCATCATGGTGAGGTAAGCAAAACTTGGGCATCAAGTCATGCAATGGCCGGCCAACACTTGTAGGGGTCAAAGTGCAAATATTTTTGCTTCAAGGACCAAAGTACAATTTTGGAAAAGTAATTAAATCCTAGTTCAAGAACTTTTTAGTAATTTTGAAAAGTTTAAAATCCCTATAAATAGCAGCAAGGGGGGCGGATTTTTGGGGGAGAAAAATAGCAAAATCTAGCCAAACTCTTGCAAAATTTTTCCTCACCCTTTCTTGACCAAAACCGAACTTGGGGGGGGGGGGGGGGGAGAGAAAAACAAATGGGTGGCCGGATTTCTTGGGTGGCCAGATCTGGGGGTGATGGCCGGACCTTGAGATGGCTCAATTTAATTGGCCAAAAAAATTTTGGAACCCCATTTGGAGGGGAGGCCGGTTGTGTGGAGCCAAGAAGAAAGTTTGATCCAAGCTTGCAAACCTATGGAAACGTTAAGGTAAAACCTCTAACCTCTAAGTTTTTCATTTAAGTTTGAAACAAGATATTTATGTGGTTGTTTTTCATGAGGAATGGCCGAAAATTTGAAACCCCAATGGAGGGGAGAATCGGCTGCAATGGCAGCCAAGGGGGAGTGAGGAAAAAGTTGGAATCCAAGCTTGAGAACCAACATCCAAGCTCTAGAGGTAAACCTTGGCCCTAACCTTTTTAATTTGAGCTTAAATTTGGGAAATTTAAGTGTATTTCCATGTTTGGGATGTAAGAGCATAAGCTCACTTATTTTTGCCATGCAATAAGTTTTGTGCTTGATTAGGGTGCAAAGGTCTCAATTATGATTATGGTGCATGGTTTGGTAATTATGCTTGCATGATTTTTAGGGTTTCATGCATGCACATAAGGTGTTTGATATATGTCCCCAACATGCCTAAGAAGTTATAGGTCATGCATGTTTATGTTTGAGCTAGATTAGAAGCTTGATTGATGATTGGTGATACAAATCAAATGTTTTGCAAACCCTAGTTTGGTGCAAGAACACCCAAGGGTTTTGCTTTGCATAAAGATGTTTGAATGAGGTATGGATGTATGTTTTACGTTAGAAAGCACTGCATGTGTGATCTTAGGCTCCCGCGGTGGCTGGTTGAGTTAGATTACGCGATTAGGACGTAAAACGAACTTAAAGCCGAAAATTGCCAGTTCGGGTAAAACTGGCCAGTTTTCTGGAAAGCTGGATTTGAGGCCCTTAGAGGCCGAATTTGATAAAAGTTAAAACATGAAAGTTGTTCAGAAGGGTTTTTCCTAGTGGGAAACTCAGACAGTTTTCAAAAATAAGGCTCCAAAGGCCTTCTTTTTTATGAAAACCCGAGACTAAGAATTCCTGGGCGAGTCAGACTTGTGCTCACGGCCTCGGTACTTCAACTCAGAATATGAACATGTTGAAGTCCGAATTAAATTTTTCATAAAACATGAAAGTTTTATGATTTTTCGAGAGCTAGAACTTTCATGAAGATAACTTTTTCAAAATCGGAATGGATTTTTAAACTGACACGGATTTCTAAAAACTGTGCCGGAAACAGGAAATTCCTGCACAGGATTTTCTAAAAACAATACAGGAAAACTGTATTTTTGCACCAACACCAATGTTTTGACTGTAGGAACTGTTTCAAAGGTAGTTTTCAATAGTTAATAATTTTTACAAACCTTTCTCAAAGAATTACAATTTTTCAAGGGTTTTTATAAGAAATGAACAAAGAGAACCAAGTTTTTCCAAAGCAAAGAGAAAAACAAGTTTTTGAACTCTAAGTTATCTTTCTTTCGGTAGCAAGACAATGATGGACGGTAACCGGGAAGGATACCCGAGTTACTGGACGAGGTTCAAAACCCAAGGTTACCTTATGTAACAAAGTAAGCTATCATGAGTATAGGGGGGGACATATAACTAAGATTATGAATAGGTGTTGGTTAGGTCACCAGCATCTTAAGGTTATAATTATGAAGCCTTATACAATGTCCTTTGACATAACAGGAGATAGCCTGTTGTTGTGCCTCAGCCTGGAGTCACACGAAATAGGACACAGCTAACCAGGTAAGTACAACTCCGCCTACAGCATAGGCCCTTTGTTGTTACTTGCCTAATATGTTGTATGTTATGGCATGTGATGGTATGTTATGGCGTGTAATGTTATGGTATGTTATGGCATGTGATGTTATGGTATGATACGTTATGGTATGCTATGAATGAGGTTATGTTATGTTATATGTTTTAATATTGTGACATCATAAAGCATGTTCACTAATGTTAAACCACATGGTAAGAACAAGACAAGTAAGATGTTGTGTCGTACCGACTTGCCACAAAGGTGGGTTTAAATGGTGTGGTTCATGGTTTGAGTTGGATTGGACTGGCTACCTCAACTACTCCATGTTAAACTCTGTGTTTCATGGTTTGAGTTAGAACGGACTGCCGCCTTCAACCATTCCTTAGCTATGTACCACGATACAAGCACACATGATAAGTAAAGGAATATAACTAAGTTAAGTTATGAAACCATAATGGATTCATAAGAGGTCATAATTGGTTCATGCATAATGATATGTTCTGTGTCGTGGATGTGATAGTTGTACTTGCTGAGCGAAAGCTCACGTCTTACGTCTATGCTGTAGGTAAGCAACCTGCCAGCAAATCTCTGATGCAATACTGTGGAAGGCTGGTGCTGCAGACTGTGAAATGTGGGATGGACACCGCCACAAGTTTTGAAAAATATACTCTATAAAATATGTTGTAATGAAAAAGGGTTTTCATGATATTTTAAGGATGAATAACAAAGTTTATGTATGTATGGCAAGCAAGTTACCTCATGTGGTACCGATTCGCATTAAGTCGGGTTTGGTCTACAATTTGATTATGATGGCTTTCCAGAAGGGTTTGAAAGTTCGGTATTCGAGTAAGTACCTATAAGTAATTATGAGTTTGAGCATGAAGTTCAAGTTGGAAGTTTTAAAATAAAGTTTTAAAGTTTTAAAAGAAGAAAAAAAAATTTCTTCCAAATTTTCCGCAAGTTTAAGTTAAGTATGTAAGTAAGGTGACGACCCGGTGTGGGAAGTCGAGGCGTGACAGCCATCTGCCCGACCCACGCCGACCAGCCTAGACCACTAGTCCAGCAATGCCTCGCACCAAGAAGCTAGTGCACAAGCAGACGGGCCAGAAACCCAAAGACACCACGACCAGTTACCGCACCTTCCAAACGAAGGCAGATCACGATATGTATCAAAAATATACTTCTGATCGAACATTTTGTACTGAAAAAGGATTTTTGCTGCAGAATTCCCCAACCATGGGGTATGAAGATTTCGTTCATTCCGTCATCATTAAGCATAAGTGGAGGCAGTTTTGCGCTCATCCAGCTGACGCGGTGGTGCCCGTTGTGCGTGAATTTTAAGCCCATCTTGCGGGAGAAGGCCAGCGTAGTGTCTATGTTCGTGATGTGCAGGTACCGATCGATGACGACACCATCAACCAGTTTTACGGACTTGACGATGAAGATCTTCACACAGAGTATGCCGCAAATGCCTCGGCTGATTGGTTGGATTGTGCATTGGAGAAGGTATGTGTGGCAGGCACTACTTGGAATGTTTCAACTCAAGGAAAGTTAACCGTTTTAAGGGCCAATCTCACACCCCAGTGTAAGGTTTGGTATCATTTCCTGAAGACTCGTTTGATGCCCTCCACCTGTATACAAACTGTATCAAAGGGTCGTATCCTATTGCTTGATTCGATTATCTCGGGTTGGCCCATTGATGTTGGCAAAATCATCTTTCAAGGACTCGGAGCTTGTGCAGCAAAGAAATGTGACAGTCTTTGGTTTCCGTCCCTCATCACTAGCCTATGTGCTAGCAACGGTGTGCCAATGATTGACACCGAGGAGCGGCTGGTATTTTCCAAGGGGGCCATTACCAAAACTTCTATAGCAATATTGCTACATATCAAAATGGTCGAAGGTCCATCACAACCGCCGCACAATCAGGAGGACGAAGTGGGTCAAGCTCCTCAGGTGCCTTCGAATGGTACCGCTGCTGCATTGAGTAGCCGAGCTCCCACTCAAGCCGACTTGACAAACTCGTTGCAAATGCTCGAAAAGCGAATGAGCCTGGCTGAGGTTCAGCAATATCAGACGATGGAGATGCTACAGCGAATGCATTCTCAGCAGCAGCAGTACTGGAACTATGCTAAGCAACGAGATTTGGCTCTGAAGAAATCTTTGTAGAAAAACTTTACCAAGCCTATCTTTCCATTTCCTGAGTTTCCAAACAACGTGCTAGAGCAAGTTGCTGCTGAAGAGGTGATAGGCGCGGTTGATGAAGAGGATGGATGATAAGGATGATTGAAGGGAAGCACCAGCCACCCACTAAATCAGGGAGTTCTAACTTTCTCTTTTTCTTAGTTTTGCTATGTTTTGTTCTGTTTTGCTTTGTCTTGTTATTTTTGTTCTGTTTTTGTGTTGTTTTGTTCAAAGCAGTGAGGACACTACTTGGTTTAAGTTTGGGGGAATTGGGTAGGTTTGTTTTAGTTTTAGTTAATATGGTTTTGTTATGCGTTTCTCTATTTGTGTTAATTGTGTGGTTTAATTTTTTTTTTTTTTGGTTTGCTTAAAAAACAAAATAAAAAATAAAAAATAAAAATAAAAATAAAAATTTATGCAATATCTCTATTATATGTTAGAAATTGCTCTAGTTTTGCTGCTGAGTTGTTGGTTTGACGATATTCGATGAAGATTACTAGTGTTTTGAAATTTTCAGCTTATGGATTGAATGAGCTTGAATTGAGTAGTGGTGATATCCGCTATCTGTTTGCTCTTTGAGTGAGACTACTCTTTTTCACAATAGGCTATAACTTTGTTTTTCTGAGGAAAGCCTAGGGAACTCTAAGTCATCGTGAGAGTTTAGGATTTGAGAAATGGTTGTGTCAAACCCTTGAGACGAAGCTTTAGGAAGCAAAACATTCTGGGGATAGTTGATGTGTATTAAAAGTAAAAATGTTCAAGGGTGTCATGTGTTCAAAAAAAAAAAAAATGAATAAAGAACTCTGCTATTCTGAGCTACCTAATAACCAGGAATAACATGAGCCCCATGTGTACTTATGCATCAAACAGTGGTTCAGAGTATGAGTATGCTATAGCAATTCTGAAGTGTGACGTTGATGAGTAACCATGTGTCTTCATCACCAATGTTGGCATTCGCGTAAAAAGGTAACAGTGACATGAAGAATAAATAAAAATAATAAATAATAATAAATAATAATAAAAATTAAAAAAAAATAAAAAAATTTAATGTGTACATACACATGCACCCAACTCAACAAGTAGTGGAATATGTCTATCCCTAGATTTTGCCCATCTAATGCTAGTGGAGAGGGAGTCATGCATCCAGCCTATTAGATCATAAACTAAGCTTGATGCTCGTGATCAGAGGGACTTAGGTGATCTGAAGATGCTTAGATATAGTCTTGCACACACACACCTATAGAGGAACCTCACTAGGGAGTAAGCTTATAAAGGATAGAACTAATATTAGATGACAGCTGACCTTGAAATGAGCTGGAAATTAAGAAGCACTTTTGAGAGTGGAGAATCAACTTGTTTAGCAACCAGAGCAATTGTCTGTTTTGTGTTTTGAGTTTTCTTTTTGTGTGTTGTGTTCATTTTGGCATTACTCGAGGACGAGCAATGATTTAAGTTTGGGGGTGTGATAACTCTATGAAATAGAGTTATTTAACATGCTTTTAAGCTTATTAATTGTTGATATTTCAAGATAATATGCCTTAGTTTTAGTATTTAATATGATACTAATTAGTTTGTCTTAGCTAAAGAAAGGGTAAAGAGTTGTAAATATTTTTGGCCTTTAGCATATTTTTAAGTTTAATTTTGTGTTGCCTTACAGCTGGAGCCCACTATGCCAAAAAGGTGGAGACCCACTGGACCAGAGGAAATGATGAATTAGGTAGCTGAAGTGCATCAGATTGCTGCAGCAATGCTATAGCAATGTCACAGCAAAGTGCAGCAGTGAAGAATTAAATTAAAAGCATGTGGACCCAAGTTTGGCTTTACAGCTGGTAGTGGTTCATTTGCCCATTTTGTTTACACACGGCAGCTGTAAGATGACCACCAATATCAGCTATCAAAAGGGCACGTGCAACTAGGGCATCTTTCGGAGGATTGGTATAAAAGGAAAAGTTAATGAATGAGAAGGTGTGACGTTTCTGGGAAGAGAGAGAATAGAGCCGTCTGGGAGGAACACCAAAAATAGCAGAGGAGAAAAATACACCATTATTGGGAAGAGAGAGAGAGAGCTCAGCTGAAGTTTTGCTTCCATTTTTACGCCTATTTTGGAGAGTGAGCTCAGAAGGAGAAGAAGATAGGACGAGAAGGACCATCTCTAGCCATTTGGAGTTTTTCCTCTTCTTACTCTTTCCTTATTTTATTTTCTGATTTTCATTCTCTGTAAACAATGGATGATGTTCTTAAGCTTGTTTTTGTAATCCGGAACATGAGCTAAATTTCTTTAGCTTGGATTGTTGATGAACCTGAAATTGGGAGGATGATTTGAATTTTTTGTTAAAAATATTGAGCGGATCTTTTTCTTGTTCATTCAAGTGCTTTGATTGTCCAATTTCTATTATTGATTGGCCATCAATTTGTAGGAAACTAGGTTCTAATTAACTCTAGAAAGATTAATTTGAGCTGGATCTAACTTGGATGATACAAGTTCAATATGTTGTTTGAAGTTTATATTGATTTGTGAATGATATATGAATATGTTATTTACATTGTATAACCCATTGAAATTGGTTCATGAATTTGTGTTCTAAGAACTAGATTCACATAGGAATATGTTGAAAAAGGTTCAAAGAATTGTTAGTCATAATTAATTCGGAAGAATTTTGTGATAAAATTGAATTTCAGGTTAACATGATAGGTTTTGCTGCAGCATTCCTATAGCATTCGGGTCAGACTTGCAATTGAGGGGGATTTGGTCAATCCGAGCTTAATTCTCATTCTTGATTTACAAACTCTTGATTGAATATTGTTCCTTTTGTCTATCTTAGTGTTTTTTCATTATACCCATTCAATTTCATTAGTTTACTGCAATTTTCTTATTTCAATTTTCAAATTCAAATTGATTTGTGCTTATTTCTTTCGTAATTTATTTTAGCAATTCAATCCCTGTAGAGACTGATACTCTACTTACTACTATATTACTTGTTCGATTACGTGCACTTGCGTAGTATTTTCGCATACATAATTTTTAGCGAACACCTAGGTCCCCTCTCTACGCGCGACCTTCAGTGAAGTCGCCCATCTCCATCGAAGGCAAAAATATATGCCCTCTCGACCTTGGCGACCTCCAGCGATGGCTCATGAAATCGCCGCTCCCTTCCCCCCCCCCCCCCACCGACCTCCGGCGAGAAAAGGTTCCCCCCGTGACCTTCAGAGAACCCCCCCCCCCCCCCCCCGGTGACTGCCGACGACCTTCGACCCCCCATCCCATGACAACGAGCCCTTCCTTCCCTCCCGACCACAGCAACCCCCCCACACTGACCCGACCTGCGACGTCTTCCTTGGGGTCCCACGATGGTGAATCTCCATTTCCGACGACCTTCCACCTGTTCCCCTCCCTTGATCGACAAAGAAGAAATCAGAGGGACTTCAAAAAAAAAAAAAATTTAGTGCAATCCTATAGATCTATGTGAATTGTAGCTATTGTACACCCTTAATTTTTTTGTCCGTTTGATTAAATTTAAATGGCTTTAGATGGAGCTATACCGACAGGATATATAAAAGAGTATTTACCGCAATCTTATCCAGAAGAAACTTACTCATTATCTTGTAATACATTTTTAGTATTTGGTTACAAAAAGTAGAAACTGAATGGTAAAAGTCTAAACATCAATTTAAAAAAGTAACAAAATACAATAAGAAACTTACACATGTTCATATAAAACAGACAAGCTAGCAAGTTAACTCGATAATTTATGGGTTATTTATTTTTTATATCTGTATTTTTCTTTTCTATAGTGTGGTGACTTTTTTGCCCCTTCCTTTTAGTTTTTTTCCATTTCTACAGTACCCTGACAGTTTTATCCCTATTTGTGGGTATAAAGACAGCTTTGCCCTTCGACTGTGTTTATATTTTTCATTGGTAACAGTGGTTTGACGATTTTTTCCTTCGCTTTTATAGTGCATAGACATTTTCGCCCTTTAGTTATAGTTGTTTTCTGAGGCAACTACAGTTGTTAGACATTTTTGCCGTTATTATGTACGTTTGGACGAATTTGCCCTTCGAAATTAGACTATGGTGTGTTGTGTGTGCAGTGTTTGGACTATTATACCTTTATAACCCTAGAATTGTAATAACCCAAAATTTTGATGAACTTGTGCCCTCCTTGGATACAAGGAAAATCTAAGACTGAATCATATATGATAATATGAAGTTTATGATCTGATTTGATTATTAGAGTATGTTTAAAGTCTTATAAGTATTACGGGACTTAATAATAATTTATTAAGTCAATGATAAGGCTTTATGATGAAAAAGGCCGAACTATGAATTATGATTTTTGTTCGGGCCAATGAATGATCATGATAAATTATGACTTGAATAGGACGGTACTGTAGTGTATTAAGCAGTATAGGAATTATACTGTGTTTGACTGTCATTACGGATACAGAATGAAGAATAAGGAATGTGATCATTCTAGAAAAATCAGAAATAATATTTGGAGCAACAAAGACTAAGTAGCTTCAAATCCTAAGAAAATCCTATACGCGGTCCAGTTAAGTGCAGATAAATTCTAAACTGCAGTGCAGTATTCCTATACTGTTGATAGTTAAAAGAATATTGGCACTATCTGGATTATCAAGAAATTATACTGCGTATTAAGGGGAGTGCCAAACATGGCCTTACTTAGAGGCCGAGTAATTGTGGATAAATATGAAATTTTTTGATTTATGAAATTTGTGGAATTTGTTTGTAACCAAAGCCCCCAACTAGGCCAAATGGCCGGTTACATTGACCGGTTACATTAGGTGGCCTTGGGGAACAAGGAAGCAATTAGAGATAGGTTTGAAAAGATTTTTTTTTAGCTAAACCACAAGCATGGCGCGGCCACTTGGTGGGACATGGGAGGAAAATTTTGTTTTTAAGGCCAAATATGTAAATTCAAGGAGAATTTTAGAAATAAAAATAATTGTGAAAATTTTGAAAATTTCCACCTATAAATAGGGGTTGTATGTTAGAACTAAAACCATTTAGTTGAACCTTCCAATTTCTAGTTCACCCCTAACTTTCCTCTCTAGCCTTAGAAAAAAAAAAACATTTAAGATAAGTAAGTACGGTCGTCACGGCCCTACGTAGGTCGGGTCGTGACAGAGATGGAATCAAAGCGGGTTTCCTAGCCGTCCGGTTTCAGTAAGTTTGTAAGTTTATTTTCTTACTCTATTACTTGTATGTTAATTTTGTGAGGTTATAGTATTATAATTAGGGGTGGCAATACGGGTCACGACACGACTTGAAAACGACATGAATTTTGCGGGTTCGGGTTGGGAAAAATAGGGGACGGGTCGTGTTTGGGTTGGGAAAAATTGACATGAAAAAAAAACGGGTCGTGTTCGGGTTGGACCCGTTTTTTGTGTGTGTCACTTTTCGTGTCAATTTCGTGTCGCGGGTCAATTTCGGGTCAAATTTCGTGTCAATTTCATGTTAATTTCGTGTCGCAGGTCAATTTCATGTCAATTTCGTGTCGCGGGTCAATTTCGGTTCGTGTCGTGTCAACCTGTGACGGGTTCGTGTCGTGTTCCTGTCGCGGTTTCGTTTCGTGTTCGTGTCGCTGGTCGTGTTCGGGTCGGAGAAGAAAAAAATCGACACGGCTCTAACACGACACGAATTGCCACCCCTAACATGAACCTGGTGCCAAACCCGGGTATGATTGAAGAGGACCGCGAGGCTTCATTGGCATTCTGGGGAATGGAGTCACGCATCCTCGATGGGACTCAGGGAGCAGCTGTATTAGCTAAGTGGTTGCACGATATGGAGATCATCTTCATATTATGTCATGTAGGGGCGTATCTTCAGGTTATGCTTGCCAGCCGACGCCTGGTCGGGGAGGCTCATGCATGGTGCCTTGGCATAAGGGACCTTGAGAGGAGGTTCCTAAATTATTTTTCTTAACGACACTTGAACAAACTTTGGAGTCTGATCACTCCAAGATATGGACTACTGCCTGGAAAGGGACCGCCTATGTATTATCATGATCCCGAGATATGCCAGGATATGTACATGAGACGATACGTCAGCTATGTTGCAGTTTGACGCGTTTATCCAAATGAGTCTATGGGTCATTACTGCCAGTGGATCAAAGTTGCACAGCGGAAGCGTGGTGGATAAGCTAAGCTTACAATATGATATGATGAGATCGCAATGAATCTCTAGGATGATACGATAAGTTACGATGTTTCTATGATATGATATGATAGAATAGGAATGAAAGAATGGGTATTAGATTAGAAATGTTAAGAACTAGAATTAGAAGATGGTTCGCCGCGCGTATGACCAAACCAAATTCTGTAAAAGCCTAACCTTGCAACGGTGGTCGTCGATTAGCAACGATTACTGTTAAAGCAGCAATAAGAAATGAATAGGCTTCGAGATCAGATAGACTATCGCCTCACCTTGGTATGGTGATAGCCAGGAAATTTTTACTCTAAGGATTTGGATTGATACTATGGAATTTAAGTTTCATGTTTGTGAAACTTATGCTCCTGTAAGAGTAATATTAGATATGGTAAAATAATTGGTAGTGCCTTGACTCAGTGGTAGCATCAAAGCGATGCACAAATAATGAGTTGGAAGTTGCCGACAACAATTTAGTAGAATACGATGATGGCTATGAGTTTGACGATGAAATTGATGATATGATCCCTTAGTAATAGAAATTATGTAATGATGAGAAGTTTTAGATATTCCTAAAAAGGTTATGATTATGCACTTGTACTATGAAGGAAATGCTAGAAGCAATGAGAGAAGCTTCTATTATCTAGCTAGTAGCTAGTTGATATAAGTATACATTTCACTGCATAACTCGAACGGTATTATGTTTTGAAAAAAAAAAATTCAATTATGCTATTTATTATGGTTTTCTATGATTGATTTTGAAAAGATTCAAAGAAGTTATTTTTATGAAAGATACTTAAATCTTGATCTAGTGCTTATTAGAACCAACTCACATTATGTAAAGGGCCAAATCCTTGAGGAAGAGAATTCCAAGATAGGGGCCATTATGAAAAGTAAATGGCCAAATCCTTGAGGAACAGAGTTCCAAGAAAGGGGCCATAGAGAAAAGTAAAGGGTTCTGATAGTATATGATAAGAATAAGATCAAGATCAAGTTTCAAGAAAGAAACTGTTTTTAAGAAACTGTTTTCAAGAAGTGTATTAAATGTATGATACGATATGCTTTTCAAGTATGAAAAAGTTATATGATATGATGTGCTTTTCAAATGTGACAAGTTATATGATATACTTGCTAAGCTTTTTACGCATATAGTTTTTGTGATGCAGTATGAAAGTATGAAAGCATGACAGTATGAAAGTATGATGAAAGTATGAAAGCATGATGAAAATATGAAAGCATGAAAGTATGAAAGTATGAATGTATGAAAGCATGAAAGTATGAATGTAAAGGTATGAAAATAAGAAAGTATGCAGTATGCAATATGCATGAAAGTATGAACGCATAAAAGTATGAATGTATGAAGGTATGAAAATAAGAAAGTATACAGTATGCAATATGATGCCGTATGCAATATGATGCAGTATAATACAGTATGCAATATGATGAAGTATGCAGTATGATGCAATATGCATTATGATGCAGTATGCAGTATGTAGTCTGCAGTCTGCAGGTTGTAGGACAGTGAGATCAAGAGATCGATTTTATGTTTTAATATGAGTTTTAAGATGATAGAATGTCTTGAGATCAATAATTCAGTCAGCTTCATTTTGGGAGCAATAGAACTAGAACCCCTAAATTTTTTAGGACGAAATTTTTTAAGGGGGATAGATTGTAATAACCCAAAATTTTGACTAACTTGTGATCTCCTTGGATACAAGGAAAATTTAAGGCTGAAACATATATGACAATATGAAATTCATGATCTGATTTGATTATCAGAGTATGTTTGAAGTCTTATAAGTATTACGAAACTCAATAATAATTTATTGAGTCAAGAATAAGGCTTTATGATGAAAAAGGCCGAACTATGAATTATGATTTTTGTTCGGGCCAATGAATGATCAGGATAAATTATGACTTGAATAGGAAGGTACTGCAGTGTATTAAGCAGTATAGGAATTATACTGTGTTTGATTGTCATTACGGATACAGAATGAAGAATAAGGAATGTGATCATTCTAGAAAAATCAGAAATAATATTTGGAGCAACAAGGACTAAGTAGCTTCATGTTCTAAGAAAATCCTATACACGGTCCAGTTAAGTGCATATAAATTATGGACTGCAGTCCAGTATTCATATACTGTTGATAGTTAAAACAATATTGGCACTATCTGGATTATCAAGAAATTATACTGCGTATTAGGGGGAGTGCCAAACATGGCCTTACTTGGAGGCCAAGTAATTGTGGATAAATATGAAAATTTTTGATTTATGGAATTTATGAAATTTGTTTGTAACCAAAGCCTCCAACTAGGCCAAATGGCCGGTTACATTAGGTGGCCTTGGGGAACAAGGAAGCAATTAGAGATATGTTTGAAAAGATTTTTTTTTAGCTAAACCACATGCATGGCCGGCCACTTGGAGGGACATGGGAGGAAAATTTTGTTTTTAAAGCCAAATATGTAAATTCAAGGAGAATTTTAGAAATAAAAATAATTGTGAAAAATTTAGAAATTTCCACCTATAAATAGGGGTTGTATGTTAGAACTAGAACCATTTAGTTGAACCTTCCAATTTCTAGTTCACCCCTAACTTTCCTCTCTAGCCTTAGAAAAAAAAAAAAAAAAAAAGAGAGAGAGAGAGAGAGAAGCAAGAGGTTGGCTGGTTGCTATGGGGGTGAGTGGAGCAATAATTTTTGCTCATGCAAGGTCTAGAAGCACTCTTTAGAGGTATAATCTTAACCCTCTAACTAAGAATTTCATTAAGTTTTAATTTATGAGATTTATGTGTATTTCAAGTTTGGGTTTGTAAGAGCATAAGCTCACCCTTTTTATTTTCCATGCAATAGCTTTATGTGCCTAGTATGTGCTTGATTTAGGTTTAGATAGTCTTGATTGATAAGTTTATGCATGCATGTGATGTTATGCCCTAGAAAGAATGTGGGTTTTATGTATGCCTATCTTATGTTTGTGAAATATCCTCACATGCTTAAGTAAGAATATTTTATGAATGATGATTATGGTTATGATGTTTGAGGTATGGAGGTTAAGGAATTAACCTAAAAACCGAAATTGGTAAGCTAAGTAAGATTACCTATTTGGGTTTTTGTAAGTAAGATGAACAAATGCATAGATGATGATTATGTACGTAATGTGCTGCATGTTTGTCGTAGGCTCACGGTTTCGACCGTTTGAGGTAGGGTTGGCGAAATTTTACGTAAAAATCAACAAAATATAAAACTGCCAATTTTCGGATCAAATAAGACTGTGATCTAGAAACGTAATTTTGAGGCCCTTAAAGGCCAAATTTGGAAAAAGTTAAAACTGCAAAGTTGTATAGAATGGAAAATCCTATGGGACTACATGAGTTGTTTTTGAAAATAAGGCTCCAAAGGCCTCTTTTTTTTAATCAAAACCCGAGGCTGGTCAGTATCGACAGTGTATACGGCCAGAATTGTTTCAAAGGGAAAAATGAGTAAGTTAAAGGCAGATTTAAGTTTTGATCAAAACATGAAAGTTGTAGGTTTCGATGATATCTACAACTTCTGTGAAGAAAGTTTTTCAAATTCTAAACCAATTTAAAGATAAAATGAGATTTTCAAAACTGTGTATGGTACAGGAAATTCCTGCACACATGCATTCCAGTTAATCAAAAGGATGTTTTAAAAGCAGTTTTTAAGGTTTTACGATCTCTTTGAAAAGAGACTGAATTTTATGAAAATGGTTTCAAAAAGGCAATTTCAAGTATTATGGTAAGAAATACTTAATTTACATTTTCAAGTAAACAATATGTTTTTAAGAAAAGAAAATACACTAAGTTACATAAGAATATGGTAACAAGTGTATGACCTATGGTAATCAAATAAGATACCGATTTGTTATGTTAGGGCATGTATCCATGATTACCAATGGTAACCGGCTAGGATACCGATTTACTATGTTAATGTTAAGGTATCAATGGTAATCAGATAGGATTTGTATCTATGATTACCAAAGGTAATCGGATTGGATACCGATCTAGTATGTTACGGTTTATAGTAAGCTAGAACGACTCTTATCTTACGCCTTGTTTGAAATAGGAGTATAACATGTTGTCGTGCCGTGTTTGGACGATAGACCAAGAGCGTAGGACGACTTGTAAGTACAAATCCGCCTACAGCATGGGCAAAATATTTTTATTGCATCGCATGTTTTTCAAAAATTCATGCATTGATTTACATGATGTACTTATCTTTTATGTCTTATGTTTTATGTTTTATGTTTTATTATTGTGACATCATGAAAGCATGTTCACTAATAATAAATCACATGATAAGAACAAGATTAAGTGTTCAAGAAAGAAACATTTAAGATTTAATTTTTCAAGAATGATTAACTAAGAATAAGGTTTTATGTAATAAGATAAGATAAACAAGTTTTCTTGTGTCGTACCGACTTGCCACGAAGGCGGGTTTAAACTGGTATGGTCCATGGTTTGAGTTGGATTGGATTGGCTGCCCCAACCACTCTATGTTAAACAGTATGGTTCATGGTTTGAGTTGGATTGGACTGGCCACCACAATCACTCCATAGTTACACGCCACAGTACATGGCCCAGAAACCATATTAACATAATAAAGCATAATTGATTCATAAGAAAGCATAATCAGTTCATGCATTCTTTTACTAAAATGTTTTGCGGAATAAAAAGTTGTACTTACTGAGGATTAGCTCATAACTTACGTTCATGCTGTAGGTAAGCAACCTACCGGTAATACTTGATGCAAGACTGTGGAGAGATGGCACTGCAGACTGTGAAATTTGGGTTGGACACCGCCACAGGGTTTTGGAAATATATTATGTAAAATGTGTTTGTATTATGTTATGATAAGTCAATGGTACTAGTATATGATAAATAGTATGATTTGTTAAAATGTGGTTTTAAAGCTCGATACTCAAGTGAGTACATATAAATAAGTATGAGTACAAGTTAAGTTTTAGGGTTTGAGTTTAAAAAGAAAAAGAAAAAGAAAAAACATTTATGTATTATTACGTAATAGCAAAAGTAAGTATATTTGAGTAAGCATGATAAAATAATGGCTTCAAGAAATCGGGTCGTTGCAAAATTAAGTATTTAAGATAAGTAAGTACGGTCTTCACGGACCTACGTAGGTCGGGTCGTGACAAGAACATCCTCTCTTGCTCTCTCTCTCTCAAATGATCATTTCATATTTTTTTCCCCTATCTACCTCGCGTTCTCTCTGCACTATTCATCTTCTCTTTCTTCACATCTCTCTTTCTTCACCCTTTTCTACACTGTTCATGCTCTCTTCTCTTCCAATGCTAATGTGTTTTTGGTTTCTCTATTTGGTTTAAAGCTTTTTTTTTTTTTTCAATTTTTCTTCTTTTCCTGATCTCTACTTTGTATTTTTTTTCCCCCCTAATCCTAAGTGTTTGTTTTCTCATTTTCTACTGTACATTGCTTTCCTTTTTTTTTTTTTTTAAACTGTAAATTTTAAAGATCAGATTCCGATCCATTGTTGCATTGTGTTTTTTGCTCAATTTGGTCTTTTCTTATTTTTAAACGATTTTTTACTTTAAATTTTTTATCTTTATTTCAATTTTATTTTTGTTTTTGTTTTATTTTATTTTTGTTTTCTGGTTGTTATTTTTTATTTTTTAAATACTTTTTATTTTATTTTTTTAGGTTTCTACATGTATATAATTTGATAATAATTTGATCTTTTTTGGGGGTTTTTTTTTTTTAAAAACAGTTTACAAAGGAAAAAATGGGATCTATTTTTTATTTTGTTGTACTTTTTTCATTAGGGTTCACTAGTAAAAATTATGGATTACACGACGGTTATTTACCGTCGTGTAAAGTTTACACGACAGTTACACAACCGTCGTGTAATCCAGTGTCGTGGAAGATACCACGACGGTTATATAACCGTCGTGGTATCTTAATGTTACACGACGGTTAAAACCGTCGTCGAAACAAGAAATACAGTTGCAGTGAGCGAAAAATTGACTACATTACACGATGGTTTTGAGTCAAAACCGTCGTGTAATGACCGTCGTGTAATGTTGAATATTACACGACGGTTCCGACTCCAAACCGTCATGTAATGTTTCTAAATCAACGAGAAAAACAAAAAAAAAAAATTTTGAATCAACATTACACGACGGTCCGTCGTGTAAAGTCCTTCATTACACGACGGTTCTTGGGGAACCGTCGTGTAAAGTCAACATTACACGACGGTTCTCTAAAACCATCGTGTAATGTCCTTCATTACACGATGGATCTTGGAGAACTGTCGTGTAAAGTCAACATTACACGACGGTTCTTGGAGAACCATCGTGTAAAGTCAACATTACACGACAGTTTCCATCCGAAACCGTCGTGTAATTTTTTGTAAAAAATTAAAAAATTAGGGTTTTTTTGCTGATTTCCGACGGGTGGCCTAACCTGTATGTTATCCAATACACGATCCAAGATATTAACTACATTGATCAAAGTAAAAATACATATCAATTATTATACATTACAAGTTTACATATCATAATCAATGAATTGTATTACATGGCTAGCCCATTCTCCCCTAATCAAATCCAAATACTTATAAGTGAAAAATTCTTTACTTTCAAGTACGTTAATTCCATTCAACACTATGTCCCTCATAAAACCTAAAATAAAATAACCACATTCAACACTTCCCTCTTGGAGAGGACAAGGCCAGTTCGAGATTTTTGTTTTACAGTCTCGTCTCCTTTTAATCCCTTCTCCGGCCATAATCTTCCAATCCGTTAGGGCCCTAGCAAATTGGTCAAGTTCAAACTAATTAAGATGCATATAATTAAGATTAAATAAAAAATTAACATATTAAAATTGACTTACATGTTCATTAGCTCAGTAAAATCATCTCGTTTCTTCTCTCGCAGAGGATCAAAATAAAGGATGAGGTCCTCCCATGGGTCAATGACTCCCAAAATCCAATATCTCCCTCTGTTGTGTGGCATAAGAAAAAGCCGTCCTTTTGGTGCGTCACGCAAAAATTTGACAAAAATAAAATTCTATATGATTTTCCAAAAGAAAAACCCATTTCAGCATTTCATCGAGCATGTTGTGGGCGGACAAAATTCATGTTCATAAATGTGTGTAAAATGCCAAATCCATTCACAAACCATTCATGTTCTAAAATGTGTGTTAAGTGGCAAACAAGAATACAAATAAGCATTGTGTGTTAGTTATTTTGTTACAAAACAAGAAATGGAGCAATATGGAAGTCACCTTGCTTTTCTTTGAAGACGAATAGGCACGGCCACACCGAGAGAGCGAGGTGGTAGGCGGCGGCGGCTTGACCGGATTTTAAGAGAGAGGTGGCTGCAGGTGGGCGAAGGAGGTGGGTGGGTACTTGGAGAATTCTAGAGAGGGTGAGGGCGGATTTCGTGTGGATATGAAGAGAAATAAAGAGGAAATTATATTTAAGTAATGGGTTTTCGCGCGGATTTTGGAGCATGAAATTTGAAATTTTTCAAAATTTTCGGAGGATTACACGACGGTCCTAAAAACCATCGTGTAATCCCCCGGTTTGCACGACAGTTATTTACATCGTCGTGTAATCCGAAGATTACACGAATGTTTTGTTTAAACCGTCGTGTAATAATCTGTTTACACGACGGTGTTCTGAAACCGTCGTGTAATCTTCGTCGTGTAATCCAACTTTTGTAGTAGTGGTTGGTTTTTTCCCCTTCTTTTGAGTCTCAAGATTTTTGTTTCTTAATTTTTTGTTTTTGTTTTTTGCTTTATTTTTGTTTTTAATTTTTGTTTTAAATTTTTTTTTCTCTATATGGGTATGACTCGAGAAGAATTTTTCATTTTTTTGCTTTGGTTTTCGTTATTATTATTGTTATTACTATCGTCATTTTCATTATACATTTTCACTATTCGGAGAAATTTTGGGAAAAAATGAAGAGCTGAAGAAAAAGAAGAAAAAAATGGGGTATGTTTTTTAGTTTTTTGTTATTGTTTTATTATTTTGTTTGAAAAAAATATTTATTGATTCTGATTTTTGATTTTTATTGATTTGTTTTCTAGGTTGTAATAACAATGATTCAAGATAATTGTATTCGGACTACGAAGAGAAATATTGAAGACCTCTTTTTATGTTTTCCTTGTATTACATTTTTTGGTTTTGTAATTTTCCCACCCCGGGTAATTTTTTTTTTTTTTTTTTTGGTTACTTTGTTTATGATTGCATGTCGTTTTGGAAGTTTATGGTTTGGTTTTTAAATCATAGGTGGTGGTTTTTTTTTCTTTGTTATTTCACTATAATATTGGTATTTTGAATTTTATTATGATGTATGTGTGATTTTATTTTTTGTACAGATTGTGTTGTTTAGTTATGTTTGAATAAATAGTTAAGCTATTCGATTATCTAAGTCTGTCAGTATTTCATATTAGTTGTCATTCGTAGTTTTTGTACTTAAGCATGTTGTTGTGTTTCTGTTAGTTTATGTAACTAAATTAATGTTTTTAAATTATGATTCTTTGATATGTCATTTTCTTATTTGTTAATTTTTTGTAGATGCAGCTCTGTTTTATGAAAAAATTGTGTTCTTTCTTTACAGTTGAATGAGTTGTTTGAGTTTTTGATTCTTTAAATTTCTAAACTTTTCATGTTATTTGTTCTTTGTAGCTTTTGAAACTGATATATCTTGCTGTATTTTTGCTGATCTGTCCTAGACATTTAATGTTTCTGAAATACTTTTTTCTCATCTGTAATTATGTTAGTCACTAAAATCTTTTCATCTTTTGCGAGATATTATCGGTTTTATTGGATTTTCGTATTATTTAGTCACAACTACATCAATTTTTACAAGTTTTTTATTGTTTAGATTTCCAGATGTTTCATTTTGCTTCATATTTGCAGTTTTTGTGTTGAGATTGTCTGATGTGTTTTTTCTGATATGTCCCTGCTATTTAATGCTTCTAAATTATCTTCTGTAATCTATAAATATAATATTTCATTTAGTTGTCTTTTTGCTGACTTGTCCTAAACATTTAATGTTTCTGAAATAGTTTTTTCTATCTGTAACTCTGTTAATCACTAAAATATCTCAATCTTTTTGGAGATATTATCCGTTTTGTTGGATTTTTGTAGTACTTAGTCACAACTACACCAATTTTTACAATTTTTTATTATTTAGGTTTGCAGACGTTTTATTTTGCTTCATATTTGCAGCTTTTGTGTTGAGATTGTCTGCTGTATTTTTGCTGATATGTCCCTGCTATTTAATGTTTCTAAATTATCTTCTATGATATGCAAATATAATATTTTTGTGATTATGATATTTATAGTGAAAAATCTTCAATTTTCTTTCAGTTTTTACACATGTAACCCTGTTATTGATAGTTTTGAATTATATTTTTTTATTTGTCATTTGCTAATTTGCTATAACTCTATTATTTAGTCACAATTGTCCTCTTTTCTTCTGCTCTTTTTATTTATAATAGATATGGCTCTGTTATATATATAATCCCAGATTTTGCATTTTTACCATTGACAAAAAAATTCTTTTCTATTTATTTTGTTATCTCATTTACTAGAGTGTTCTGTTATAAATAGGGTATTTTTTAACTTGCTATTTTATTCTTATATTCAACAATTACCGTGTCTTCTATATCTTGCCATGTACTCTGCTTTGACTCTTCTTTAATTCTCACATAAAATCCTTTACTGCTTCCTTTGTAACCATCTGATAACCGACTACTCGGTTTTCATTCATTCTTTATTGCTACCTAAGACTCTTTAATACGGTTATCACTAGTTCTTAAGACTCGGTTGCTTTTGCCTATAATTTTTCTGTGGTGAAGTGAATTTTTATCAAGATACTTTTCTTATTTATGTCTTCTACCTGTTATTAATGATTGATATTTATTCATATTTATTACTTGTTATTGATGGTTGAGTTGCTCTATTATTTATTACCTATTGTTGATGGTTGGTTTCTTCTGATATGATAATTATGTTAAAATTAATATTGTTTAGTTCTTATGATTTGTTATTAATGTTATTAGATTTATATGTATCATAGTTTTCTGTTTTGGTATCAATTTAAAAAAAAGTTTAATTTTTTTTTGTTAATATTATTGATTTGTTGTTGTTTTTTTGTTTATATTATGTTTTTTCTCATCCTTTTGTTTTATATGTTGATTTTGTTTTTTCTTATATTGATACGTTATTGTTTTGTAACTATTAATAGTTCTTTTCTATTTCCTGTTTCTGTTTAATTCAATATAATTATTTTCCTTTTTTAATAATCTTTTTATGAGTGTGATCTTTTGGTATGCTTGATGATTTCATATTTGTTTTGTTTGTTGTTTGTATATTTCTTGAATGTTTTTCCTCTTTTCACTATTATTTTACTATGGCTATTATTTTGACTAATGTTATTAATACAATATTATTATTTTATTTTATTTTAGAACTTTACTTTACTTTATTACTTTATAATAATAATTATTATTATTATTACTTTACTTTACTGCATACTAAAAGAGAGAGTGTGGACATATGTTTTTCTTTCTTTATTTTCTTTTAGTAGACAAACAGTTTTTTTTTCCCCCTCAAGTTTTACTTACTGCATACTAAAAGGGCGAGTGTGGACATATGTTTTTCTTTCTTTATTTTCTTTTAGTAGACAAACAGTTTTTTTTTTTCCCCCCTCAAGTTTTACTTACTGCATACTAAAAGGGCGAGTGTGGACATATGTTTTTCTTTCTTTATTTTCTTTTAGTAGACAAAAAAAAAAAAAAAAAAAATTTCCATTTTTCATCAAGTTTTATCTCTGACTGTTTTACTTTCATTTAAGATTATTATTTTTAAATAAAGCTTGCAATAATGATCTCTATTGAAATATATAATAGTGCATATACCAGATTTAGTGTTTAATTTGGTATATATTGCTGAATGTAATATCATTATTAGCATGTGTAAGGTAACCGTTGAGTATGATTTGGTAGTTTTTATCGTTACTGTGAGTGTTTGGGATTTATATAGATTTTGATTTTCTATAATATGTTCTTTTCATACCAACATCTATCATATTCCTTTGCCTATATTATTTTTATCACCTCATACTGTTCTTTTTATTTATTGTAAACATTTGCTAAAAAAAAAATTTATATATGGTCCCAAACATTTCACCTGGTAGCCAAAAATGATGTCGGACTATATTCTGGTTATTGTTAACACGTTTTGTTAACGATAGAAAAAAAGGGATATGAACTTGCCATAAAAAACTCCTTAAATTAATAACATGTATTCTTTATATTTAGCATATGTTATTAGTATATGACAAGTTAATAATTTCTCAATGGTTATTGTTGTTTTATTTTGGTTCCGGATATTTTCTTAAAATTATCTTTCAATAAAAATATTCAATGTTAAATTGTTTACTTAACTTGGTATATATTTATTAATTTATTATGAATCTGTGTTTTTGAATTTTTGTTGTTTGTAGTTTTTTTATTGCTATTATTGCTTTCTTTCTTTCTTTTTTTTAAATTATTTATTTTAAATTTTTTTATTACCTGGGACTTTTTTTATTTATTTAACTTTTATTTCTAACTATTTTACTATCATTTAAATTTTTTTTTTTTAAGTAAAGCTTGCTATGATGATCTCTATTGAAATATATAATAATGCATATACAAGATTTAGTGTTTAATTTAGTATATGTTGCTGAATGTAATATTATTGTTAGCATGTGTTATATAACCGTTGAATATGATTTGACAATTTTATAACTGATAATGTTAAGAAAGCACAGTTATAGCACAGTTATTATTGTTAGCATGTGTTATATAACCGTTGAATATGATTACTGATAATGTTATAGTAGCTTTTGAGCTAATGCATTCACTAAGTAAGGGCCGGACTGGTAGGAAGAGTTGGATGGCTTTGAAGTTGGATATGAGTAAAGCATATGATCGTGTTGAATGGCCGTTTCTTTTTGGTGTGATGCGGAAGATGGGGTTCCCAGATGCGTGGATTAAAGTGGTCACGGATTGTGTCACTACTTCCACTCTTTCTTTCATTGTTAATGGGGATTCTTGTGGCCAGCTAGTTCCCTCTCGTGGATTGAGGCAGGGGTGCCCACTCTCTCCCTATCTTTTTCTATTATGTGCTGAAGGTCTGTCGGGTCTTCTTTCGAATGCTGAAAGGGATTCTTCTATTTCTGGGTTTTCCTGTACGCGTAATGGACCAAAGGTTAGCCATCTCTTTTTTGCTGATGATAGTCTTATGTTTTGTCAGGCTTCTCTTGATGAGTGTTTGCGCATTAGGGAGATATTGGCAATGTATGAAAGGGCTTCTGGACAATCAATTAATATGCAAAAATCTGCTATTACATTTAGTAAGAATGTTCGCGTTGAACTTCGAACTTCTATTCTTCGAGCGTTGGGTCTGGGGCAGGCACAACCCCATGACAAATATCTGGGTCTTCCTACTTTGGTGTGACGGTGAAAAAGAGAAGCATTTAGAACGATTAAGGAGAAAGTTTGGAGTAAAATGCAATTATGGCGTAGAAAACTGTTCTCTATGGGTGGTCGGGAATTCCTTATCAAATCGGTGGCATAATCGGTACCAACTTATACCATGAGCGTTTTTCGCCTTCCAGTAGCTCTTTGTGATGACCTTTAAGCCTTGATGGCAAGGTTCTGGTGCGAAAGTGAGGGTGAGTCGAGAAAATTCATTGGTGGAGCTGGGAAAAATTATGTCGGAAAAAGGAGGAAGGTGGTCTGGGGTTTCGGGATGTTTCGGCTTTTAATCAAGCATTGATTGCGAATCAATCTTGGAGGATTGTGCAAGACCCAGATTCTTTAGTTGCTCGAGTCTTAAAAGATAAGTATTTCAAAAATGTAAACTTTCTTGAGGCAAAAGCAAGTGGTGGTGCGTCTTATCTGTGGAGGAGTATTTTGTGGGGACGGAATGTCATCAAGCTTGGTCTTCGACGTCGTATTGGGGATGGGTGTTCTACGCGGGTTTTTGTTGACCCATGGCTTCCAAGACCTTCTTCTTTTCGTGTGAATACCAAAATGCCAGAAGGAGGGGAACACTTGAAGGTGGCTGATCTGATGGTGGAAGGTTGTCGGGTCTGGAATAAGGGGAAGATTGATGATACCCTTTGGCCGGTCGATCAAGAACTTATTAGAGGTATTCCTCTAGGTAATGGTGAAGGAGGAGATAAATGGGTCTGGCATTTTGACTCCAAAGGTCTTTACAAGGTTCGTTCGGGGTATAGGGCTATCATGGATTTTAAGCGTTTAGAGTCCTCGTCCAATGCCAATACTGATATTACCTGGTGGAGAAAGATGTGGAGTTTGCCGTTACCTTCCAAAGTCTGGCTGTTTGTATGGCGTGCTTTCCACGAGATTATCCCGACGATGGCTTCTTTGGGTTACAGAGGTATTGACTGTGATGTTGTTTGTCCTAGATGTAAAGATAAGATGGAGTCTATCTCTCATGCAATTCTCGATTGTCCGACGTCGCAAGCGGTTTGGAAGTTTTCTCGGTTTTGGAAGGTGGTAGAGAATATGAGAGATTTCCCATTTGCTGACTTTTTAAGAATTGTGAAATCAGAAATTCCATTGGAGGATTTTGCGTTGGTGTGTTGGTTAGCATGGAAAGTGTGGTGTGAGAGAAACAAGGTAGTACACGGGGGAGAGGAGAATGATCCGGAGGATATTCTTGACTTGGGAATTGCCAGTTTTGGTGAATGGCAGGCTCTGCATCAAGTTCCGGTCCAATCACAAGTAGTAGGTTCAGATGTTTGGTTACCTCCTCAATTGGGAGATCTCAAGCTAAATGTCGATACATCAGTCTCACCGGAATCAGATCATATTGGTATAGGTGCCGTTATTCGTGATGAGAAAGGGAGAATCTTAGGTGCCATGGCAAAATCAGTGGAGTGGACTTTCTCTCCTTTTTTGGCTGAGTGTATAGCCCTTCGTGAATGTTTGATGATGGCGAAGGAATTGGAGAGTGTTACTCTTGTGGTGGAAACTGATGCCATCAATGTTGTTTTGGCTGTTTCGGATAACACGGAATTTTCTTTGGAAGGTCCGATTTTGGAGGATGTTAAACAATTGCTTGCCCAGTTATGGAATCCAGGTGTTTATCACATTCGGCGTAGTGCTAATCATGTAGCTCATCTTTTAGCTAGATCTGGGTTCAATTCCAATTGTATCAATGTGTGGATTTGTGATACTCCTATTATAGTCTCTAATGTTGTTTCCTTTGATGCTATTACTTAATAAAATAGCTCTTATTCAAAAAAAAAAAAAAAAAGAAAAAGATACTAACAAAAAAAAAAAAAAGAGACAAAAATTGTGTAATTCGAATTTGTCACGATAACCACACAATTTTTTTTTTCTCTCAATGCCTCTGATGTTTTACAAAGTTCAATGTCTACATTTAGTGACCGATTAATTACTACTTTCAT